>VHKM01001192.1:0-237210 GCA_007210695.1 Neogobius melanostomus
GTGAATACATGTTCCTTATAGAGGGGAGAGGGCTCCACAGATCCATCTCCGGCTGCCTCTCACCATCCGCTGGAGGCTCTTTCGGCAGGACGGCAGTGCTGGCGCCGTGCCAACACAGTGATGGAGCTGGTCAGGAATGCTCTACTATAGTCCCTCTGCTAGGAAGAACCTCACCAGTGATGAGAGCTGCTCAGGATGCTTCTCTATAGTCCCTCGTTAGAAGTGCCACACAATGATGGAGCTGGTCAGGATGCTCTCTATAGTCCCTCTGTAGAAGAGCCCACACAGTGATGCGAAGCTGGTCAGGATGCTCTTATAGTCCCTGTAGAAGAACCAACAACAGTGATGGTAGCTGGTCAGGATGCTCTCTATAGTCCCTCTGTAGAAGTGCCACACCAGTGATGGAGCTGCCGTCAGGATGCTCTTCTATAGTCCCTCTGTTAGAAGTGCCACACAGTGATGGAAGCTGTCAGGGATCTCTCTATAGTCCCTCTGTTAGAAGAGCCACACAGTGATGGAGCTGGTCAGGATGCTCTCTATAGTCCCTCTGTAGAAGTTGCACAAACAGAGGCTGCGGACTCTGGCTCTTCTTAAACTTGCCGGCGACAAAGTAGAGACACTGATTACTTTTTCTTGAACATTTGATGGTAGTGTGCATGGTCCAGGAGAGGTTCACTGTGATATGCACACAGAGCTTAGTTGCGGTCACCCTCTCCACGTGCAGCACCGTTGCATTTATTAGAGGAGCATGCTGGACCCGCGCTTCTTCGAAAATCCATAACAATCTCTTTTTGTCTTCTCCACAATTTAGAGAGGAAGATTGTTTCTGTGTGCACCACATGGCCAGACTGCTCACCTCACTCCTGTAGTTTGACTCGTCTCTGTTGCTGAGAGACCCCACCACTGTTGTCGTCTGCAAACTTGCATGAAGAGGTTTTGAGTTGTTACTTTGGAGCGCAAGTTCAGTGGGTCAGCAGCATTGTGAACAGCGAGGGGTCTCAGCACACAGCCTTTGGGGAGCCCCCGTGTTCATGTTGATGGTTCTGGAGGATTTCCGCCAAACACGTTTACAGCCTGTGGTCTCCCGTTTCAGAAAGCCAGCAGCCAGTTGCACAGTGATGTGTTGATCCCCAGGTGGAGCAGTTTGTGTGTATTAGCTGCTGTGGGATTATAGTGTTGAATGCTGAAGCTAAAGTCTAAAAACAGCATTCTGGAGACTTGGATATGACTCAATCTTCAGATCATCAAAAACATGAGACAGATAATCTCACCAACATGGTGACGACAGGCTGACCAAAGGAGAGAAACTTGTCAAGCTGCTTCTGGACTTCACACAGGCTGCAGTTCGTGACCTGTATTTTGTATTCTGTGGTCATGAAAAAATTGGTCTGAATTATTGGCACTCTTACAGCTAAATCCCCAAAACAGAGCGGCACTTCAATGTGTTAACAGTCAACATGCTGCTAAATCTAACAGCCCGTAAAGACTAATAACAGTTGCATATAACATTCTGTAAAACAGGCTCTAGAATTGCGACAACATGAAAGTATAACATAATAAGTTCAATAAAAATTCTTAAAATGAAAAGGTTTTAATACAAAATTAGATAAAATTTGAAATATTTTGTAAAAAAACTCACTTTCAAAAAGATTGCAGACTTCACAAACAGCTTGGAACTAAACAAGAAAGAATTAGTTATTTAATGAAAATCAGTACCATTTAAAATATTACATAAGTACAGAGCAAATAACATTCAACTTACATTGAATATCGCTATAGAATGCCCATATAAACCCAATGCAAATTCTTGCTTATTGAGGTGGACCCCCTTAAAACAATGTTGAATTAGACAAAAATTGTAGAAATTTTTTTATGACCAAAGAATGTTTAACTGGGGACAGAATAATTGGTTGACATTGGCGGCGTTTTGATGCACCCTAGCGTGCGTCATAACTGTCCGAACAAAAAAGTTTACATTACATGGTTGCTAGGCAAACCACAGGAGTTGGCTTATTTTGGAAAATCGAAGTGATCTGCGCCGGATGGCGCCAATTTCTTGCCTTTGCTCTTCGACCTAGTGGTGGCAGTTAGGGCGCGGCAGCGCCTCCGGTTTATTTGGGGCGGCGGTTGCGGGCCACCGGCCGTCAATCGGCCAAACGAGACCCTCGAGCGGCCTCTAAATGCCGCTTGCCGGCTTTAATTAGCCCGAGAGCCTGACAGGGTCCGGGCCTGGTTATTGTACAGGCAGTGCGCGGAAGCGCACTGACGAAAAGACGTGCGCGTAGCGCACGTTCCCAAAAAGACGCGGGCGCCTCAAGAAACAGAGCGCGCGAGCGCTCCCCAATGCCATTTTACACAGTAATACGACACTCCTGCACCCCGACCTGTCCGGTGATATAAGCGTGTGCCGCGAAAGCGCACATTTTGTTTGCTGCCTCGAAGAAAAAAAGGGATGAAAACCACAGGCAAGGCGCAACATGGACAAGAAAGCAGTCGATGACGAGCGCAACGCGGCTCCGTCATCGACCATGGCCACTCACCAGCACTCAAAAACACTAATACAGTGACCCAGGGCATTGAGCCCTATCCAATAAATGGCGTCTTTGCGCGAAAGCGGGCATATTTGCTTCTGCCTCGCACAAAAAATACAAAAAAAAAAAACCCCATGGGAAATATTGGAGAAAGAAGAGGTAAAAGACTGAGCGCAACGCGCTCGTATTTGACAATAAACCCCAACGGTTGGATTACTGGACGTTGAGACCTTTTCCAATATATAAATATGCGCCGCCGGAAGCGGCGCTATATTGTTATTGTACGAGGTTTTTCTTATTATTATTATTATTTTTCCTCTCCCCCTAAAAAGCCAGTTTCTGCAACTTCCCACTTGATTGGGAAAAGTCCTGAATTTTTGCCCCAAATTCAATTAGTGAAAAAAAAACTTCACATCTCCCAAAATGTAAAAATTCAAAAAAAATGGCGCGTCAGCGCCCCCTGGAAAAAAACCACTGTTAAACATGCGCCCTATGGCCAGAACCCCTCAAAATTCCCGAAATCCCCGAAAATATTTAGCTTCTCGTAGACGAACAAAATCGCCACAGTGATTGGTCACGTGAAGCCAACAAAAAAAGGCATATTATTGCGGTTGCTAGGGCAACCATCAGGAGGCGGGCCATATTGGCCAGAAGAGCATCTGGCGCCAAAGGCGCCATTTCCGTGCCCTCGCATTTGAACGAACTCGTCCTAGGCCGTTGAATCGGCAGCGACTCCCCGTTGGCTCCAGATCACTACACAAGTGGGACATCAAAAGTTTATTAAAAAACTTTTCTTAATAGCATTACGGTCTTTGTTGTCATGGCAACGCCATGAATTTCGGCGTCCATTTTTTAGCGCCTCGCCGCCGCGTTCCAAACAGTCATAACTTCCCACAGGTACTTGGCCGATATTGACGCGAAAACTGAATCGTTCGGTCGAGTCGTCGGACCCCGGATGTTGTGATATAGGGGAAATTTGAAAACATGGATCGCGATAGCCGCCCCCCTGCAGAGCACTAAATAAAAATGAGCATGAGGAAAAAATTTGAACTTTGTCGTAGACAAAAGAAATTTTGCACAGACATCCCGTCGACGTGCACCCGCAACGAAAAAGTCATTGGGGCCACGCCCCTTTTCTCAAACCGTGTTGCCATGGCAACGACCCGATATCAACTTTGGCGTAGCCAAACCAAAATTGGTACACACGTGTCTCATGACAGTCCCGAACAAAAAGTTACATTGCATGGTTGCTAGGCAACAACAGGAGGGCGGCCATTTTGGGAAAATTCCAGTGATCTGGCGCCGAAGGGCGCCATTTCGTGCCCTCGCATTTAACGAACTCGTCCTAGAGGCGTTGAACGCAGCGACTCCCCGTTCGCTCCGATCATCTACACAATGTGGGACATCCAAAAGTTAGTTTAAAAACTTATCTAATAGGATTAACGGTTTGTCATGGCAACGCCATGAATTCGGCGTCCGTTTTCAGACTCGCCGCCTGTTAAGACTCATAACTCGCACAAACTAAGCCGATTTGAGCGTAAACTGAATCGTTGTCGAGTTCGACAAACTCCGGAGGTTGTTGATTTAGACATTTCAAAATGGGCGCGATAGTCCCCCGCAGAGCCACCAAATAAAAAATGAATGAGAATAAGATCAAACTTTGTCGTAGACAAAAGAAATTTTGCACAGGACGTTGCGTCACCGTGATCCCGCATAAAAAAAAGTCAATCATGCCACGCCTCTTTTCCCTATCGTGTTGCCATGGCAACCACCCACGGTGTCAACTTTCTGGCGCAGCCAAACCAAAATTGCGTACACGCGTGCGTCATGACTGTCCGAAGTAAAAAAGTACATTACCATGGTTGCTGTAGGCAAAACCAACAGGAGCGGTCGGCCATTTTGGGAAAATCAGTGATCTGGCGCCAAAGGCGCCATTTCTTCCTTTCTCTTTTTATAATCCGGACCTAGTGTGGCAGGCTAGGCCGATAGCGCCTCCCGGTTATTGCATTTTGCTAATCTGTGCTTTTGTTTTGGGCGGCGTGCCGGGCCACCGGCGTCAACCGGCAAACGGACCCTCGAGGGCCTCTAAATGCCGCTTGCGGCTTTAATTATTATTATTTTTCTTCTCCCCCTTCCAAAAAAAGTCCACTTTCCCAACTGACGGAAAAGTCCTGATTTTTTGCACAAAATCAAAACACGTGAAACAAATTCATTCACATTTAAAAAATATAAAAAAATCCAAAAAATTGGCGCGCCAGCGCCCCCTGGAAAATCAAAATTACATTGCGGCCTATGGGAGAAATGCCGAAAAAACTTTGGACTCGTCGTTAGACGAAAAAAAATTTCGGCACAGTGATTGTTCATGTAGAAGCCAAACAAAAACACATATTACGGCGTTGCTAGGCAAACCATTCAGGAGGCGGCCATATTTGGCCAGCAAGAGCGATCTGGCCGCCGCAAGGCCGCCATTTTCGTGCCCTCGCATTTTTAACGAACTCTCCTAGGGCTTTTAACGCAGCCGACTCCCCGTTCGCTCCAGATCCATCTACCACACAGTGGTGACATCAAAAGTTATTAAAACTTTCTAATAGGATTAAACGGTGCTGTTGTCATGGCAAAACGCCATGAATTCGTGCGTCATTCAGCGTCTCCCACCTGACTTCAACAGTCATAACTCGCACATACGCTGGCCGATTGAGCGAAACTTGAATCGTTGCGTCGAGGTCCTCGACCCCGGAGTTGATATATGAAATATTGAGAAAATTTGCGGGCGATAGCCCCCACTGACAGAGCACCAAATAAATATGCAGGAAAATTTGAATTTGATCGTAGAAAAAAGAAATTTGGCACAGGACATAGTCACATGAACCCAACAAAAATGCATTAGAGGGCCACGGCCCTTCCCCACCGTTGTTGCCATCGGCAACGACCGATGTCAACTTTGCGCAGCCAAACCAAACTTAGTACACGCCGTGCGTCAATGAACTTTGAACAAAAAAGTTACATTACATTGGTTGCTAGGCAACAACATGAGGTCGGCCATTGGGAAAAATTGAGTTAAATACTGTCGCGAAGGCGCCATTTCGTGCACTCGCATATTGAAACGAACTCCTCCTAGGGCGTTTGAACGCAGCCGGACTCCCGTTCGCTCCAGTCTCTACACAAAGTGGGGACATTAAAAGTTTATTAAAAACCTTATCTAATAGATTAACGGTAGTTGTCAATGGCTAACGCCCAATGAAATTCGGCGGTCCGTTTTCAGCGCTCGCCGCCCGCGTTCAAAGAGTCATAACTCGCCACAAACTGAAGCCGATTTAGCGTAACTTTGAATCGTTGAGTCGAGTCGTCGACCCAGATGATTGTGATATAGGGAAATTGAAATGGGCGCAGATAGCGCCCCCTGCATAGCACCAAATAAAAATGAATGAGGAAAAAAATTAACTTTGTTGTAGACAAAAGAATTTGGCGCACAAAACATCCGGTCACGTGACCCCGAACAAAAGTTCATAGACCACGCCCCTTTATCCCACCGTGTTGCCATGGCACGGACCCAGTTCACTTTATTGGCTAGCTAAGCCAATTCGTACACGCAATGCTAGTTCACGACGTCCGAACAAAAAAGTACATTACGTTGGTTGCCTAAGCAACCAACAGGAGGTCGGCCATTTTGCGGAAAATGAGTATCTAGCGCCGAAGGCGCCATTTTCTTCTCTTGCCTCTTTTATAGTCTCGACCCAGCTGCGGCAGTTAGGGCGCGGCAGCGCTCCCGGTTATTGGGGCGAGCTTTCAGCCACCGGCGTCAACCGGCAACGAGATCCTCGAGGCGCCTCTAATGCACGCTTGCTCGCTTAAATTTATTATTATTATTTTTTTTCCCCAAAAAGCCAGTTTCGGCAACTTCCACCGACGAAAAGTACCCTGGAATTTTGCCCAAAAATTCAATTAGGGAAAAAAAAAAACCTTCACATCTCCAAAATGTAAAAAATCAAAAAAAAATGCCGTCACGCCCCCCTGAAAAAACAGCCGTTAACAATTGCGCCCTATGGCCAGACCCCCAAAATCCCCCAAATCCCCGAAAATTTTACTTCGTCATAGACGAAAAAAATTCGGCACAGGTTCATTGGTCACGTAAAGCAAACAAAAAAACAATATTACGCGGTTGCTATGGCAACATCAGGAGGGCGGCCATATTTGGGCAGAAAAGCGAATCTGTCGCGAAGGCGCCATTTCGTGCGCTCGCATTTGACACGAACTCCTCCTAGGGCGTGAACGCAGCGACTCCCCCGTTCGCTCCAGATCATCTACACAAGTGGACATACAAAAGTTATAAAAACTTTACATAATAGGATACGTGTTGTCATGCAACGCCATGAATTTGGCGTCTGATTTTCAGCGCTCGCCACCGCATTCACGCGTATCAAAGAGTCGTAACCGCACAACTGTGGCCGATTTGAGCGAAAATTTGAATCGTTTGGATCGCAGTCGTCGACCCCGGTATGTTTTGATATATGAAATTTGAAACATGGCGCGCACTAAACGCCCCCTGCAAGAGCACAAATAAAAATGAATTGAGGCAAAAAAATAACTTTGTCGTAGACAAACGAAATTTGGCACAGAACATCTGTCACGTGACCCCGAACAAAAACGTATTGAGGCCACGCCCCATTTCCCACCGTAGTTGCCATAGGCAACGACCGATGTCAACTTTGGCGCAGACCAAACCAAATTGGTACAACGCCTTACTCCGTGGTTCCATGACTGTCCGAACAAAAAAAGTACATACAGGTTGCTAGGCAACCAGCAGGAGGTCGGCACATTTTGCCGGAAAAAATCGAGCGATCTGGCCCGCGAGGCGCCATTTCTTGCCTTTGCTCTTCGACTTAGTGCGCAGGCTAGGGCGCGGCAGCGCCTCCCGTTATTTGGCGGCGTGGGGTACGCTGGATTATAGTAGGTAGATTTAATGGCAATTCGGTTTACGGGTAGCGGGCGTTGCCGGCGCCACCGGCGTCAACCGGCTAAACGAGACCCCTCGAGGCCTCTAAATGCCGCGCGCTTTAATTCTTATTGATTATTTTTCTTCTATCCGTGTTTTTTGGAATAACTCGACGAGTCGCGACGAAAACTTCCCCATTTTTTGCCCCAAAATTCAAATCACGGCCGATACACCAGTGTCAATAAGTTTCGTTCAAAAACTCTAAAAAATTGGCGCCCGCCAGCGCCCCCTTGGAAAATCCAAGATACATTGCGCCTATGGGATGCCCAAAAATTTTACTTTGTCGTAGACGAAAAGAAATTCGGCACAGTGATTCGGTCATGAAGCCAAACAAAAAATACATATTACGCTGGTTTGCTAGGCTACCATCAGGAGGGCGACCATATTGGCCAGAAGAGAATCTGGCGTCCGAAGGCCGCCATTTCGTGCGCCTCGCATATTGAACGAACTCGTTCCTAGGCCGTGATGCGCAGCGACTTCCCCGTTCGCTCCAGATCATCTACACAATGGGACATCAAAAGTTATTAAAAACTTTCTAATAGGATTAACGGTGTTTGTCAGTGGCAAACGCCATGAATTCGGCGGTCCATTTTCAGCGCTCGCCACCGACTTCAAACAAGTCATAACTCGCACATACTGTGGCCGATTTGAGCGAAACTTGAATTGTTGTCGAGTCATCGACCCCGGATGTTGTGATATAAGAGGATTTGAAAATGGGCACCGATAGCGCCTCTGCAGAGCACCAAATTAAAATGATTATTAAAATCGAACTTTGTCGTGAGACAGAAGAAAGAAAATTGGCACAGACTGTCCGTTCACGTGAACCGGAACAAAAAAAGTCATTGAGGCCACGCCCTTTTTCCCACCGGTGTTGCATGGCAACGACCGATGTCAAACTTTGGCGCAGGCCTAACCAAAATGGACACGCGTGCGTCATACAGTCCGAACAAAAAAAGTACGTTGCATGGTTGCTAGGCAACCAACAGAGAGGGCGGCCATTTGGGAAAATTGAGTAATCTTGGCGCCGGGAAGCGCCATTTTCTTGCCCTTTGCTCTTTTATAATTCTCGACCTAGTGGACAGTAGGCGCGCCTGGTTTAGCGCCTCCCTTATTGGGCGGCGCGGCACCGGCGTCAACCGGCCAAACGAACCCCGAGGGCCTCTAAATGCCGCTTGCGGCTTTAATTATTATTATTTTTTCTCTCCCCTCAAAGTCCACTTTCCCCACTGACGAAAAGTCCTGGATTTTTTGCACAAATTCAAACACGTTGGAAAACAAAATTCTTCAGCATTTAGCAAAATATAAAAAAATCACAAAAAATTGGCGCGCATGCGCCCCCTGGAAAAATCAAAAATACATTTGCGCCTATGGAGATGCCCGAAAACTGACTTCGTCGTAGACGAAAAAAATTCAGGCACAGTGATTGTTCATGTGAAGCAAACAAAAAAACATATTTACGCGGTTGCTAGGCAACCATCAGGAGGGCGGCCATATTGGACCAGAAGAGCGAGTCTGGCGCTGGATAGGCGCCATTTCGTGCCCTCGCATCTTTACGAAACTCATCCTAGGGCTTTAACGCAGCGACTCCCCGTTTCGCTCCAGATCATCTACACAATGGCGGACAATTTCAAAAGTTATTAAAAACTTCTAAATAGGATTAATGCGTGTTGTCATGGCAACGGCCATGAATTTCGGCGTTCCATTTTTCAGCGCTCGCCACCGACTTTTCAAACAGTCATAAAACTCGCACATTACTGTGGACTGATTTAGGCGAAACTTGAATCGTTTGGTCGCAGTCCTCGACCCGGATGTTTTTGATATATGAAATTTGAAAATGAGGCGCGATAGCCCCCCTGCAGAGCACCAAATAAAAATTAATGAGAAAAAAATTTGAACTTTGTCGTTAGACAAAAGAAATTCTTGGCACAGACATTACTGTCACGTGACCCCGAACAAAAAAGTCATTGAGGGCCACGCCCCTTTTTCTCACCGTGTTGCCATGGCAACGGACCGATGTCAACTTTGGCGAGTCCAAACCAAAAATTGGTACACACATGCGTCATGACAGTCCGAACAAAAAAAGCTACATTGCATGGTTGCTAGGCAACCAAACAGGAGGGCGCCATTTTCGGAAAATCCAGTATCTGGCCGCGAAGGCGCCATTTCGTTGCCCTCGCATTTGAACGAACTCGTCCTAGGGCGGTTGAACGCAGCGACTCCCCTTCGCTCCAGATCCATCTACACAAGTGGGACATCAAAAAGTTATTAAAACTTTCAATAGGATTTAACGGTGTTGTCATGCAACGCCATGAAATTCGGCTGTTCCGTTTTTCGGATGCTACTGCCGTCACCCTTTACAGTTCATAACTCGGCACAAACCGTGGCGATTTAGCGGAATTGAATTGTTTGGTCAAGTCCTCAGACCGGATGTACTTGTGATATAAGAGATTTGAAAATGGGCGCGCATAGCGCCTCCTTCCAGAGCCCACCAAATAAAAATGAATAAAATCGAAACTGTCGTAGGACAGAAGGAAATTTGCCACAGACGTTCCGTTCACGTACCCCGAACAAAAAAAGTCATGAGGCCACGCCCCTTTTCCCACCGTAGTTGCCCAAAATGGCAAACGACCGATGTCAACTTTTGGCGCAGCCAAACCAAAATTGTACACGCGTGCGTCAAAAAGTACGTGCATGGTTCTAGCAACCAAACAGCGAGGGCGGCCATGGAAAATGTAGTAATCTGGCGCCGAAGGCGCCATTTCTTGCCTTTGCCCTCTTTATAATCTCGATCTAGTGTGACAGGTAGGGCGCGGTAGCGCCTCCCGCGTTATTGGGCGGCGTGGGCACCGGCTGTCAAACCGCCAAACGAGACCTCGAGGGCCTCTAAATGCCGTTGCGCTTTAATTATTATTATTATTTTCTTTCTCCCCCTCAAAGCTCCACTTTCCCACTTGACGAAAAGTCCTGGTTTTGCACAAAATTCAAACACTTGAAAACAAAAATCTTCCATTTAGAAAATATAAAAATCAAAAAAATGGCGCGCTACAGCGCCCCCTGGAAAATCCAAAATTACATTGCCGCTATGGAGATGCCCGAAAACTTGACTTCGTCGTAGACGAAAAAAATTCGGCACAGTGATTGTTTCATGTGAAGCCAGCAAAAAAAACATATTACGTGGGTTCTGCTAGGCAACCAATCAGTGAGCGGCCGGCCATATTGGCCAGAAGAGCGATCTGCGCCGAAGTCGCCATTTCGTGCCCTCGCATTTTAACGAACTCGTCCCTAGGGCGTGAACGCAGCGGACTCCCCCTTGGTTTCGCTTCCAGATGCATCTTACACCAAAAAGTGCGGACATTCAAAAAGTTATTTTTAAAAAACTTTCTATTAATAGGATTAACGGTGTTGTCATGGCAACGCCATGAATTCGGCGTCCATTTCAGCGCTCGCCGCCGCTGTTCAAAAGAGTCGTAAAACTCGCACCAAAACTGTGGCCGATTTTTGGAGCGGAAAACTTGAATCGTTGGTCGAGTCGTTGACCCCGGATGTTTTGATATCTGAAATATGAAAATGGGCGCCAACTAGCGGCCCCTGCAGAGCACCATAAAAAATTAATAGGGAAAAAAATTTAAGTTTGTTCGTAGAACAAAAGAAATTTGGCACAGACATCCGTCACTGTGACCCCGAACAAAAAAGTCATTGAGGCCACGCCCCTCTTCTCACCGTTTGCCATGGCAACGACCCGATGTCAACTTTGGGCGGCAGCCAAACAAAATTGGTAACACGCGTGCTGCATCATGACAGTCCGAACAAAAAGTTACATTACATGGTTGCTAGGCAACAACAGGAGGGCGAGCCATTTTGGGAAAAAAAGTATTTGAACGAACTCGTCCTAGGGCGTTGAACGCAGCGACTCCCCGTTCGCTCCAGATCATTCTACACAAGACTGGGACATCAAAAGTTATTTAAAAACTTCTCTAATAGATTACGGTGTGTCATGGCAACGCCCATGAATTCGGCGTCCAGTTTTTCGATGCCGCCGTCACCTTTATACATCATAACTCGCACAAACTGTGGCAAGCATTTGAGCCAACTTGAATCGTTGGTCAAGTCCTCGACCCCGGATGTTATGATATAGGAAATTTGAAAATGGCGCGATAGCCGCCCCCTGCAGAGCACAAATAAAATGAAAATAAATTGAACTTTGTTCGTAGACAAATGAAATGCACAGACATCCGTCACTTGATACCGACAAAAAAGTCAGATGTGGGCCACGCCCCTTTTCCCACCGTGTTGCCAATGGAACGACCCGTTTTGTCAACTTTGGCGCAGCAAACCAAAATTAGTACACGCGTGACGTCATGACTGTCCTGAACAAAAAATACATTACCATGGTTTGCTTGGTCCAACCAACAGGATGGTCGGCCATTTGGGAAAAATTGAGTAAACTGTCGCCGAAGGCACCATTTCGTCACTCGCATTTGAACGCAACTCGTCCATAGGTGCGTGAACGCAGCGACCTCCCCGTTCGCTCCAGATCATCTACACAAGTGGACATTTAAAGTTATTAAAAACTTTCTAATAGGCATTAACGGTGTGTCATGGCAACGCCATTGAATTCTGCGGCGTTCCGTTTTTCAGGGCCGCTGCCGCCGTTCAAAGAAGCATAACTCGCACAAACTGAAGGCCGATTGAGCGTAACTTTAATCGGTTGGTCGAGTTGTCGACCCCGGATGTGTGATTTATGACATTTGAAATGGCCGTCGATAGCGCCCCCTGCAGAGCACCAAATAAAAATGAATGCAGAATAAGATTCAAAACTTTGTCGTAGACAAAAGAAAATTTGGCACAGACGCTGCGTCACGTGATCCCAATAAAAAAGTCAATTCCATGCCACGCCTCTTTCCCATCGTGTCGTTGCCATGGCAACGACCGGTGTCAACTTTGGCCGCAGTTCAAACCAAAATTGCGTACACACGTGCCGTTAGGGTGGCCATCAAACGCCCCATTTTTAACTTCAATGGATACTTTTGTCCCTTGTTCTAGTTTTTTATATACAAAAAAAGAAAATGTATGGCAAAGTTTGGGTGAAGTTTGAAGTACATTTAGGTGGTCCACCATTCAACTGAAATTTTGTACTAAATATCGAAAATTCGCCATTGGCCATATTTCCATTTCATGTTATGTCATTTTGTTAATTAATAATTTGATACAGAGTTGTACTATAGATATTGCAATAGTAAATTCTCAGTTTTTATCTGATTATATTCATTGTTATGATGCTACAATTTATACAACGGGTGTTAGAAGTTTCATATATAACATTTAACCATTCGCTACATCTTTTAAATGTTCAACTCAATCGGAGACAATTAGTTTTCAACGCAATGAATTCAGATAGTATATGTTGTTTTCAACATTGTTCTAAATGATTTTCCATGTTTAAAAGATTTAAATATAGTTAAATGTATCATACATCAGCAATGTTTTAAAGTCAATGGTAGTTATTTGGTAGATTCTTCAGTTAGTCGCTATGTCCTTTGCCTTTTCGCAAGTTGGGCTGTTCTTTACGGTCCTTCTCAACAACTTGCAGCACGTTCTGGTCATGTCCTTCACCCCTTGCTGATGCCAAGAAATCTGAGCTAAGCTTAACACCTGTCTCAAGATTCAAGATTTATTTTTTAATTTGTCAAACCATGTGAAATGATTTGAAATTACATTTCTCTCATTCTGATTGTGGAGCAGGGGTGGGGAAGAGGGGTGGGAGGGAGTTCACCTTCCAATGGCCTTGTGTATGAAACTGTTCTTAAGTCGACTGGACCTGGCCCGTAGATTCCGCAGTCTCCTCCTGAAGGTATTACCTTGAAGAGACTGTGTGATGGGTGCATAGGGTCCCTGGTGATTCTGACGGCTTTGCGGGTGAGACGGGTGGAATACATGTCCTTAATAGAGGGAGAGGGGCTCCACAGATCATCTCCGCTGCTCTCACCATGCGCTGGGAGGCTCTTTCGGCAGGAGGCAGTGCTGGCGCCGTGCCACACAGTGATGGAGCTGGTCAGGATGCTCTCTATAGTCCCTCTGTAGAAGAACCTCACAGTGATGGAGCTGGTCAGGATGCTCTCTATAGTCCCTCTGTAGAAGTGCCACACAGTGATGGAGCTGGTCAGGATGCTCTCTATAGTCCCTCTGTAGAAGAGCCACACAGTGATGGAGCTGGTCAGGATGCTCTCTATAGTCCCTCTGTAGAAGAACCACACAGTGATGGAGCTGGTCAGGATGCTCTCTATAGTCCCTCTGTAGAAGTGCCACACAGTGATGGAGCTGGTCAGGATGCTCTCTATAGTCCCTCTGTAGAAGAGCCACACAGTGATGGAGCTGGTCAGGATGCTCTCTATAGTCCCTCTGTAGAAGTGCACATAACAGAGGCTGGGACTCTGGCTCTTCTTAACTTGCGGACAAAGTAGAGACACTGATTACTTTTCTGACCAGTGATGTAGTGTGCATGGTCCAGGAGAGGTTCACTGTGATGTGCACACCCAGGAGCTTAGTGCTGGTCACCTCTCCACTGCAGCACCGTTGATTATTAGAGGAGCATGCTGGACCCGCGCTCTTCGAAAATCCATAACAATCTCTTTTGTCTTCTCCACATTTAGAGGAGATGTTCTGTGTGCACCACATGGCCAGACTGCTCACCTCACTCCTGTAGTTTGACTCGTCTCTGTTGCTGATGAGACCCACCACTGTTGTGTCATCTGCAAACTTGATGAAGAGGTTTGAGTTGTACTTTGGAGCGCAGTCATGGGTCAGCAGAGTGAACAGGAGGGGGCTCAGCACACAGCCTTGGGGAGCCCCGTGTTCAGTGTGATGGTTCTGGAGGATTTCCGCCAACACGTACAGCCTGTGGTCTCCCCGTCAGAAAGTCCAGCAGCCAGTTGCACAGTGATGTGTTGATCCCCAGGTGGAGCAGTTTGTGTATTAGCTGCTGTGGGATTATAGTGTTGAATGCTGAGCTAAAGTCTAAAAACAGCATTCTGGAGACTTGGATGACTCAATCTTCAGATCATCAAAAACATGAGACAGGATAATCTCACCAACATGGTGACGACAGGCTGACCAAAGGAGAACTTGTCCAAGCTGCTTCTGGACTGTCACACAGGCTGCAGTTACGTGACCTGTATTGATTCTGTGGTCATGAAAAAATGGTCTGAATTATTGGCACTCTATAGCTAAATCCCCAAACAGCGCGGCACTCAATGTGTTAACAGTCAACATGTGCTAAATCTAACAGCCCTGTAATGACTAATAACAGTTTGCATATAACATTTGTAAAAACAGGCTCTAGAATTGCGACAACATGAAAGTATAACATAATAAGTTCAATAAAAATTAAAATTAAAAGGTTTAATACAAAATTAGATAAAATTGAAATATTTTGTAAAAACTCACTTTCAAAGATTGCAGACTTCACAAACAGCTTGAATAAACAAGCAAAGAATAGTTATTTTATCAATTCAGTACCATTGTAAAATATTACATAAGTAAAGAGCAAATAACATTCAACTACATGAATATCGCTATAGAATGCCCATATAACCCAATGCAAATCTTGCTTATTGAGGTGGACCCCCTAAACAATGTTGGAATTAGACAAAATTGGTAGAAATTCTTTTTATGACCAAAGGAATGTTTTTAAACTGGGACAGAATAATTGGTTGACATTGGGCGTTTGATGCACCCTAGCGTGCGTCATGACTGTCCGAACAAAAAAGTACATTACATGGTTGCTAGGCAACCAACAGGAGGTTGGCTATTTGGGAAAAATCGAGTGATCTGGCGCCGGAGGCGCCATTTCTTGCCTTTGCTCTTCGACCTAGTGTGGCAGGTAGGGCGCGGCAGCGCCTCCCGGTTATTGGGCGACGTGCGGCCACCGGCGTCAACCGGCCAAACGAGACCCTCGAGGGCCTCTAAATGCCGCTTGCGGCTTTAATTAGGCCCGAGAGCCTGACAGGGTCCGGGCCTGTTGTTATTGTACAGACAGTGCGCGGAGCGCACTGAAGAAAGACGTGCGCATAGCGCACGTCCAAAAAGAGCGCGGAGCGCTCAAGAAACAGAGCGCGGAGCGCTCCCAATGCATTACACAGTAATAACGACACTCCTGGCACCCCGACCTGTCCGGTGATATAAGCGTGTGCCGCGAAAGCGGCACATTTGTTGCTGCTCGAATAAAAAAATGAAAACCACAGGCAAGGCGCAACATGGACAAGAAAGCAGTCGATGACGAGCGCAACGCGCTCGTCATCGACCATGGCCACTCACCAGCACTCAAAACACTAATACAGTGACTCAGGGCATCGAGGCCTATCCGATAACATAGGTCTTTGCCGCGAAAGCGGCATATTTGCTTCTGCTCGCACAAAAATACGAAAAAAAAAATCCATTGGGAAATATTGAAAAGAAGAGGTAAAGGCGAGCGCAACGCGCTCGTATTTGACAATGAACCCCACGGTTGGATTACTGGACGTGAGACCTTTCCGAATATATAAATATGCGCCGCCTTCGGCGGCGCTATATTGTTATTGTATGGGTTTTTTCTTATTAGGCCCGAGAGCCTGACAGGGTCCGGGCCTGTTGTTATTGTACAGGCAGTGCGCGGAGCGCACTGAAGAAAGACGTGCGCGCAGCGCACGTCCCAAAAGAGCGCGGAGCGCTCAAGAAACAGAGCGCGGAGCGCTCCCAATGCATTACACAGTAATAACGACACTCCCGGCACCCCGACCTGTCCGGTGATATAAGCGTGTGCCGCGAAAGCGCACATTTGTTGCTGCTCGAAGAAAAAAAAGGTGAAAACCACAGGCAAGGCGCAACAGGGACAAGAAAGCAGTCGATGACGAGCGCGTTGCGCTCGTCATCGACCATGGCCACTCACCAGCACTCAAAACACTGTTAGAGTGACTCAGGGCATCGAGACCTATCCGATAATATAGGTCTTTGCCGCGAAAGCGGCATATTTGCTTCTGCTCGCACAAAAATACGGAAAAAAAAACCCATTGGGAAATATTGAGAAAGAAGAGGTAAAAGAGGAGCGCAACGCGCTCGTATTTGACAATGAACCTCACAGGTGGATTACTGGACGTGAGACCTTTCCGAATATATAAATATGCGCCGCCGAAGGCGGCGCTATATTGTTATTGTACGGGTTTTTCTTATTATTATTATTATTAGGCCCGAGAGCCTGACAGGGTCCGGGCCTGTTGTTATTGTACAAGCAGTGCGCGGAGCGCACTGATGAAAGACGTGCGCGTAGCGCACGTCCCAAAAAGAGCGCGGAGCGCTCAAGAAACAGAGCGCGGAGCTGCCGCGTTCAAAGAGTCGTAACTCGAACAAACTGTGGCCGATTTCAGCGAAACTTGAATCGTTGGTCGAGTCGTTGACCCCGGATGTTTTGATATATGAAATTTGAAAATGGGCGCGATAGCGCCCCCTGCAGAGCACCAAATAAAAATGAATGAGGAAAAAAATAGAACTTTGTCGTAGACCAATGAAATTTGGCACTCGCATTTGAACGAACTCGTCCTAGGGCGTTGAACGCAGCGACTCCCCGTTCGCTCCAGATCATCTACACAAGTGGGACATCAAAAGTTATTAAAAACTTTCTAATAGGATTAACGGTGTTGTCATGGCAACGCCATGAATTCGGCGTCCGTTTTCGGTGCTCGCCGTCACCTTTAAACAGTCATAACTCGCACAAACCGTGGCCGATTTAAGCGGAACTTGAATTGTTGGTCAAGTCCTCGACCCCGGATGTTGTGATATAAGAGATTTGAAAATGGGCGCGATAGCGCCTCCTGCAGAGCACCAAATAAAAATGAATAAAATCGAACTTTGTCGTAGACAGAAGAAATTTGGCACAGACGTCCGTCACGTGACCCCGAACAAAAAAAGTCATTGAGGCCACGCCCCTTTTCCCACCGTGTTGCCATGGCAACGACCCGATGTCAACTTTGGCGCAGCCAAACCAAAATTGGTACACGCGTGCGTCATACAGTCCGAACAAAAAAGTACGTTGCATGGTTGCTAGGCAACCAACAGGAGGCGGCCATTTTGGGAAAAATGTAGTAATCTGGTGCCGAAGGCGCCATTTCTTGCCTTTGCTCTTTTATAATCTCGACGTAGCGCCTCCCGGTTATTGGGGCGGCGTGCGGCCACCGGCGTCAACCGGCCAAACGAGACCCTCGAGGGCCTCTAAATGCCGCTTGCGGCTTTAATTAGGCCCGAGAGCCTGACAGGGTCCGGGCCTGTTGTTATTGTACAAGCAGTGCGCGGAGCGCACTGACGAAAGACGTGCGCGTAGCGCACGTCCCTAAAAGAGCGCGGAGCGCTCAAGAAACAGAGCGCGGAGCGCT
The DNA here is from genome assembly GCA_007210695.1 of Neogobius melanostomus. Classification (NCBI taxonomy): domain Eukaryota; kingdom Metazoa; phylum Chordata; class Actinopteri; order Gobiiformes; family Gobiidae; genus Neogobius; species Neogobius melanostomus. The sequence continues at coordinate 17,925 of VHKM01001192.1, forward strand.
CCCCATGCATTACACAGTAATAACGACACTCCCGGCACCACGACCTGTCCGGTGATGTAAGCGTGTGCCGCGAAAGCGGCACATTTGTTGCTGCTCGAATAAAAAAAGGTGAAAACCACAGGCAAGGCGCAACATGGACAAGAAAGCAGTCGATGACGAGCGCAACGCGCTCGTCATCGACCATGGCCACTCACCAGCACTCAAAACACTGTTAGAGTGACTCAGGGCATCGAGGCCTATCCGATAATATAGGTCTTTGCCGCGAAAGCGGCATATTTGCTTCTGCTCGCACAAAAATACGAAAAAAAAAACCCATTGGGAAATATTGAGAAAGAAGAGGTAAAATACGAGCGCAACGCGCTCGTATTTGACAATAAACCCCACGGTTGGATACTGGACGTGAGACCTTTCCGAATATATAAATATGCGCCGCCGAAGGCGGCGCTATATTGTTATTGTACGGGTTTTTCTTATTATTATTATTATTATTTTTCTTCTCCCCCTCAAAGTCCACTTTCCCACTGACGAAAAGTCCTGATTTTTTGCACAAAATTCAAACACGTGAAAACAAAATTCTTCACATTTAGAAAATATAAACAATCAAAAAAATGGCGCGCCAGCGCCCCCTGGAAAATCAAAATTACATTGCGCCTATGGAGATGCCCGAAAACTTGACTTCGTCGTAGACGAAAAAAATTCGGCACAGTGATTGTTCATGTGAAGCCAAACAAAAATCATATTACGCGGTTGCTAGGCAACCATCAGGAGGGCGGCCATATTGGCCAGAAGAGCAATCTGGCGCCGAAGGCGCCATTTCGTGCCCTCGCATTTTAACGAACTCGTCCTAGGGCGTTTAACGCAGCGACTCCCCGTTCGCTCCAGATCATCTACACAAGTGGGACATCAAAAGTTATTAAAAACTTTCTAATAGGATTAACGGTGTTGTCATGGCAACGCCATGAATTCGGCGTCCATTTCAGCGCTCGCCACCGACTTCAAACAGTCATAACTCGCACATACTGTGGCCGATTTGAGCGAAACTTGAATCGTTGGTCAAGTCGTCGACCCCGGATGTTTTGATATATGAAATTTGAAAATGGGCGCGATAGCGCCCCTGCAGAGCACCAAATAAAAATTAATGAGGAAAAAATTTGAACTTTGTCGTAGAAAAAAGAAATTTGGCACAGACATACGTCACATGACCCCGAACAAAAAAGTCATTGAGGCCACGCCCCTTTTCCCACCGTGTTGCCATGGCAATGACCCGATGTCAACTTTGGCGCAGCCAAACCAAAATTGTACACGCGTGCGTCATGACTGTCCGAACAAAAAAGTACATTACATGGTTGCTAGGCAACCAACAGGAGGGCGGCCATTTTGGGACAAATGTAGTAATCTGGCGCCAAAGGCGCCATTTCATGCTCTCCCATTTGAACGAACTCATCCTAGGCCGTTGAACGCAGCGACTCCCCGTTCGCTCCAGATCATCTACACAGGTGGGACATCAAAAGTTATTAAAAACTTTCTAATAGGATTAACGGTGTTGTCATGGCAACACCATGAAGTCGGCGTCCGTTTTCAGCACTCGGCGCCGTGTTTAAAGAGTCATAACTCGCACAAACTGAAGCCGATTTGAGCGTAACTTGAATCATTGGTCGAGTCGTCGACCCCAGATGTTGTGATTCAGGACATTTGAAAATGGCCGCGATAGCGCCCCCTGCAGAGCACCAAATAAAAATGAATGAAGAATAAGATCAAACTTTGTCGTAGACAAAAGAAATTTGGCACAGACGTGCGTCACGTGATCCCGATAAAAAAAGTCAATCATGGCTACGCCTCTTTTCCCATCGTGTTGCCATGGCAACAACCCGGTGTCAACTTTGGCGCAGTCAAACCAAAATTGGTACACGCGTGCGTTAGGGTGCATCAAACGCCCCTTTTTTTTTTACTTCAATGGATCATTTTGTCCCTTGTCTAGTTTTTTTATATATAAAAAAGAAAATGTATGGCAAAGTTTGGTGAAGTTTGAAGTACATTTAGGTGGTCCACCATTCAAATGATTTTGTCAAAATATCGAACATTCGCCATTTGGGGCATATTTCCAGTTTTCCAGTCATTTTGTTAAAAAATATTGCATGCACAGTTGTATATAGATATTGCAATAGTACATTCTCAGTTTTATCTGATTATATTCAATAGTATGAAGCTAAATTTATACAACGGGTGTTGGAAGTGTTTATTATATTACATTAACCATTCGCTACATCTTTTAAAATGTGTCAACTCATCGGAGACAATAGTTTTAACGCAATGAATTCAGATAGTATATGTTGTTTTCAACATTGTTCTAAATGATTTATCCAATGTTTAAAACGTTAAATATAGTTACATTTATTCTACATTCAGCAATGTTTTAAAGTCAATGGTAGTTATTTGGTAGATTCTTCAGTTAGTCGCTATGTCCTTTGCCTTTTCGCAAGTTGGGCTGTTCTTTACGGTCCTTCTCAACAACTTGCAGCATGTTCTGGTAATGTCCTTCACCCCTTGCTGATGCCAAGAAATCTGAGCTAAGCTTAACACCTGTCTCAAGATTCAAGATTTTTTATTTTATTTGTCAAACCATGTGAATGATTTGAAATTAGATTTCTCTCATTCTTGATTGTGGAGCAGGGGGCGGGGGAAGAGGGGTGGGAGGGAGGGCAGGGAGTTCAGCTTCCCGATGGCCTTGTGTATGAAACTGTTCTTAAGTCGACTGGACCTGGCCCGTAGATTCCGCAGTCTCCTCCCTGAAGGCATTACCTTGAAGAGACTGTGTGATGGGTGCGTAGGGTCCCTGGTGATTCTGACAGCTTTGCGGGTGAGACGGGTGGAATACATGTCCTTAATAGAGGGGAGAGGGCTCCACAGATCATCTCCGCTGCTCTCACGATGCGCTGGAGGCTCTTCGGCAGGAGGCAGTGCTGGCGCCGTGCCACACAGTGAAGGAGCTGGTCAGGATGCTCTCTATAGTCCCTCTGTAGTAGAACCACACAGTGATGGAGCTGGTCAGGACGCTCTCTATAGTCCCTCTGTAGTAGAACCACACAGTGATGGAGCTGGTCAGGATGCTCTCTATAGTCCCTCTGTAGTAGAACCACACAGTGATGGAGCTGGTCAGGATGCTCTCTATAGTCCCTCTGTAGAAGTTGCACATAACGGAGGCTGGGACTCTGGCTCTTCTTAACTTGCGGGCAAAGTAGAGACACTGATCACTTTTCTTGACCAGTGATGTAGTGTGCATGGTCCAGGAAATGTTCTCTGTGATGTGCACACCCAGGAGCTTAGTGCTGGTCACCCTCTCCACAGCAGCACCGTTGATTGTTAGAGGAGCATGCTGGACCCGTGCTCTTCGAAATCCACAACAATCTCTTTTGTCTTCTCCACATTTAGAGAGAGATTGTTCTGTGTGCACCACATGGCCAGACTGCTCACCTCACTCCTGTAGTTTGACCCGTCTCTGTTGCTGATGAGACCCACCACTGTTGTGTCGTCTGCAAACTTGATGAAGAGGTTTGAGTTGTACTTTGGAGCGCAGTCATGGGTCAGCAGAGTGAACAGGAGGGGGCTCAGCACAAAGCCTTGGGAGCGCCCGTGTTCAGTGTGATGGTTCTGGAGGATTTCCGCCAACACGTACAGCCTGTGGTCTCCCCGTCAGAAAGTCCAGCAGCCAGTTGCACAGTGATGTGTTAATCCCCAGGTGGAGCAGTTTGTGTATTAGCTGCTGTGGGATTATAGTGTTGAATGCTGAGCTAAAGTCTAAAAACAGCATTCTGGAGACTTGGATGCCTCAATCTTCAGATCATCAAAAACATGAGACAGGATAATCTCACCAACATGGTAACGACAGGCTGACCAAAGGAGAACTTGTCCAAGCTGCTTCTGGACTGTCACACAGGCTGCAGTTACGTGACCTGTATTTGATTCTGTGGTCATGAAAAAATGGTCAGGATTATTGGCACTCTACAGCTAAATCCCCAAAACAGTGCGGCACTCAATGTGTTAACAGTCAACATGTGCTAAATCTAACAGCCCTGTAATGACCAATAACAGTTTGCATATAACATTGTAAAACAGGCTCTAGAATTGCGACAACATGAAAGTATAACATAATAAGTTCAATAAAAATAAAAATCAAATCAAATCAAATCAAATCAAATCAAACTTTATTTATAAAGCGCTTTTCATACAAAATGTAACACAAAGTGCTTTACAGTGCTTAAAAAATCATTAAAATAGTCCCCACCAGCAAATATACATAAATAACAACAACCCCCACCTCCCCCTACCCCACCCGCACACACAGACACACAGACACATATACATACAGACAGCCCAGTTGTTAAAAGTCTTAAGTAAAAATGGACATAAAGTGGGGACATAAGGCTGAATACAGATGGACCGAGAGAGGAAACACCATCCAAGGAGCTGTCTGCACCAGGAGCAGCCCATCGGCCACAGCCAACCAGCACTCCCGGGGCACAGGGCTCCCTCAGAGGAAACACTGGGAGAACATAAAAATCAAAGATAAATTAAAACAGCTAAAACTCGGCTAAAAGTGTGGAATAGCACAAGATAAAAATAAATAAATAAAATAAAATAAATAAATAAAAAGAGTGGAACTAAAGAAATAATTGTATAGAACTAAAACAGATAAATAAAGTTAATATAAATAAATATTAGTTAAAAGCTAAACTAAAAAGGTGGGTCTTGAGCCTGCTCTTAAATACATGAACGTTCTCTGCGGTCCTGAGCCCCTCCGGCAGGTCGTTCCAGAGGCGAGGGCTGTAATACTGGAAAGAAGCCTCGCCGTGAGTCTTTCTGTTGACTTTAGGAATAACTAGGAGACCCCTGCCGGAGGAGCGCAGGGACCGCGAAGGCTCATAAGGTAAAAGCAGTTCTGAAAGATAAGAAGGACCAAGGCCATTAAGACATTTAAAAACCATTAAGAGAACTTTAAAATCGATCCTGAAACACACGGGGAGCCAATGCAGCGACTCTAAAACCGGTGTAATGTGGTCCCGCCTCCTGGTCTTTGTCAGGACACGAGCTGCTGAATTTTGTAAAAGTTGTAAACCTGAGATACTCTTTTTGGGAAGACCAGAAAGCAGGGCATTACAGTAGTGGATACGACTGGTGATAAAAGCATGCATCAGCGTCTCCGTGTTGGCCCGAGAGAGAATGGGGCGGACTCTGGCTATGTTCTTTAGATGGTAAAAACCTATCTTTGTGATATTCTTAATGTGTGGAATTAAAGTCAGCTCAGAGTCAAAATCACGCCCAGGTTCTTCACCTGTGAGGAAGGATTAAAAGACAATGACTGTAGTTTGGGTAAAAGTTTCTCTCTCTGGGCCTCAGGACCGATGACTAAAACTTCAGTTTTGTCCCGGTTAAGCTGGAGAAAGTTTTCTGCCATCCAGGATTTGATCTAAAATGCAGTTACAAAGTGCATCCATTGGCCTGGTGTCATCAGGAGACATGGAGATGTACAACTGTGTATCATCAGCATAACTATGAAGTTGACTCCATGTCTCCTGATGACATCACCAAGAGGGAGAATATACAGGTTAAAAAGCACTGGCCCTAAAATCGAACCCTGGGGCACACCACAAGTAATTTTATGGACCTTAGAGGAGCAGGTATCCACACTTACCATGAATGTCCTGTCTGTGAGGTAGGATGTAAACCATTTGTGGACAGCACCAGAGAGGCCGATGTGTTTTAAACGAGTTAAAAGAATAGTGTGGTCGACACTATTGTATTAAACCCTATAAAAAGGTTAATACAAAATTAGATAAAATTGAATATTTTGTAAAAACTCACTTTGAAAAATTGCAGACTTCACAAACAGCTTGAATAAACAAGCAAAGAGTAGTTATTTAATCAAATTCAGTACCATTGTAAAATATTACATAAGTAAAGAGGTCAACAGCAAATAACATACATGAATATCGCAATAGAATGCCCATATAACCCAATGCAAATCTTGCTTATTGAGGTGGACCCCCTAAACAATGTTGGAATTAGACAAAAATTGGTAGAAATTCTTTTATGACCAAAGGAATGTTTTAAACTGGGGACAGAATAATTGGTTGACATTGGGGCGTTTGATGCACCCTAGCGTGCGTCATGACTGTCCGAACAAAAAAGTACATTACATGGTTGCTAGGCACCAACAGGAGGTCGGCCATTTTGGGAAAAATCGAGTGATCTAGCGCCAAAGGCGCCATTTCTTCTCATTTGTCAACTTTGGCGCAGCCAAACCAAATTGGTACACGCGTGCGTCATGACTTTCCGAACAAAAAAGTACAGTACATGGTTGCTAGGCAACCAACAGGAGGTCGGCCATTTTGGGAAAAATCGAATGAGCTGGCGCCGAAGGCGCCATTTCTTGCCTTTGCTCTTTTACAAACTTGACCTACGGTGGCAGCGACATCATAACCAGGTAGGGCGCGGCAGCGCCTCCCGTTATTGCGGCGGCGTGCGGCCACCGGCGTCAACCGGCCAAACGAGACCCTCGAGGGCCTCTAAATGCCGCTTGCGGCTTTAATTATTATTATTATTTTTCTTCTCCCCCTAAAAGTCCACTTTCCCACTGACGAAAGTCCTGATTTTTTGCACAAAATTCAAACACGTGAAAACAAAATTCTTCACATTTAGAAAATATAAAAAATCAAAAAAATGGCGCGCCAGCGCCCCCTGGAAAATCAAAATTACATTGCGCCTATGGAGATGCCCGAAAACTTGACTTCGTCGTAGACGAAAAAATTCGGCACAGTGATTGTTCATGTGAAGCCAAACAAAAAAACATATTACGCGGTTGCTAGGCAACCATCAGGAGGGCGGCCATATTGGCCAGAAGAGCGATCTGGCGCCGAAGGCGCCATTTCGTGCCCTCGCATTTTAACGAACTCGTCCTAGGGCTTTTAACGCAGCGACTCCCCGTTCGCTCCAGATCATCTACACAAGTGGGACATCAAAAGTTATTAAAAACTTTCTAATAGGATTAATGGTGTTGTCATGGCAACGCCATGAATTCGGCGTACATTTTCAGCGCTCGCCACCGACTTCAAACAGTCATAACTCGCACATACTGTGGCCGATTTGAGCGAAACTTGAATCGTTGGTAGAGTCGTCGACCCCGGATGTTTTGATGTATGAAATTTGAAAATGGGCGCGATAGCGCCCCCTGCACAGCACCAAATAAAAATTAATGAGGAAAAAATTTGAACTTTGTCGTAGACAAAAGAAATTTGGCACAGACATCCGTCACGTGACCCCGAACAAAAAAGTCATTGGAGGCCACGCCCCTTTTCTCACCGTGTTGCCATGGCAACGACCCGATGTCAACTTTGGCGCAGCCAAACCAAAATTGGTACACGCGTGCGTCATGACTGTCCGAACAAGAAAGTACATTACATGGTTGCTAGGCAACCAACAGGAGGGCGGCCATTTTGGGACAAATGTAGTAATCTGGCGCCAAAGGCGCCATTTCATGCTCTCCCATTTGAACGAACTCGTCCTAGGCCGTTGAACGCAGCGACTCCCCGTTCGCTCCAGATCATCTACACAAGTGGGACATCAAAAGTTATTAAAAACTTTCTAATAGGATTAACGGTGTTGTCATGGCAACACCATGAATTCGGCGTCCATTTTCAGCGCTCGCCGCCGCGTTCAAAGAGTCGTAACTCGCACATACTGTGGCCGATTTGAGCGAAACTTGAATCGTTGGTCCAGTCCTCGACCCCGGATGTTGTGATATAGGAAATTTGAAAATGGGCACGATAGCGCCCCCTGCATTGCACCAAATAAAAATGAATGAGGAAAAAAAAGGAACTTTGTCGTAGACAAACGAAATTTGGCACAGACATCCGTCATGTGACCCCGAACAAAAAAGTCATTGAGGCCACGCCCCTTTTCCACCGTGTTGCCATGGCAACGACCCGATGTCAACTTTGGCGCACGAACCAAAATTGGTACACGCGTGCGTCATGACTGTCCGAACAAAAAGTACATTACATGGTTGCTAGGCAACCAACAGGAGGTCGGCCATGTTGGGAAAAATCGAGTGACCTGTCGCCGAAGGCGCCATTTCGTGTACTCGCATTTGAACGAACTCGTCCTAGGGCGTTGAACGCAGCGACTCCCCGTTCGCTCCAGATCATCTACACAAGTGGACATTAAAAGTTATTAAAAACTTTCTAATAGGATTAACGGTGTTGTCATGGCAACGCCATGAATTCGGCGTCCGTTTCAGGGCTCGCTGCCGCGTTCAAAGAGTCATAACTCGCACAAACTGAAGCCGATTTGAGCGTAACTTAATCGTTGGTCGAGTTGTCGACCCCGGATGTTGTGATTTAGGACATTTGAAAATGGCCGCGATAGCGCCCCCTGCAGAGCACCAAATAAAAATGAATGCAGAATAAGATCAAACTTTGTCGTAGACTAAAGAAATTTGGCACAGACGTGCGTCACGTGATCCCGATAAAAAAAGTCAATCATGGCCACGCCTCTTTCCCATCGTGTTGCCATGGCAACGACCCGGTGTCAACTTTGGCGCAGTCAAACCAAAATTGGTACACACGTGCGTTAGGGTGCATCAAACGCCCCATTTTTTTTTTAACTTCAATGGATCATTTGGTCCCTTGTCTAGTTTTTTATATATAAAAAAAGAAATGTATGGCAAAGTTTGGTGAAGTTTAAGTACATTTAGGTGGTCCACCATTCAACTGAATTGTGTCTAAATATCGAAAATTCGCCATTTGGCATATTCCATTCATTTTATGTCATTTTGTTAAATAATATTGCATACAGAGTTGTATATAGATATTGCAATAGTAAATTCTCAGTTTTTATTTGATTATATTCAATAGTATGATGCTACATTTATACAACGGGTGTTAGAAGTGTTCATTATATAACATTAACCATTCGCTACATCTTTTAAAATGTTTCAACTCATCGAGACAATAGTTTCAACGCAATGAATTCAGATAGTATATGTTGTTTCAACATTGTTCTAAATGATTTATCCAATGTTTAAAAGTTAAATATAGTTAAATTTATTCTACATTCAGCAATGTTTAAAGTCAATGGTAGTTATTTGGTAGATTCTTCAGTTAGTCGCTATGTCCTTTGCCTTTTCGCAAGTTGGGCTGTTCTTTACGGTCCTTCTCAACACTTGCAGCACGTTCTGGTCATGTCCTTCACCCCTTGCTGATGCCAAGAAATCTGAGCTAAGCTTAACACCTGTCTCAAGATTCAAGATTTTTTTTTTAATTTGTCAAACCATGTGAATGATTTGAAATTAGATTTCTCTCATTCTGATTGTGGAGCAGGGGGTGGGGGAAGAGGGTTGGAGGGAGTTCACCTTCCCAATGGCCTTGTGTATGAAACTGTTTTTAAGTCGACTGGACCTGGCCCGTAGATTCCGCAGTCTCCTCCCTGAGGTATTACCTTGAAGAGACTGTGTGATGGGTGCATAGGGTCCCTGGTGATTCTGACGGCTTTGCGGGTGAGACGGGTGAATACATGTCCTTAATAGAGGGGAGAGGGGCTCCACAGATCATCTCCGCTGCTCTCACCATGCGCTGGAGGCTCTTTCGGCAGGAGGCAGTGCTGGCGCCGTGCCACACAGTGATGGAGCTGGTCAGGATGCTCTCTATAGTCCCTCTGTAGAAGTGCCACACAGTGATGGAGCTGGTCAGGATGCTCTCTATAGTCCCTCTGTAGAAAGCCACACAGTGATGGAGCTGGTCAGGATGCTCTCTATAGTCCCTCTGTAGAAGAACCACACAGTGATGGAGCTGGTCAGGATGCTCTCTATAGTCCCTCTGTAGAAGAGCCACACAGTGATGGAGCTGGTCAGGATGCTCTCTATAGTCCCCTGTAGAAGTTGCACATAACGAGGCTGGGACTCTGGCTCTTCTTAACTTGCGGACAAAGTAGAGACACTGATTACTTTTCTTGACCAGTGATGTAGTGTGCATGGTCCAGAAGAGGTTCACTGTGATATGCACACCCAGGAGCTTAGTGCTGGTCACCCTCTCCACTGCAGCACCGTTGATTATAATCAAGCATGCTCCTATAATAATTATTAGAGGAGCATGCTGGACCCGCGCTCTTCGAAAATCCATAACAATCTCTTTTGTCTTCTCCACATTTAGAGAGAGATTGTTCTGTGTGCACACATGGCCAGACTGCTCACCTCACTCCTGTAGTTTGACTCGTCTCTGTTGCTGATGAGAACCACCACTGTTGTGTCGTCTGCAAACTTGATGAAGAGGTTTGAGTTGTACTTTGGAGCGCAGTCATGGGTCAGCAGAGTGAACAGGAGGGGGCTCAGCACACAGCCTTGGGGAGCCCCCGTGTTCAGTGTGATGGTTCTGGAGGATTTCCGCCAACACGTACAGCCTGTGGTCTCCCCGTCAGAAAGTCCAGCAGCCAGTTGCACAGTGATGTGTTGATCCCAGGTGGAGCAGTTTGTGTATTAGCTGCTGTGGGATTATAGTGTTGAATGCTGAGCTAAAGTCTAAAAACAGCATTCTGGAGACTTGGATGACTCAATCTTCAGAACATCAAAAACATGACACAGGATAATCTCACCAACATGGTGACGACAGGCTGACCAAAGGAGAACTTGTCCAAGCTGCTTCTGGACTGTCACACAGGCTGCAGTTACGTGACCTGTATTTGATTCTGTGGTCATGAAAACATGGTCTGGATTATTGGCACTCTACAGCTCAATCCCCAAACAGCGCGGCACTCAATGTGTTAACAGTCAACATGTGCTAAATCTAACAGCCCTGTAATGACTAATAACAGTTTGCATATAACATTTGTAAAACAGGCTCTAGAATTGCGACAACATGAAAGTATAACATAATAAGTTCAATAAAAATTAAAATTAAAAGGTTTAATACAAATTAGATAAAATTGAAATATTTTGTAAAAACTCACTTCAAAGATTGCAGACTTCACAAACAGCTTGAATAAACAAGCAAAGAATAGTTATTTAATCAAATTCAGTACCATTGTAAAATATTACATAAGTAAAGAGCAAATAACATTCAACTACATGAATATCGCTATAGAATGCCCATATAACCAATGCAAATCTTGCTTATTGAGGTGGACCCCTAAACAATGTTGGAATTAGACAAAAATTGGTAGAAATTCTTTTTATGACCAAAGAATGTTTTTAAACTGGGGACAGAATAATTGGTTGACATTGGGGCGTTTGATGCACCCTAGCGTGCGTCATGACTGTCCGAACAAAAAAGTACATTACATGGTTGCTAGGCAACCAACAGGAGGTTGGCTATTTTGGGAAAAATCGAGTGATCTGGCGCCGGAGGCGCCATTTCTTGCCTTTGCTCTTCGACCTAGTGCGGCAGGTAGGGCGCGGCAGCGCCTCCCGGTTATTGGGGCGACGTGCAGCACCGGCGTCAACCGGCCAAACGAGACCCTCGAGGGCCTCTAAATGCCGCTTGCGGCTTTAATTATTATTATTATTTTTTTCTTCTCCCCCTAAAAAGCCAGTTTCGGCAACTTCCCACCGACGAAAAGTCCTGAATTTTTGCCCAAAATTCAATTAGGTGAAAAAAAAAACCTTCACATCTCCAAAATGTAAAAATCAAAAAATGGCGCGTCAGCGCCCCCTGGAAAAACAGCGTTAACATTGCACCCTATGGCCAGACCCCCCAAAATCCCCAAATCCCCGAAAATTTTACTTCGTCATAGACGAAAAAAATTCGGCACAGTCATTGGTCACGTAAGCCAAACAAAAAAACATATTACGCGGTTGCTAGGCAACCATCAGGAGGCGGCCATATTGGCCAGAAAAGCGATCTGGCGCCGAAGGCGCCATTTTGTGCGCTCGCATTTGAACGAACTCGTCCTAGGGCGTTGAACGCAGCGACTCCCCGTTCGCTCCAGATCATCTACACAAGTGGGACATCAAAAGTTATTAAAAACTTTCTAATAGGATTAACGGTGTTGTCATGGCAACGCCATGAATTCGGCGTCCATTTTCAGCGCTCGCCGCCGCATTCAAAGAGTCGTAACTCGCACAAACTGTGGCCGATTTGAGCGAAACTTGAATCGTTGGTCGAGTCGTCGACCCCGGATGTTTTGATATATGAAATTTGAAAATGGGCGCGATAGCGCCCCCTGCAGAGCACCAAATAAAAATGAATGAGGAAAAAAATTGAACTTTGTCGTAGACAAACGAAATTTGGCACAGACATCTGTCACGTGACCCCGAACAAAAAACGTATTGAGGCCACGCCCCTTTTCCCACCGTGTTTCCATGGCAACGACCCGATGTCAACTTTGGCGCAGCCAAACCAAAATTAGTACACGCGTGCGTCACGACTGTCCGAACAAAAAAGTACATTACATGGTTGCTAGGCAACCAACAGGAGGTCGGCCATTTTGGGAAAATTGAGTAATCTGTCGCCGAAGGCGCCATTTCGTGCACTCGCATTTGAACGAACTCGTCCTAGGGCGTTGAACGCAGCGACTCCCCGTTCGCTCCAGATCATCTACACAAGTGGGACATTAAAAGTTATTAAAAACTTTCTAATAGGATTAACGGTGTTGTCATGGCAACGCCATGAATTCGGCGTCCGTTTTCAGCGCTCGCTGCCGCGTTCAAAGAGTCATAACTCGCACAAACTGAAGCCGATTTGAGCGTAACTTGAATCGTTGGTAGAGTCGTCGACCCCAGATGTTGTGATATAGGAAATTTGAATATGGGCACGATAGCGCCCCCTGCAGACCACCAAATAAAATGAATGAGGAAAAAAAATTAACTTTGTCGTAGACAAAAGAAATTTGGCACAGACATCCGTCACGTGACCCCGAACTAAAATGTCATTGAGGCCACGCCCCTTTTCCCACCGTGTTGCCATGGCAACGACCCGATGTCAACTTTGGCGCAGCCAAACCAAAATTGGTACACGCGTGCGTCATGACAGTCCGAACAAAAAAGTACATTGCATGTTTGCTAGGCAACCAACAGGAGGGCGGCCATTTTGGGAAAAATGTAGTAATCTGGCGCCGAAGGCGCCATTTCTTGCCTTTGCTCTTTATAATCTCGACCTAGTGTGACAGGTAGGGCGCGGTAGCGCCTCCCGGTTATTGGGGCGCGTGCGGCCGCCGGCGTCAACCGGCCAAACGAGACCCTCGAGGGCCTCTAAATGCCGCTTGCGGCTTTAATTTTTTTTTTCTTCTCCCCTAAAAAGCCAGTTTCGGCAACTTCCCACCGACGAAAAGTCCTGAATTTTTGCCTAAAATTCAATTAGGTGAAAAAAAAAACCTTCACATCTCCAAAATGTAAAAAATGAAAAAAATGGCGCGTCAGCGCCCCCTGGAAAAACAGCGTTAACATTGCACCCTATGGCTAGACCCCCCAAAATCCCCAAATCCCCGAAAATTTTAGTTCGTCGCAGACGAAAAAAATTCGGCACAGTCATTGGTCACGTAAAGCCAAACAAAAAAACATATTACGCGGTTGCTAGGCAACCATCAGGAGGGCGGCCATATTGGCCAGAAGAGCGATCTGGCGCCGAAGGCGCCATTTCGTGCGCTCGCATTTGAACGAACTCCTCCTAGGGCGTTGAACGCAGCGACTCCCCGTTCGCTCCAGATCATCTACACAAGTGGGACCTCAAAAGTTATTAAAAACTTTCTAATAGGATTAACGGTGTTGTCATGGCAACGCCATGAATTTGGCGTCCGTTTTCAGCGCTCGCCGCCGCATTCAAAGAGTCGTAACTCGAACAAACTGTGGCCGATTTCAGCGAAACTTGAATCGTTGGTCGAGTCGTTGACCCCGGATGTTTTGATATATGAAATTGAAAATGGGCGCGATAGCGCCCCCTGCAGAGCACCAAATAAAAATGAATGAGGAAAAAATAGAACTTTGTCGTAGACCAATGAAATTTGGCACAGACATCTGTCACGTGACCCCGAACAAAAACGTATTGAGGCCACGCCCTTTTTCCCACCGTGTTGCCATGGCAACGACCCGATGTCAACTTTGTCGCAGCCAAACCAAATTAGTACACACGTGCGTCATGACTGTCTGAACAAAAAAGTACATTACATGGTTGCTAGGCAACCAACAGGAGGTCGGCCATTTTGGGAGAAATTGAGTAATCTGTCGCCGAAGGCACCATTTCGTGCACTCGCATTTGAACGAACTCGTCCTAGGGCGTTGAACGCAGCGACTCCCTGTTCGCTCCAGATCATCTACACAAGTGGGATATTAAAAGTTATTAAAAACTTTCTAATAGGATTAACGGTGTTGTCATGGCAACGCCATGAATTCGGCGTCCGTTTTCAGCGCTCGCTGCGCGTTCAAAGAGTCATAACTCGCACAAACTGAAGCCGATTTGAGCGTAACTTGAATCGTTGGTAGAGTCGTCGACCCCAGATGTTGTGATATAGGAAATTTGAAAATGGCCGCGATAGCGCCCCCTGCAGACCACCAAATAAAAATGAATGAGGAAAAAAAATTAACTTTGACGTAGACAAAAGAAATTTGGCACAAACATCCGACACGTGACCCCGAACAAAATTGTCATTGAGGCCACGCCCCTTTTCCCACTGTGTTGCCATGGCAACGACCCGGTGTCAACTTTGGCGTAGCTAAGCCAAAATTGGTACACGCGTGCGTCTTGACTGTCCGAACAAAAAAGTACATTACATGGTTGCTAGGCAACCAACAGGAGATCGGCCATTTTGGGAAAAATCAGGTGATCTGGCGCCGAAGGCACCATTTCTTGCCTTTGCTCTTTTACAAACTCCACCTACAGTGGCAGCGACATTATAACCACGTAGGGCGCGGCAGCGCCTCCCGGTTATTGGGGCGGCGTGCGGCCACCGGCGTCAACCGGCCAAACGAGACCCTCAAGGGCCTTTAAATGCCGCTTGCAGCTTTAATTTATTTGTTTCTATAATCTCTGAAGCTCCATTTAGATTTAAGATTTATATTTAAAATTTAGATTTAAGATTTAGATTTAAGATTTAGATTTAACATTTAACATTTAGATTTAACATTTAGATTTAACATTTAACATTTAGATTTAACATTTAACATTTAGATTTAACATTTAAATTAGATATAACATTTAGATATAACATTTATATATAATATTTAACATGTATTTGACAACTACATAACGTGTCTTAAATGTGAAGAAAATACGCTAAATGGCCCTCATTTATCAAACTTGCGTACGGTGAAATCAGGGCGTATGTGGGGTTTACGAAAAATCATGATAAATTGGCATTTATCAATCTGAGCGCACCGTACACCTGGCGTACAGTGCGCTCAAATCCTACACCAAGTCAGGAGGTGGTGTACATGATACACCAATTTTAAGTAAACACTAAACAGCGCTGGAAAACAGTTTTTAACAGCACGAATTGCATTGTCACATCGCATATTGTCCTCATTAGTGATTAAACATGAGACAGGCTACAGCGTTAATGTTTATGGGCAGACTTGATTCAATGTTGCGCTGCATCGACACGGGTCCGAGCACAGAGGCTCAGCCCGGACCAGAGACACTAGAACCTGGACTGCAGCCACAGAGGCGCTTATGGTGTGTTTTATATTTATGTTTCGTTTTTTGTTTTTAACAAAATACCGCTGGCTGCGCAAACTTTGTGTGGATTCCCCGCCTCACACCCGCGGCTGCAGCCGTGTACCGGGACACCGGGACTCACCTGGGTCTGCGCGAGGCCATGCTCCGTGTTCTGGTTGGTTTGAGCGTTGATTATGTGGACCGTATTCCGTGCTCGCGAGTAGCCCGGGCGTCAAACAAATCCTTCAACAGCTCCACAGCTTTCGTCGGTCCGGACGGGTTCGTTACGCCAATAATACACCGGACGCGTTTTTGTAGCCGAATTCGTCCTCAAGTGCCTCTCCGCGTGCATTCGCAAAGCTCGCTTCAGTTGGCTCCCTGTCAATCAGATGAGCGCGCTCTCGTGTGTGTACACTGCAGCCGAGGCAGCGCGCAGCAGAGCGCCTCAGCCCGCAGTCGTTTCCGCTCCTAAAGTCAAAAATGCGCTCCAAGCGCATTTTCCTCGTCTGCGGCTGGCGGTGCGAAGCCGATTTCTGTCCGAAAATGTATGAAAAACATTATTACTAAAGAAATAAACGATTGTCCTACATTGTATGATTATTTGTATGAGTGTATACAAGTTTAAGATTATTACTACGCTTTTTTATTGTGATAATTATTATTAGTAATACTAGTAGTAGTAGTATTGGGTGCTTATTTCATAAAGAGAGGAATATCGCCTGACATATGGCAGTATAGCTACACTACCTTGTAATTTTTCCACATCAGGACTCTCCCTCATGTCACTCTGCTGCTCTTTGTTTGTGGGCCTCGTCACTTTTCCCAAAAGGAAAGCAGTGAAGGTGGATGACATCAAGTTGAGGCCATTGAGCAATTTCTAGAGTTGTGCTTCACAAAACAACATCCTCATTACAAGGATCCTCGAAGAGCAGAGACTGGCAGTCAGTTGCGGACTATAGAGTTGGATATGTTGTAGCTGTATTTAGTAAAAATAAAACGCAAGACATGCGTTCAGTTCAACTGTTAAACAAAGAAACAGGTGGAGTTAACAGCGTGGCGCTTCTCAGCGCTCGCCTGCAGTGTACATGTACGCGCTCTGCGCGAGAGAGCTCGGCCGCTCAGGGCGCACGGCTCTGAAAGGCGCGTGCGGTGTATTATTTGCGTTATTGGCGTTAGGAGCGGAAACGACTGCGGGCTGAGGCGCTCAGCTGCGCGCTGCCTCGGCTGCAGTGTACACACACGAGAGCGCGCTCATCTGATAAACAGGGAGCCAACTGAAGCGAGCCTTGCGAATGCGGAGAGGCACTTCAGGACGAATTCGGCTACAAAAACGCGTCCGGTGTATTAACGCCGCTGCCGCCTCCGCTCCTGAAACCAAAAATGGAACTCGAGCGCATTTTTTCCGCGTGTAGGCTGCGCAGCGAAGCGACTTTCAGCACCAAATGTGCAAAAATCACTTTTATGAAGCAATTTGACGTCTATCCAATCGTGTACTTGGAATACATAAGGAAATATAACTTTAGGCGTATTAATAACATAATTTTCCAGGTACTACTAAATTTAGATTTTTTTTTTCATATGCATAAAGCACATGTTGCACTTTAAGGAGACATATCAGTTGTATTCCTATCTTATATTTAATAGTGCTGCTTTAGAATGAACCACGAGGAGTTGTTTTGAGTCCAATACTACTCCAGGCTCTTCGCCCGCGCTCTGTGGCAGTCTGAATACATGCGCTCGCCGCGAGGTAGTTCGGCTAGAAAGGGCGCTCGCTCTGGGGTCCGCGTGCGGTCTGAAACAGGCCTAAGGCCGAAAGGCGCGTAGTTCTGCCCGGCTCCAGCGCTGAGTCCGCGGAGCTGACAGCTGCTTTTCGCTGGTTCAGATCATGGTCCAGAGTCTGTACTGCAGCGTTATATCCACGCTTTTTTTGATAATGTGGTCTAATTTTATACCCTTTTTTATATAGGCTATTTAGGCCTACTGCTTATAAAGGTCACTTTTTATTATTAGCCTATTTCTTTCCCCCCCTCTTTTTTATTTAGTAAATGTGATCTTGGATTGGCTATATGGTTAACGTGGGTTATTGACAGATTTTTTAATCTTCCTCATGCGCAAAAATATCATATTTGTTGTGTTAAAAACAACTATTTATCATTTCCTGGTTGGAGAAATGTTCTTCTTTGCCGTGTTTCGTGCGTGCGTGGCGTAAAATCCGTGGGTGAGGCCTCCTCAAACATGAATATTTTTGGGCGTTTCATTCAAATGACGCTAGGATTTCTCCGTGGCATTTACTATCAGCTGTGCTTGCGTACGATAAGATCTGAGCGGAAAGCACAGGTTCATAAATGTCGCGCGCCCTCTGGCGTATATCGCAAATACACCTACGCATACACCATTTTTTTACGCAATGTTGATAAATGAGGGCCACTGTGAGGAAAGTGAGCTAAATGTTGAAAAAGTTTCAGCTAAAAAATTGTAACCACATTTTTACAATCGGCACCCCATACAGGTCTTGTCGAAATGTGACTCTAAGTCGCATTTCGACAAGAGTGGACCGGAACAGACCGGAGTGGTTTGCGGGTGTTTCCTAGCCTGATAAACCACACCCACTTCTTTTCTGCGCGAAAAAGGTGGGTCCGGTCTGGACATACACGGTAAACAAGTTGCTGATTGGCGGCTAAGGCCTAGCTGAACCAATCACAATCGTCACAGAGAATTGACAAGGTTACGTCACTCGCTGCACCTCTATGTTGTTAGTTAATTACCATTAACATGAACATAAGCCAAAACTAATCATGGATGAAGTAGTCGAGGATTTTGCCTCCGCGTTCTCGTGAGTTTATATTCAGTTCATATTTTGTGAGTTGGACTACAGCTGTCGTCACGTATGCTAATTGCTAACTGGTTTATTTCACTGACAATCTGTGTGCGTTAGGCCCGCCCGTTCAAACTGCTCCAATTGCGCCGTGACCACACTAACTTCCCTGCGTGGAATGGACAGGGAAATAGTATGGCAGAGCCAAGCAAGGTGTTTCCATAACCAAAAGTGAACCGCTCCGCTCCCAGAGAGGGGTCCAAACCGCTCCATCCCCGGACCACTTCAGCCAGAGGCGTGCTGGTAGGGAGAGTCGGGACGTTTCCCGGTGGGCCGCTCGGTTCCGGTGCTTCTGGACCGGGCCATCAGAATAAAAATAATGAAATAATAACTCACTATACCAGTGCTTGAGCACCCCCTAAGATTGCCAAAGCACCCCCAAAGTACCCCCAAAGATTTTGGCCACTAAATCAAAGGAGCACTAGTTATCTCTAGAAACATCCCTCGGACGTTTTACATGAAAAGGAGTGAGTAGGACAGGTTTAATTCTAACTAAAGGACGGGGCTTTGTCCGAGGCCCAGTGTGATGTTAATGCGGCCGTGCGTCAGAGCGCACGCTCGGCGACAGCAGGAGACGGGCTGAGCCTGACTGCAGGGTCATTATTACAGTCATTCACTAAATTTGATCAATGAGCTGAAGTTAGTTTGATGTTATAAAGTCAGACTCTGCTCCTCTGGCTCTGAACACAAATCAGAAGTTATTATTGTGCACTTTCGACGTGAGCGCGGCTGAATCTAAAGCACAAGAACAGAGCGAGTCCTCCAGCAGCGAGACAAAGTCTGGACGAGGAAATTACGCACAACAGCGGAAAAAAGTTCACTTAAGTCATGAGCGCGTTGCCCTTCTCTCAAGTCGTGGGCATCCGTCTGATAATCAGCTCAACTTTAACATTAACTGTGTTCGAGATAGAAGGGGCTCTAGGATGCAGTGTGTGAGGGGAGATTACGACGTGAGAGCAGAGCCACACATTCACGAGGACCTGCTCCTCTGGCCTCACGTCCTCCCAGGGTTGACATAAAACCGTCTCACAGAGGCTCTGCTGCTGGAGTTAAAGGCAGGTCCAGAGCGTCCTCCTCCATACAGCACTTTGACCGCTCACGACGCCTTTGCAGCCCAAACACTGCTGTTCCGTTCTCTCGGACGCCGAAAATTACGCATTTGCGGGTGCACGCGCGTTTATTACCCACATGGAAGAAACCTATATAAACAAATATGTTTTGATATAGGTTTTGATATAGGTTTTGAATATATGTGACATATATAAAATTGGCCGTTTTCCTATATGTCATGTACATACAGGGGTTAAAGTGGGATTTGGGAGGTGGGGGAACTCTAACCTTTAACAAGCAGTAGGAATCGCGCTACATTTTATATTTTTCTATGTACTTAGGTACTGACATGTAGTCATGGGTTCTGAACAGATACTGCACAATACAAGGTATTTGATACTGTAATTATTTTATTTCCAATACCTTGGATTATTTTTTAGATATCCTTTAGTAGGTTTTAACAATCATAAATGATTGGAGGTCTATGTGATTTACTAAATGAACAAATTCTGCTTTTGCCAGATCCACATTTTGGGTTCTTCTTAGATGTAGGACTGCAGAGCACCATGCCTGCCCAGAGAGGAGCTTAATAGATTATAGAAACAAATAAAATGTCAGGATTGTGATTGATCAATTGTTTTTATTTCAATGATGTCGGGGGTGGGCGCTTATAAGCTTCTGCTTCGGCCCACTCCTTTTGAGCAGAAATTTTAACTGCTCAAATAAATAAACTAAACTAAACTAAAAATGTCAGGATCCACTTATTCAAAGAAGGCCCAACCAAAGAAATGAACATGTGTGCTGAAACATTACTTATTAACAATTTTGGCTTGTTATTATGTTCATCCTCTTTCACAGTCAGTGGTGCTTACAGCAGGGCTCTTGCAGGCTGGTCAGGGGTGAGCCTCCCACCACCAAACGTATTCATATTTTTGGGATAAATAAATGAAAATTTAATTATCATCACTGCTTGAACAGAATAGAATTGGGCCTAAACATAAAAGTTATATTATATTCCAGCATTTTAAGGCTTTGGAGGAAAAAAAAAAAGAAAAAACACAGCAATAGATTAATACAGAATAATAAAGAGCCTAATAATAAACTAGGACTACTCAGAACTAAACCAGGATTAAGCCAGGGCAAAAACATGCAATATCAGGACTAAGGCAGGACTAAATCACATCTAAACCAGGCCAAAGGCCTAATACAGAATGAGACCAGTACATCTCAAACAACATGACTAACTCCTGCTCAGCCACTGCTCCTCAGCGCTGAGCAGACAGACCATGGAAAATAATAAATAAGGGCGGACCAAACGCTGTTCTGTCCAGACCTCGCGCTTTACGAAAAAACTCAGTAAGTGAAGCGCTCCTTGGAGATGGCGCGCTCATCCACATATTCAGCTTCAGCCTCGTTTACCATGTTAACTTGCAAAGAGCATCTCTGCGCTTGTACATTTTCCACAAACACGTATTGAATGAAGTCAGAGCAGAAAGGAAGAAAAATGCACGGTATGTCAAATGAATGATTCAGATGTTATTTAGTAAAGTTAGAGCCCAGGGAGCGAGGTTTAGCGTGTTGACCGGTTAAACACGAGTGCTGGTGGTGCAGAGCAGTTTTCCAAAACTCACGTTCCATCAGCGTTATCGTCCGCTTTACAAACATCCACAGCTGAACTGGTGTTCCTTACCTTAAAGTCGCTGGTTAAGCCCTTTGCACCGGCAGGAACACACGCTGCACCTGACGCGGACCGCGAGGAGTCCTGCTTCTGCATGGGATAATCCGAGCAAACACGATTCATAGTGTCCTTGTGCTGCGGTTTGATCAAATCTGTCAGTCCGTCCAACGATAAGCCTCCTGTTTTCTCAGTTTAGCGTCTAACACCGTTTAACAGAGCCATGTTTTCATTTGAGCCCGCGCTAGGAGATGATGGTCCGGAGCCGGAGGCACACTGCTACGCAAAGTGCCGCGAACTTGCTGTGGAGCTACGCGACTGCGGCGCGGATAATGCCGGAAAAAATATAATTTTTATGGAAAATGAGGTCAGATTATATTATATTTGGCCCCCGGGACGCATACTGAGTAGGCCCAACCTAGTACTTTTATCGCATTGATGTATCTCACAGGCAGAATTTCGTATGTGCGTGAAAATGAACTTTTTTTTTCTTTTCTTTTTGCCATGCGAAGGTGGGGGAACGCCGTTCCCGACCGTTCCCGCCCACTTTAACCCCTGTGTACATATATGTACATATATGTGTGCATATATGTGTACATATATGCACACATATATGCACACATATATGTACATATATGTACATGACATATAGGAAAACGGCCAATTTATATATGTCACATAAATATGTGTACATACTGTATATGCACCTATATAATTTTTTTTTGTAAAATGATTAAAATCCATAGTTACTAGGCCACATAAATAAAAGCCCAACATGTACAAATTTACATTATTATTTACAATCAAATAGTACAAGAACAAAAATAAGAAAAAACTGAATAGAAAAAACAATATCTAAAATGGTAGTGTTTTAACCAAGATTAGTTAAAAACACTACCATTTTAAGATTGGTTGTTTTAACCAATAGATCGGTTGGACACCAACCAGATTGGTTAAATTTAACCAAACAATGGAACCATTAATATTGGTTAATACTTCTGTGAATTTAATGCTAGTACCCAAATCAAATAATGTACCAACCAAGGTTATACCTCCAGTGCTGTTTGTCTTAGGTTTAGGTTTAGTTTATTTTCAAATAAGTCTTCCGACTGCAATTCAACAATAGTACACATATGTAAAACAATTTATAAGTGTAGTTAGGGTTGTTGTTGGTTATAACACAAAAGGCAGTATCACAAACAGTTGTTTCAATAGACTCGTCATAGTTTGGCTTTAAGCAGTCAAAACAACCTCTGAACAATTTAAAGCAAACATCTTACATGTATGCAGTGACAATAAAATGTATTATTACTTGATTTGTCAATCTGGATGCTCATTGGTTGAAACGCTATCACGTAAAACATTGTATAAAGATTACATTAACCCGGAGGTGAATGTCACTTCTGCACCACTGATCGAGCTTTTATGCACTTCTGCAAAAATATTTTATTGTTTTAGTGTCTGAATACGAGAGAGTCCAGAATCTGGTCAAAACCTAAACTTGTGGAAAAGTTAATGCAAACATGTTGCCTGTATCCGACTTTTGGACTGTTTTTGGTACTTATTGCCACAGCATAAACTCCAATGCCACAATGTGATTTAAACAATCTCAACAACTTCCACAGTTCATTTACATATCAGGCAATCCCCCCTTTTTTTTTTCTTTCTTCAAAATTGCTTTGATAAGTCCCAGGAGTTCTTTCACCCTTGCAGTCAACACATCATATGGTGTGGTGATGCCATACACACCCTTCTGTAGGAATGTCCGAAGCAGGGAGTCCAGCAGGTAGATTACCTCCTCATAGAGGAGGCATTAGTCCTTGGCTGCCATCACTGTCTCCAATACTTGGGCTGGCAGGTGACCCCTCTCCACCTGTTTCCTTTGATTGGCAAAGGTCTGTCCCATGCTGGAATGAGAATAGAAGCAAACAATGTTTATTGCATTTCTGGGGAACAAACAATTATTTAAGCATGCTAGCTCTAATCTCCATGAAAGTATAAATCAGGACTTTTCAGTAAGGACACTAATGTTGTGTTTCTATTAAGCCCAGTGCCAGGTCAACCCTGATACAGACATGCCAACACAAACATGGTGAAAAAGGTTCCATTCAGGTTCTGTACAACAGAAAATATACTGTCTTCTAATGGATTTAAATGAAAACTAGGGTGGTTAAAGTATTATTATACTTCCATCCATCCATCCATCCATCTTCTTCCACTTGTCCGTTGCCGGGTCGTGGGGGCAGCTGTTGGAGCTGCCCAAATCACATAGCACCAGCCCCTATGGTTCCTGCTGCAGGTGGTGGGTCCACAGAAGGACGGCCTCATGGTTCTAACCGGGCCTGTTGGTCTCTCATAAGGGGCTTCTGAACCGCTCTTTGTCTGACCCGTCACCTAGGACCTGTTTGCCATGGGAGACCCTACCAGGGGCACGAAGCCCCCGACAACAGAGCTCCAGGATCATTCGGGCGCTCAAACCCCTCCACCACGTTAAGGTGGCGGTTCCAGGAGGGGATATTATACTTTTGATTTTTAAATATAGATTTAAAATTCCATATCTATGGAAACGCTATGTACTGTAGTGCACTTCTATTCAGTGAACAAAGTACTCTGCTTCTCATTTGCTACATCATACATGCAAGGGTTTTTACTTAATAAAGGACTGCAGTTGTTGTGGGCGGCATTCCCACAGATGTGGACGCTGGAATACACATCAGTGAAGGAACAACTTAACGACAGGTTTTTTCAGAGGTGCCAAGACAAATAATACAACAAAGAAGCAACTAAAAGACAACTATGAAGGACTCTCACCTCCATTCCCACCGTGCACATGGTCCTTCAGAGCCGTCCTTAAGGTCCTGCAACATACACAACACATCAACATCAGTAAAAATGATCAACCACAGAGTTTAAAACAATGCCATATTAACATATAACATTATTATTAAATGGATAGAGTAATACTCACATAGTATTATTTGTCATTATACAACTGTACAACAAAATTAAACGTACCAGATGTAGAATTAGTCCTAAGCCGCTGCGTGGAAACCTGGCGGGCTGCCTTCAGTCTCCTTTGATCCTCTGAAACGGTAGCGCCTCCTGGGTTTGTCCCGATTACAGAGCGTTGTGTCCCGCAGTGGTCAGCTCCTCCACCTCCTCCATCCTCTTCCTCCTGCGCAGCTCCCTCCACGCCACCTCTCGCTCCTTCTCCTCTGACACCATTCTTCACCTGAGGGTCACAATATTTCTGTTTAATGTAAGAGTAAAATGTAAGAGGAATGGCACAACACAGCCACGCCATGAAAACATATATTAACTTGCATCAAAGGTTATTCAATTTCCTGATTGTGTAAACGCACGCATGACTCCTAGCTTTTCATTTTCTTATTTATTTCATTCAAAAGTGACATCATACAATCACAACAAATCCGCCAAGCCAATACAGTATGAATGAAACGGAGCAGAGAAGAACATGTATATGTATCTGCCCCTTTAGTTACTTCACACTTTACATTTCATACTGTTGTCTTTTCTTTCACTACTGCCGCTCTTTTTTTTGTACATTCACAATGCAGATACAACGGATGCTCATGACCAAATATACAAAAAGAAAAAGTGGATCAAAATAAGAATTGCATATAATCTTACTAACAGGAGTAAAGTTGCAAATAGTACAATTGGTTCAGGAGGCACACCCTTGATTTAATTCACTGTCATCTGATATGAAAAATTATAATTGTAATTAAAGCCGCAAGCGGCATCGAACGGCCCTCGCGGGCCGTGCCTCCTTTAGCGCCTCCATTGTCGCGCCATAACCCTAACGAGGGCGCTAGTGCGGCCACACTGCATTTTATTGTCCTCATGTGCCATTAATCTTTGTCAATAAACATCCAAACTACATTTTAGCCTCTCCATGTGAATAATGGCTCTAACCTGCAGAGGGCGCTAGCGCGCCCGAAATCTTTTTTATTTCACAAGCAGTATCGGACGGCCCTGACGGGCCGTACTTCTATGACCACTGTCCACAAGCTCCTTACAGAGGGCGCTAACGCGCTGTAATTGTGTATAATGTGAGATTTATGTGTCAGTCCCATTAGGATAACATGGGGGCCCTGGGCGTCACCATGGCAACACCGTACAAAATACGGTATGGGTCCCATTGGCTTTTTGATCTGGATGCCATCAACTATTTTTGTGCCAAATTTTATCCATTTCCGAGAAACAAATTTTTTTCAGACAATGCATTTTTTGTTCTCAACCTAGAGGGGGCGCTATCGCGCCCAATGTCACTTTTTCACATTTGTTGTGTCCGGGGGTGAAAGGTCAATAAAATGTTTAGTTCCGATTTTTAATCGGAGCTTGTTTGTGCGAATGGGAGCAAATTGTAGTTTCTGATGAATCGCAAAATTCTTCGTAAAGATTGCGGCTTCGCCGCACACAAACCGTAAAACTTAGCCAAAAAATTTGGATAACTTTTGATGCCCCACATCTCGAGATGAGCTGGAGCGATCTGGAGCTAATTTGGTGAAACGCCCTAGGAGGAGTTTGTTAAAATGCGATGTCAGCGAAAACGCTGACTCAGCATTTTCCCACCTTCCTGTCAAAATGGCGGACTTCCGGGTTGTCTGGGGGCGTGGCCACAATAATATTTTTTGTTTGTCGTCACATGACGAATGTCTGTACCAAATCCCGTCGCTCTACGACAAAGTTGACGTTGGCCCCTCCTCCATAGGCGCAATGTATTTTCACTTTTGTAGGTGGCGCTGTCGCGCCATTTTTTATTTCACCAATAGGAAACACACATTTAAATTAATTTTTCACCGGACCTGAATTTTGGGCAAAGTTTGGTGAGTTTTCGACTATGTTCAGGGGGTCAAATTCCTGCTCAAAGAGCAGAAGAAGAAGAAGAATTAAAGCCGCAAGCGGCATCGAACGGCCCTCGCGGGCCGTGCCTCCTTTAGCGCCTTTGTAACAGTACCGAGGTCGCTAACGTGCCTACTACATTTTATTGCCCTGATGTGCCATAAATCTTTGTCAGTAAACATCAAAACTACATGTTTAGCCTCTACATGTGAATAATGGCTCCAACCTGTAGAGGGCGCTAGCGCGCCCAAAATCTTTTTTATTTCACAAGCAGCATCAGACGGCCCTGACGGGCCGTACTTCAATGACTACTGTCCACAAGCTCCTTACAGAGGGCGCTAACGCGCTGTAATTGTGTAAATGTGAGATTTATGTGTCAGTCCCATTAGATTAACATGGGGGGCCCCGGGCGTCACCATGGCAACACCGTACAAAATACGGCATGGGTCTCATTGGCTTTTTTGATCGGGATGCCATCAACTATATTTGTACCGAATTTGATCAATTTCCGAGAAACTAATTTTTTTCCCATAATGCATTTTTTCTTCTCAGCCTAGAGGGGGCGCTATCGCGCCCAATGTCACTTTTTCACATTTGTTGTGTCCGGGGGCGAAAGGTCAATAAAATGTATATTTCCGATTTTTAATCGGAGTTCGTTTGTGCGAATGGGAGCAATTTGTAGTTTCTGATGAATCGCAAAATTCTTCGTAAAGATTGCGGCTTCGCCGCACACAAACCGTAAAACTTAGCCAAAAAATTTGGATAACTTTTGATGCGACAGTGGCGCAGATGGTAGAGCGGGTCGTGTCATGATCGGAAGGTCGGGGGTTCGAATCCCGCCTCCTGAAGGTGCACATTGTCGTTGTGTCCTTGGGCAAGGCACTTCACCCACATTGCCTCCAGTGTCTGCCAACACTGGTAGCCCCCCTAGGAGAGACCAACAGGCCGGTTTGAACCGTGAGGCCGTCCTTCCGTGGACCCACCACCTGCAGAAGGAGCCATGGGGGGCTGGTGCAATGTGATTTGGGCAGCTCCGGCGGCTGCCCCCACGACCCGGCAACGGACTAGTGGAAGAAAATGAATGAATGAATGAATGAATGAATGAATGAACTTTTGATGCCCCACATCTGTAGATGAGCTGGAACGAATTGGGGCTCATTTGGTGAAACGCCCTAGGAGGAGTTCGTTAAAATGCGATGTCAGCGAAAACGCTGACTCAGCATTTTCCCACCTTCCTGTCAAAATGGCGGACTTCCGGTTTGTCTGGGGGCGTGGCCACAATAATATTTTTTGTTTGTCATCACATGACGAATGTCTGTACCGAATCCCGTCGCTCTATGACAAAGTTGACGTTGGCCCCTCCTCCATAGGCGCAATGTATTTTCACTTTTTTAGGTGGCGCTGTCGCGCCATTTTTTATTTCCCCAATACGAAACACATATTTAAATTAATTTTTCACCGGACCTGAATTTTGGGCAAAGTTTGGTGAGTTTTCGACTATGTTCAGGGGGTCAAATTGCTGCTCAAAGAGCAGAAGAAAGAAAGAAGAAGAAGAAGAAGAAGAAGAAAGAATAATTAAAGCCGCAAGCGGCATCGAACGGCCCTCGCGGG
Organism: Neogobius melanostomus; assembly: GCA_007210695.1. Classification (NCBI taxonomy): domain Eukaryota; kingdom Metazoa; phylum Chordata; class Actinopteri; order Gobiiformes; family Gobiidae; genus Neogobius; species Neogobius melanostomus. Next base: position 45,634 of record VHKM01001192.1, read on the forward strand.
CCGTGCCTCCTTTAGCACCTACATTGCCGCGCCATAACCCTACCGAGAGCGCTAGCGTGGCCACACTGCATTTTATTGCCCTGATATTCCATTAATCTTTGTCAGTAAACATCAAAGTACATTTTTAGCCTCTCCATGTGAGTAATGGCTCCAACCTGCAGAGGGCGCTAGCGCGCCCCAAATCCTTTTTATTTCACAAGCAGCATCGGACGGCCCCAACGGGCCGTACTTCCATGACCACTGTCCACAAGCTCCATACAGAGGGCGCTAACGCGCTGTAATTGTGTATAATGTGAGATTTATGTGTCAGTCCCATTGGGATAACATGGGGGCCCGGGCATCACCATGGCAACACCGTACAAAATACGGTATGGGTTCCATTGGCTTTTTGATCGGGATGCCATCAACTATTTTTGTGCCGAATTTTATCCATTTCCGAGAAACTGTTTTCTCATAATGCATTTTCTCTGCTCAGCCTACAGGGGGCGCTATCGCGCCCAATGTCACTTTTTGGCATTTGTTGTGTCCGGGGGTGAAAGGTCAATAAAATGTATATTTCCGATTTTTAATCGGAATTTGTTTGTGCGAATGGGAGCATTTTGTTGTTTACGATAAGTTGCAAAATTCTTCGTAAAGATTGCGGCTTCGCCGCACACAAACCGTAAAACTTAGGCAAAAAATTTTGATAACTTTTGATGCCCCACATCTCGAGATGAGCTGGAGCGATTTGGAGCTCATTTGGTCAAACGCCCTAGGAGGAGTTCGTTCAAATGCGACGTCAGCGAAAACGCTGACTGAGCATTTTCCAGACTTCCTGTCAAATGGCGGACTTCTGGTTTGTCAGGGGGTGTGGCCACAATAATATTTTTTGTTTGTCGTCACATGACAAATGGCTGTACCGAATCCCGTCGCTCTACGACAAAGTTGAAATTGGCCCCTCCTCGATAGGCGCAATGTATCTTCACTTTTGTAGGTGGCGCTGTCGCGCCATTTTTTATTTCCCAAATCTTTTTTCTTTCACAAGCAGCATCGGACGGCCCTGACGGGCCGTACTTCCATGACCACTGTCCACAAGCTCCTTACAGAGGGCGCTAACGCGCTGTGATTGTGTATAATGTGAGATTTATGTGTCAGTCCCATTAGGATAACATGGGGGGCCCTGGGCGTCACCATGGCAACACCGTACAAAATACGGTATGGGTCTCATTGGCTTTTTTGATCGGGACGCCATCAACTATTTTTTTGCCGAATTTCATCCATTTCCGAGAAACTAATTTTTTTCAGATAATGCATTTTTTGTTCTCAGCCTAGAGGGGGCGCTGTCGCGCCCAATGTCACGTTTTCACATTTGTTGTGTCCGGGGTGAAAGGTCAATAAAATGTATATTTCGGAGGAGTTCGTTCAAATGCGATGTCAGCGAAAACGCTGACTCAGCATTTTCCCACCTTCCTGTCAAAATGGCGGACTTCCGGTTTGTCTGGGGGCGTGGCCACAATAATATTTTTTGTTTGTCGTCAAATGACGAATGTCTGTACCGAATCCCGTCGCTCTATGACAAAGTTGACGTTGGCCCCTCCTCCATAGGCGCAATGTATTTTCACTTTTGTAGGTGGCGCTGTCGCGCCATTTTTTATTTCCCCAATACGAAACACACATTTAAATTTATTTTTCACCGGACCTGAATTTTGGGCAAAGTTTGGTGAGTTTTCGACTATGTTCAAGGGGTCAAATTCCTGCTCAAAGAGCAGAAGAAAGAAAGAAAGAAGAAGAATAAAGAAAAATAATAATATTTCTTGCAAAAACAATATAGTCGCTTTCGCGACGACAACATATTATACATTTTTGGAAAGCTCTCAACCACCCCCACGCAGCCGTGGGGCTCGGAGGTTGATGACGAGCGCTTCGCGCTCGTCATCAACCTCCGTATGACAGTTGGCCATATACCCCCATTCATTTTCATGCAATTATAAGTATACAGGGCCCACACCAGAGGTGTGGGCAGTCACTGTTTTACACGGTGAGTTTACGTTTGACATGGGGACAGCGCTTCGCGCTGTTTTCGTGCGCTCCGCGCACCTAGGTACAATGCGCTCCGCGCACTGCGTTGCGATTACAATAGGCCCTTGCGACGGCAGGCCGCTCGGGCCTAATTAAAGCCGCAAGCGGCATCGAACGGCCCTCGCGGGCCGTGCCTCCTTTAGCGCCTTTGTAACAGTACCGAGGTCGCTAACGTGCCTACTACATTTTATTGCCCTGATGTGCCATAAATCTTTGTCAGTAAACATCAAAACTACATCTTCAACGAAGGTACTTGAGTCATCTTCTGTACTTGGTAGTTGAGGTCTCCAAACGTTTCGCCTCTCATCCAAAAGGCTTCGTCAGTGAACAAGGTTTCCCTCAGCAAGCAGCGTAGATAAAGACCAGTTGGGAGGAGTTGGCTCCTCCCCTCTAATAACAGCTACTCTCACCTGTGGGTAAACACCTTTGAAGTAGAGCGTCTGTAACGACCTGCTCCCCCAGTATCGGTCAGCCCTGTCCTATTCATGGCTGATCACTGCTAATTACCTGCCTATTGTTCTATTGTTAGCTGAGGTATCGTCTTCTTGGACTGGCCGTGCTCTGTCCGTTTTCCCCGAAGCAGATTGGAGTAAAAAGAAGAAAGATTAAATCTTAGCCCACCATTTCGGTTCATGGAGGGATTTTCTTTTCTGACAAAAATAGCTTCTTTTACTCCTCTTTCAAACCAACGTTCTTCTTTAGCTAGAATTTTGACCTCCCCGTCCTCAAAAGAGTGATTGGAGGCTTTAAGGTGAAGGTGCACAGCCGACTGAGGGCCGCTTGTGCTTTCTCTTCGGTGTTGATAAAGTCTCTTCTGTAAGACTTGTTTGGTTTCTCCAATATAATGTTCTTTGCATTCTTCTTCTTTGCATCGAATAGAATAAACCAAATTGCTTTGTTTGTGGCTTGGCGTTTTGTCTTTGGGATGAACTAATTTTTGTCTCAGTGTGTTCACAGGTTTGTGGTACACTGGAATCCTGTGCTGCCTAAAGATTCTCTGAAGTTTCTCTGATACCCCGGCTACATACGGCACTGCAACTCCCTTTCTTCTGGTTCTGTAGTCTGTCTGTCCTGCTCTTTGGGTCTTCTTGCCCTTTGTGCTCTAGTGAAGGACCAGTTAGGATAGCCACAGTCTGAGAGGGCTCTCTGGACATGTTGTTCCTCTTTGGTCTTTCCTTCTGCACTGGTAGGCACCTCTTTAGCTCTATGTCTGAGTGTCCTAATGACCCCTATTTTGTGTTGGAGTGGATGGTTAGAGTCAAACATCAAATACTGGTCAGTATGAGTTGCCTTCCTGTAAACCTCTGTCTGAAGTTGTCCGTTTTCCTCTATGATAACTTTACAATCTAAAAAGGCAAGTTGTTTCTCCTTAGCGTCCTCCCGAGTAAATTTAATGTTAGGGTCCACAGCATTGATGTGATCTGTAAAAGGTGCCACTTCCCTCTCTTTAATTTTGATCCACGTGTCATCTACATATCTGAGCCAGTGGCTGGGTTTGTTACCTGGGTATGAGGCCAAGGTATTCTTCTCCATTTCCTCCATGTAGAGGTTAGCCACTATGGGTGAAACTGGAGAACCCATAGCACAGCCGTGGATCTGTCTGTAGAAGTTGCCCCTGAACTGGAAATATGTGGTGCTAAGGCAGATCTCCAGTAGTTGGCAAATGTGGTCAGGAGTGAGCTGGGTCCTATCCGCTAGAGTGCTGTCCTCAGTCAGTCTCTTCCTCACCGCCGTGACTGCTGCTGAGGTAGGGACGGATGTAAACAGTGCTGTCACATCATAAGAAACCATGGTTTCATCTGTTTCCAGCTGCAGGTGTTTGATCTTCTCCACAAATTCCTTGGTGTTTTCCACATGGTGTTCTGTGTTGCCGACTAAAGGGGCTAAAATGAACTTGAGATGTTTCGCCAGATTATAGGTGATGGAGTTAATGCCACTCACAATGGGTCTGAGAGGAAAACCTTCCTTGTGTATTTTTGGCAGACCATAAATACACGGAATAGCCTCTCCCGGGTAAAGCTTGTAATATAACTTTTTGTCAATTATTTCTTCCTTTTCTAGTTTCTGAAGCTGCTCTATAATTTTCTTCCTGTACCCGCTGGTGGGGTCTCTTCTCAGTCGCTCATACGTGTTTTCATCACTGAGCAGGTGCTTGACCTTGGTCTCGTAGTCAGCTGTGTTGAGGACAACAGTGCACCTGCCTTTATCCGCTGGAAGGATGGTGATGCTCTCATCCTTCTTCAAGGCTGCCAAAGCTCTTCTTTCCTCTCCAGTGATGTTGGAGGGAGGAGGTCTGGAGCTCTTGAGGGCGCTCTACTTCAAAGGTGTTTACCCACAGGTGAGAGTAGCTGTTATTAGAGGGGAGGAGCCAACTCCTCCCAACTGGTCTTTATCTACGCTGCTTGCTGAGGGAAACCTTGTTCACTGACGAAGCCTTTTGGATGAGAGGCGAAACGTTTGGAGACCTCAACTACCAAGTACAGAAGATGACTCAAGTACCTTCGTTGAAGATGGACAACTCCTGTACGACTGAGAATTTACACAGACATCAAAACTACATGTTTAGCCTCTACATGTGAATAATGGCTCCAACCTGTAGAGGGCGCTAGCACGCCCAAAATCTTTTTTATTTCACAAGCAGCATCAGACGGCCCTGACGGGCCGTACTTCAATGACTACTGTCCACAAGCTCCTTACAGAGGGCGCTAACGCGCTGTAATTGTGTAAATGTGAGATTTATGTGTCAGTCCCATTAGATTAACATGGGGGGCCCCGGGCGTCACCATGGCAACACCGTACAAAATACGGCATGGGTCTCATTGGCTTTTTTGATCGGGATGCCATCAACTATATTTGTACCGAATTTGATCAATTTCCGAGAAACTAATTTTTTTCCCATAATGCATTTTTTCTTCTCAGCCTAGAGGGGGCGCTATCGCGCCCAATGTCACTTTTTCACATTTGTTGTGTCCGGGGCGAAAGGTCAATAAAATGTATATTTCCGATTTTTAATCGGAGTTCGTTTGTGCGAATGGGAGCAATTTGTAGTTTCTGATGAATCGCAAAATGTTCGAATTTCGACGGAGCAGAGCTGAACTTTACGCCTATTCAATATTCCTCTTAATAGGTTTGATGTTAATGATGAGGAGATGATGCTTGTATGTATGTTGGGGCCTCTTGTTAAAAAAAAAAAGTCATCTGCACAAATAAGCTAAATTCCATTGGCAAAAGTTTGTAGTACAACAGCGACACGCCGTGGTCAAATGGGTGCATAGGCCACCATGTTGATTAGAGCTTCTGCTATTTTGTGGCTTTTAGATCGTAAAATCCCTACCGACAGCCAACTGCTGCAAACAGTGTCACCAGCGATGTCAGGCGCACATATATGCATTAACAGGATGAGGAAAGGACGCAGCCTCGTCGTACAATTAATAACATCCCACGTCAATTGGTGACTGTCACATTTTGACATGGCCGATGGAATGGCATGGCTTGCTGTGATGGGTACAGAATATCGGATAAATACAAGCATTGAGACAACACTTGGTGTGGTGCTGTAGTGTAGGGGTTAGCGCAGGTGTCCTGAAGCATACCTTTTTCAAACACGTGGAGTGAGTTGGTTGAGAGAGTGATTATTCTTTTAATTATTATTCATTGCGTGTAGTGTAAAAGATGCCAACGCACTCATATGGTAAGACGGAAACCTTTATTACCTTTTATCTCAATGTCAGTACAGTTATCATGAACATCACACTATTTTCGTAGCAATCCTTTCCTGTTCCTGTCGACTTCAGGGGGAGACAGCAGGTCCACAACAGCTAATTGGCCATGGTGACGCACAGCTAGCTACGATATTTTATGAAATATCCATGTGCCGAGCTCGCGCAAAATGTAAACATCACATCGTGACAGGGTCACGGCGAGAACCGGAACACCGGTGCCTTTCTCCTGTCGCCGCCTTCCGCCTGTTTGAATTCTTCTTCGTTTCTGACAATGGGACTAAACAGCGCCAATTTTAGGTGGTGGCCAAAAATATACAGTCTATGGGCCAAACTAATTTCTGACATGTTTTAGCCATTAAAATTGACTCAAAACACAGTGTTAATGTTTTTCAGGGACACATAACAAATTCATTCTAGATTTATTTATTATTATTATATGCATTTGTTTATTCAATAAATCAATTTATATTGAATTTTTAATATCTTCTATTTTCCATTTTGATTTTTATTCTATTTTCAAAAACTATTTTCTTTATTTTTAAGTAGACCCGACAGAACTCCATGTTCATGTTCCTTGGGACCAAGCTGGGTTTCTATCCTGGTCCAGCATTCTTGCAGAGCCATAGGCATGCTCTATATCACCAAAGTCTTATTCTGACTGTGATCGAAATATTCTTTTTTTTTTTTTTTCCAAACTAATTGAAATCAAACAATTCGTTGAACTTATAAATGTGTTAACGTTTTGGTGAAACACGTACTAACATAGTTCTATTTTAGTTTTAGTCCTGATGTAGTCTTTTTTTTAAGTCTTCTTTTGACGCAATTTGCTGAAAAACAATTTGTGTTTAATTAGAATGGAACATATCGTGTTGAAATGGTTTAGTGAAATATTGCAATAATATAATTATCACAATATTGTACAATTTTACATAATTTGTTTAAGTTAGTTTTAGTTATTGCTTTGATAATAGAAAATATGAGCTAGGCATCATGTATGACAGTTGTTAAAGTGAGATAGGAGCTACAAAATGACTAGATCCTGCCATGAGCAACATAGGAGACATATCTTGTATGTACATATAGGGCTTATATGTGGATATAAAGAAGCAATACAGGAGACCTATGTAGCCTGTATATGCACATATATGCACCTCAATTTTGCCTATATGTGGCATATATACGCATATATGTTATCATATATGTGCATATATGCTGTATATATGCAGCATATGTGTGCATATATGCTGCATATAGGATTCATGTATGCGCATATATCCTCATATAGGTTCTTTCCATGTGGGTATGTATGTTATGTTGTCTAATTGCCCCAAAAATGAAATTTTTTGTGAGCACCCCCAAGAAAGCCCTCAGCACCCCCTAAGCACCCCCTGGGACAAATGTCTGGCGCCGCCGCTGTATTGAGAATGAGGAGTTGACGTCACGGCACAGAGCCCCCCTCCCCCTCCCCCCCTCGCCGGCATATTGGCTGCGCTCCGGCGGCAATACACATCGTTTACGTGTGTTGTTAACGCCGTAGTAGCGGAGGTTCTTGCTATTCCGCACTGTTTTACCGCCTGGAAGTCACTGCTGCGTTAAAAACTGCTCCAATACCTCACACGATAGACATGGAAAACGTAGGAACAATGGGATACAGTTTTTTAGGTTACAGAAATGGACACAGTATCAAGGAGTGCAAGTCTCACTCTGACCTGTCAAAATATGTTGTAAACGTTTGTGTACATTGAACATCTCGTAACAATGTAGTGTTTACGAAACACGCACTTTATTACTTTGTCATTTTGCTAAATGCAATGTAATGACAACACACTAAAACGCATGTGAAGAAAGTTACTTTTGCCAGTACAACGCTGTTTTCACCAGCGGGAGGCTTGTAGAGCCAAGTCCTGGACCCACAGCAGAAAGTCTCGTAACTTTCCAAAGACTTGTGGCTTTTAAACTCCTGCATCGTGTAGTAACTTACACCAAATACAAGGTAGTTTACAATGTCCATGTATGTGCATGGAGGTAAATGGTCCAGGTCTCCGCTGCAGGGAGCTCGTGTGTTGATGTTTTGAATGTCCGCAAGCTTCTCCAAATACCGCTGTTTTGCGCTTGGTATGAGCTTGTTCCTGTAAGGTCCCTTTTCTTTCGCCTTATCTCTTTGCATTGCTTTACTTTCTGTCTTTTCGTTGTCGTATTCGTAGATCCGTCTCTGTCTCGCCGAAAACGTAAATGCGCAAAATTTAAAGTGCTCTGGATTATGAGGAATACGTGAAATTCTGGGAGCGTGCCCCTAATCCGCAGCCAATATGTCCGACAGGCTCAGAGCCCCCCCCAAATCACCCCAACTCGGCACGTGACTCCTCATTCTCAATACCAGGCCTAAAGGCTTTAACTGGGCTGCAGCAGGAGCATGAGCTGCTGTTCCAGATATAAATGAAGTAACACAAGCGTAATTGTCATGGAAATCTATCAAAATAACGACTGATGAATGAAAATCTGAAAAATATTCGCATCGAACTTTTCATTCTTGCGCGGGGAGATACCATTTCATATTGAACTAACTCAGAGGGGTGTTTAAGTTGAACACCCCTCCGCTTTAGTTCAAGTTGGTGCAGTCCAATCCAGCGGAGACAAGTGTCTGCGCGAGTTAAGAGACCAAAAGGCAGTGAAAGGTAGAAAAGTGGACAAATAAATGTTTTTATCTACATAGCTTGTGCTGATTGTGGGTTTGTATCAGGCTCAGACTGTGTGTGCAGCGGCCCATGTGAAAAGAGAAATTGTTAGAAAATTGACAATGTGTGGTATTTGAGCCAGCAACCTCTTGTACTGGAGACCAGCGCACTATTACGGAGCCATAATCCCGGGCTAGTCTTCTCCAAATTCCTGGGCTGAAATTAGGTCCCAGCACGCCCCTGACTTCAGCCATGAGGTCTGGACATAGGGTCTGGAGCGGTTTGGGGGAAAGGGGAGGGGGGCATGTCACCGCTCTGATTGGTCAGGCCATTGAGAGTTACTAGTCAGCTTACACATTCAGAGTTACCTTTCTCTTCACAAATTTAAACCAGGCTCTATCATGACTTGTTCACAGAAAATATAGGCATTTTTGCCCTCTCTACTCATAGCCTACATGCCTGATTTTGATGTGAAAACATTCAATAAAATTATATATTTTCCCTCATATTTATATCAGTAATCTATTACTTAAGTATTTAAGTTTGATTTGCACAACAAGTTCCCCATACATTCTTTCTTATTGCCTAAATGACAGGAGCAAGGCCTCGTATCTCAATTTTTTATTTTTGAATTTACTGTCAAAAGTAAAATAATAAGCCTAATCGTTTTGGGCATTGTTGTGTTTTCTATTCTTCTTTCTCAATAACTGTTTTATAGTGCTTGAAAAATGCAAATCTACCCTGATAACAAAATGATTCAATAGATAACGTGTAAAGCACAAGAACCATCTGTTTTCTTCTGTTTCACGTCCATATTGAAGTGCAACACAAGAACATAATAGGCTAGTACATAGTTTAGTTGTTATATTGTTCGCATAGCTCTGTGCGGAGAGCGTCTGATTTATATCTAGAGGATTGTGAGTTCGATGCAGATGATGGTCTATGATGGTTAGTCGTTTGACTTGACACTGGTAAACAAAAGCAGTGCCTAGTGCCCTATTATTTCACAAGCACTATCCTGAATAAATCTTGGTCAGTGACTTCATTTTTAGATGGTTATCACCGGGGTGAAAGTAGCTTTTTTTTCTTGCCGGTACTATGTCATATACACGTATATAAATAAATAAATAATATAGCCAGTTTTGGGAGAATACTTTAGTAACGTATTCCACTGCTTAGTCCAAACAGAGTACTGTATTCTGAATACTTAGACGTTGATTTTCATAATGTTAATGCATAAATGCGCCATATGATTAAGAAGATGTTTAGGCTATTGTTACATGCCTGTTATCAACTTATTTACCACCAATGTGGAATGCAAAAAAAGCACTCTGCAAATTCCCACGACCCAAAAGGGCAGAGCTAAACTTTTCCCCGGCCATTTTGACCCTTTTTGTCTTCGTTTGTTATGATTATGAAACTGAAATTTAATGAACAAGTACTTTGATGTATTCCTTTAATATTGCTGTATTCAGTAACTGTTCCTGTATACAGTTACCCAAAATGAGTATTCTAAATATTCTAAATACATGTATTCAGTTACTACCAACATATAGCAGTGTTTTCATAACCAGATCTGTTTCAGTGGCATAAACATACACATTTGTCCTTGATTAAATTCCCACAACTTTACTTTCACACGTGTCATCTGTGGACTAGTAACAAATATCCAAAACGATTTTGAAAGAAAATCAAAACGGAGATAGGGGAGTATTTGCATCTATCTTCAGATCCTCGTGTATGTCATGCCTTTCACAACAAAGGCTTTTGCTTTTATTTTGTAAGGCCAACAGGAAGCGCTCAGTTCTTATTATGCTACTTGACAAACAGGGAACTTTAGAAATATTGACCGTTGTTTTGGTAAAGGATTTAACATTTCCAAGACATGGATAAACAGGACATTTGTGACGCGTTCCACAACTGCAGAGAGAGATTCGAGAGGGAGAGGCGGCGGACCCAGCGTGGATTTGTTCGCTTCTCCTTTTTTCGCAGGTAAACAGAGTCTACACGCTGTGAAAGTGTCCCGCGAAGGAAAACCAGAAACTCTCATTCTAATGTGACAGCTTTAGGTGGAGGAGCGCGTGTGAGCCGTGGCCCTGACGGCTCTGTTCTGTGATGCGGAAGGACGCACAGGTGCAGAAAGTTAAGGCTGATTTATAGTCGAGCGTCCGGTCCCGCCCACCGCAGCCCCGTCTGCTTCACGCAAGCCAGAATCGTTCGAACTTCCGCGTACCTCCTCTGCCTTCACGTTGTGATGTATATTTTAAATATTTATTTTTAATAGCATAAAAAGTGAAAACACAAAAGCACTAAATTATAGGAACAATATTTCCATGAAAAATAACTTCAAAGAGGGAGACTGAAGGAGGTTGTTGTGTGTTTCCTTGTTTTGCGAAAGGATCAACCAATCACCTCACTTGCGTTCTGCAGCACTGGCTGCGGAGTCACCTTGTGCGGCAGGTGCACGTCAGCGGCAGATGCAGCTGTCGCGAACTCCCTGATTGGCTCCCACGTGCGTTCAGCACGTAAACGCGGAGCTGACGCTGAAGTATAAATTGGCCTTTACCGTGTGTGCAGAAAGTTCAGGGACAGAGCAGATGAGATCCAGTCTGAGATCCAATCTCTATATTGCATTTAAGTGGCTGAACCTCAACGCGTTTGAGCTCACGGTGTAATATTATTGGTAGACTACTGTTTAGTGCGTAAGGTGAGACAGCATCTCCTCCTTCCTGGTACGGCGTACAACCTGCAAATCTTTTAACGGAACGCAGTACCGGACCGTACCGGCTTTCACCCCTGGTATCACTGATACTTTATTTATTTATTTACCAGGACAATGTACAATTACATTATGCTCATGACCAAAGATGCTTGTACCAGACTGTAGTTTTTTCAAGCTAATTTCCATCTGTAGTCCTATAGAGGACAAAAACAGAATTACAAAGTGCAATATACAGTGTAAATAATCATTCATCACCATCACATCTATAACAGAGGGTAACACATTCCTCTCTTCATGTTCATAAAATAGATTACAATACTCATATATCACATGTACAGACACATGACAAGGGAATACGGTCAATCATTACAAAATATATTTACATCCTGTCCTGGTACCAAGTTCTTATTCTTTACATTTTAACTTAACAGTTGGTATTTGGACTGATTGATTAAATATATGATGATGATGATTATATTATTATTATTATTATTATTATTATTATTAGAGGAGAGAAGAAGGGACGATTAACAGAGTAGGAGCAGAGTTTTTAGTTAGCCCAAAGATGACCAATGGTGCACGCACATCACCTTGAACATTTTTAATACATGGTCATTTGCCATCAACATTTCTCTACAATGGTGTCAGAATAACTAGAACATATTTTTGCCACTTTAATGACATCGTTTTTTGGTAACCTATTAAGTGTTCTTCGTTTGTCCTTTGCATGTGGTCCACTGTAGGCTTTCCTCCCACCTGTTCAGTGACTGATGCGGACAACCACATGAAACCAATCCTGACCCACCTGTGGTACGGTTAGGTTTTTTTATTGATTTTTAAGTTTTTTATATTTTATTCACAGCTACAACAATTATCTATTAACTGCCCAGGGATGACGGATTATTAGCCTGGATAGACCATACTCACTTTCGTTCTGTTGTGGCTTGTCTGTTTTTGTTGTTTGAAGCAGATGCATTCATGTGCATTGTCCAATCAAATAAATACAAAGTTTTAGAAAAATGTATAATTATATGTAATAAATGGCCCTGGCCGTTATAGATTGGGGGTCTAGTCCAGATGGGAGAATACTTATAATAATATATTGAGCAAGTCTCCCTGCTGCCTCTAGAGGGTGACAATGACATGCTCCTAAAACAGAGAAATATTTATTTATTTATTGGTTTATTTGGTCGGGACAGTGCATGTTAATGAACATACATGGGTCTCATGCATGTAAACAAGCCACACCGGATTGTAGCCTTGGGCTAATTTGCATCCATCGTCCCCCATGCGCACTCTCAAACCCACTCTCATTCATCCTGGCCTATTGTACATGTTTTTAGTGGTAGGGGAATCTGGAGTACCCAGAGGAAACCTACGCAGACGCGGGGAGAACATGCAAACTCCACACAGAAAGGCCCCGTCCAGGTGAGAATCGAACCAGGGACCTTCTAGCTGTGAAGCACGAGCGCTAACCGCTGTGCCACCGTGCCACCCAATTTAGAAATTTCATGTCACTAGCAAAAAAAAAGTTGATTAATACATTATTATGAAATGAACATCTCCTTCAGCTCTGAATATTTAATCACTCAGTCCAAGTGCCAATATATTTGACATTGTCACTTTTCCATTTTGTGTATTTGATTTATGTACATTTCTTTGACAAAATGTCTGTCTTCCTCCTGCTTCTGTCACGTCTGAGCTGTGATGAACAAAAAGAGTTTTGTGTTAATCTAAAATGTTTATCTAAGGAAAACGTATGATTAAAACATTACCGCGACTTGCTCTCACATCTGAATGTTTAAAGCACCACTTATTTACACATCACTCATCTCCTCTGTCACGGTACTACTAACAGACCCCACCCTGCTTAGCTTCTGTGATCTGATGCAATTGGGCATTCATGAGGTGGTGGATGCACTTAAGGGGGGGTATTATGTAAAATCGACTTTTTCAAGCTTTACATCATGTTATGTCATTCCCTCATTAAACACATGCCTGGAGTGTTGCCTTGGCTCATTCACATATTTTTGAGTAATCAGTAAAAACTTAGACGGCAGCCATTTTAGGTGTAGCTATGCCTCAGTCCTCCTAGGAACGCCCCCACCTCCTGGAGACGCCTCTGGACCTTTCGTCACCAGCCAAGCCACCAACCACTGCTCCTCAGCTCAGCAGAGCCCCCTCCCCGCACAGTAGTGTTATTTAGAAATAACAGCAGTGTGCTGAAGGGGGCGTGTCGGAAAGCTTCTTAAAGAGACATAGGCCTATTTCAAGACGTTCAGTACAGCCATTTTGAGAGAGCAATTTTATTCAAGGCATTTATTTTAATTTACTGCATATATAGACCAACAGAAGGTTACATCATCATTGTAGTATGCTATAGACTGGTGCTATGTGATTGAAAAAAGCATAATACCCCCTCTTTAAGATGTGTAAATATTTCTTGAGTTCACAAATACTTTACACCAGGGGCTGTTCTCATAGAGTCACAGACAGCATCACTCACCCTAAATAAATAAATGACACATCTGGAAACATTGGGACATTAAGAAAGTTGCTTTATTTGATGCACAAGTGTGTAGTGACTACAATAGCAAAAGAATGATACAATTTCCATGACTAACTCTAGAGGAGCAGCACTACTGACTGCTTGAAACCACATTGTAAAATAGGACAAGAACAACATCTCACAGTGAGCACAACTTATTCTAACGGGACATTGTCAGCTCAAATGTACACAAAATGGTTCAGATGGATCTTTGGGTGAACTTAGGGATGCACAGATTCAGACACTGGATCAGATATTGGTGTTGATCTAGGAAAAAGTACTGCATTGGGTATCAATTCCTGATTTCTGATATTAAAAACCAAGAGCCATTTTAAGAAACTATAACGGTCCCAATTTCCTTATGTAGACAACAAATAATACAAAGCACAACTTTTGAGGAAAGTCCCCTGGCATTGGTTGGAATTAGGTGTCTGCAGATGGTCAATTAAGTATTGATATGGCCATTTAAAAAGCTGGATCAGTGCATCTCTAGGTAAACTTGCATACAGACGTGTACACTAACTCCAAGAGCCCCCTCTGAACCCCCCTCTGAAGCCTCCTCCTCTGTATCCCTCAGATCCTCCTCTGTACCCTCCGGACCCTCCTCTGAACCCTCCGGACCCTCCTCGGTACCCTCCACCGCCGCCATACCCTCTGGACCCTCCCCTGTACCCTCCGCCACCGCCATACCCTCCGGACCCTCCCCTGTACCCTCCACCACTGCCATATCCTCCCCTGTAGCCACCACCAGGTCGTCCGCCGAATCCTCCAGCCCCGTAGTTTCCTCCTCCGCCGCCTCCATCATACCTGGACATTTTGGGCGGTGGTGGACCATCTCCCATCCTAAAATACACAGGGATTTCATTTTAAACTTGTCATAGCATGCATAGAAACCTGCTTTGGGGGCACCTCAACATTGATATTTCACATTTCAATGAATGCGTGTGTCAATGGAAAAGATTACGAGAAGCACTCTTCGTTGGCAGCAGGGGGAATTGACCAAAAACAGTTACATTTTTCGCCAACTACACTCCAATATATCATTGAGACCGTCAGAAAGTTTGAGTACAGAATGGCTCAGAACGGGTTTAGTGATGGTTTATTGGCTTTTGGATGTCTAGAAACATGCACCTAAAATGCAACAAAATCAACCTTGAATTAAGGTAAAACAGTACAGTAGGTAAGTTTCTGATGAGAGATGTCACAACAAGCTTAAAAGCCCCCCCCCCAAAAAAAAAGGTTTATCCTGCTGGACATGTCCTGTTAAAACCACTAAATGTATTTTGCTGTAAGAACTAGAAGCACTGTACCTTTGAGTTTTCATCATGTTCATGCCAATAGCCGTCGGGTTAGAGATTTGACGGATGAGGTTGATTAGACGTTGAGTGGTTGGGTCCATCTGTCTGATGTACTCTGGGTCTTTGGTGACCTCTACCACCTGAGCCTCCAGAGCTGCTCTGAGAGCCAAGATCCCCCCCGCCACATCATGAGGGATGCGTATCTTTATCCTGAGAACACATGGGACATCATTTAGAATCAATAATACAAACACCCCCCTGCAGGTCAAAAGTTCTAGAACACTCCAATTTGTGTGGTTTTCCATAATATTATGCAAAACTAAAAACTGACAAGACAAGACTTCCTGCAGGACCAAACTTCCCCAGGAAATTGCCTTTTCACCACTCTCCACGCAGGCAGACTCCGAACTCCCATGGCACACACAAACAGAACAACTTTTATTCATATTCTACAGCATTGTATTTTTTTAGACAGAGGGATATCAGTCTGGGACCCAAAGGAGCCCGTGCATCAGATTTGTTTATATGTCATGTGTTGTTCATGAGCAGCGTCAACAATCTACGGATGGCGCATTGGAGAGAGAGCGCTTTTCTTTTCCAATCGATGGTTAATGACCAAAAACACATCGACAGTAGGTGAGTTTAATGATTCATAGAAATGTAGTTTTTTTTGTAAGTAAGTTCTTTATTTGTCATTGTACAAGCGTACAACGAAATAATGTGCAGGTGTTAGTCCTGATGCTCAGGTCTGGTTTCCAGGCATATTCTGCAAATGAACAAGGACTGTGCCTACTATATTCTCCATTCACTCAAAACTCGGTGGTGGTAAGCTATTATTGAAGCCACAGCCGCCCATTGCCATAGACTGATGGAAGTGAGGCTGCCAATCCATGCAATCGATCCCTCTTGAGCACCACCAACCACTCACTCAAACACAAAGGCAAACCCACTCTCATTCATTCTGGCCGATTGTACATGTTCTTAGTCGTAGGGGAAACCAGAGTACCTTCTAACTGTGAAGCATGAGCGCTAAGCACCAAGCCACTTTTTTTACTCACCAGTCATCGAGCTCCACGATTTCCCCATCAGAGGTTATCTTTTTGCAACCGAACAGCAGCAGCTGCAGTGGACTGACCAGGGTCATGCCTTTAGCAGAAATGGCCCGAGTACGAATCTGGAGAGAAGACACCAAAAAAGCTTAGTACCAAAAAACGATTTGGTGCCCTAGGACAGTGGTTCCCAACCTGGGGGGCGGGCCTCCCCAGTGGGGGCCCAGAGCTTTGCCTGGTCAGAGGGTCAGGTCATATTATTTGAGCAAATTAAACTGTTAAAAATCATCAAATATGCCTGAGAAAGGGCTACAGGTGCATAAAACACTCAACATTTTGGATGCATTTGTGGGGGTCACAGTTTTTGACTGGGAGGGGGGGGGGGCAGCCCGACTACAGCACATGCAGGGGGGGCTTCAAGGAAAAAAGGTTGGAAAGGTTTGCTCTTACCTTCTCACTGAACACAAAGAAGGGTGAGGGGTAGCTGAGGTCATGGTTGCTGAAAGGGCAGTTGACTGAAGTTTTGTGAATGAGGGCATTGCGGCCCTCCGTTGTGAGGATCTTGCGCTTCTCTTTGTGATAGCACACATTGGGATATGATCCAAATGTGATCAGAGAAATGACCACATCCAGGCTGTTGTCTGGACCCACAGTGTTGAATGACTGGTTCAGCAGGCACTCTGAAATCAATGAAGTTTGAAGAGGAAAAAATTAGCAATGAGTCGTTATTCTCTACCCCCCAGTGTTGATAGGAAATCCCTAAATTTTCCACACTACACACAAAACAAAACTATAAATGCAACAGTTGTTTTTGCTCCCATTTTGCATACGCTGAAGCCAAACATGAAACATTTTCTACACACAATAGACACATTTCTCTCAAATGTAGTTCACAAATCTGTCTAAATCTGTGTTAGTGAGCACTTCTCTTTGCCGAGAGAATCCTGGGATGAGACTGCATTAATATTACACCGGTGCCTTAGGCTGTCTACAATCTAAAATATTCAGTTTTGCTTCATTGGGAGGGTCAAAGGGGTCAGAAAACCATTTGCCTCACACAGTGCAGCACACGTCTTTCATAGAGTGGATCAGGTTGTTGATTGTGGCCAGTGGAATGTTGGTCCACTCCTCTTCAATGGCTGTGCAAAGTTGGATATTGGCAGGATCTGGAACCGGCGAGTATGCTTTCCATGCAAGAACTGGGACGTTTTCAGCTTCCAGGAATTGTGCACAGATCCTTGCAACATGGGGCTGTATTGCTATGGTCGTGGAAGAATGGCACAATTGGCCTCAGGATCTCGTCACAGTATCTCTGTGCATTCAAAATGCCATCAATAAAATGCTCCATAACATATGCCTGCCCATACCATAAGGAGACCATGATGAGGACGACGGGCAGCAGATGAGCTTCCTCTTCCTAAGACGGTTCCTGACATTTTGTGCAGTAATTCTTTGGTGAAGCGATTGTTGCAGCAGCTTGATGTGGAGGTCCTGGCAGAGGTGGGAGACTCGCAATTTTTGGATACTTGACCAAGGCTCCAAAAAGGCTCGACTTAGACTTGCTGTTTGTGACTTGAGACTTAACTTGGACAATGACTCTGCATGACTTGCTGTAAGATTATACAGTATTTATTATTGATTTGAGTGTAACTGTTGAAAGACAGGATTCATTGCTTAAAACCAGCACATCTATGTTTACATATGGTAATTAGCCACATGCTTTTTCAGTTTCCTGAGGCAGCGCCTAATCAATACAGTGTGAAAAGGCCGGAGGAAATGTGTTTCTTTGGGGGCTTTAAAGTTGAGTGAAGAGGTGAAGATTCATAGCGCCAGATCTTGTAGCCTGGTAAACCACATCCATTCTTTTCTGTGCAAAAAAAGGTGGGTCTGGACACACGGTAAACTGATTGGCGGAGCAAGGCTTAAAGCTCATTCATACTTCACAAGATGTAAGAATTTCTGCCTTGTAGCTATGGAAATGTCTTGTAACCGAGGCGTTTCCATGGTCACAAGGCAAAAATGACTAATTACTAACCCTAACCCATTTTGTTCTCTTTGTCGCCTACAGCCGGTCCCCACTGTGGCGCGGATTGGCACTTGCTTGTACATGTTCACCCCCCACTCCCCCTTCCCAGCTGTGGAAGGAAGGAAAAAGGCTCTTATACATAACGCCGCCATTGGCCATGGGTGTTTCCTAAACCCATGTACTTCCCACTTACATGCGCCAAGTCTGGACTGGTAAGGTCTCAAAGTGCGCTCCTAATAAGCTCAAAATGTTATGCTATAGTCTGTGTTTTGAAACACAAAATCGGGCCCCTTGACTTTTATTAAGGACAGGAAAACATTAGAAACAATGGACTGTACCTACTACCGAAACTAACATAACTAAAAAATATTACTTTACATTATCTTATTTATCTGCTTGGAAAAGCAGCTCATGACTCGTTTACATTTTTCTGAAGTGCCTTAAAATGCTGTCTCAGTAATTTTGTACATGAACTTTAAATTAAATAAAGAGTAATATTAGCTTTAGTGACTAAATGCAAGTCTCCTCCTGGTGTGGGAGGTTACAGCATTGTGGTTGTGAGGCCGGTTGGATATACAGTGAGGAAAATAAGTATTTGAACACCCTGCTATTTTGCAAGTTCTCCCACTTAGAAATCATGGAGGGGTCTGAAATTGTCATCGTAGGTGCATGTCCACTGTGAGAGACATAATCTAAAAAAAAAATCCAGAAATCACAATGTATGA
This sequence comes from Neogobius melanostomus, assembly GCA_007210695.1. Classification (NCBI taxonomy): domain Eukaryota; kingdom Metazoa; phylum Chordata; class Actinopteri; order Gobiiformes; family Gobiidae; genus Neogobius; species Neogobius melanostomus. The sequence goes on from VHKM01001192.1 coordinate 64,457, forward strand.
TTTTTTAACTATTTATTTGTATGATACAGCTGCAAATAAGTATTTGAACACCTGTCTATCAGCTAGAATTCTGACCCTCAAAGACCTGTTAGTCTGCCTTTAAAATGTCCACCTCCACTCCATTTATTATCCTAAATTTAGATGCACCTGTTTGAGGTTGTTAGCTGCATAAAGACACCTGTCCACCCCATACAATCAGTAAGAATCCAACTACTAACATGGCCAAGACCAAAGAGCTGTCCAAAGACACTAGAGACAAAATTGTACACCTCCACAAGGTTGGAAAGGGCTACGGGGAAATTGCCAAGCAGCTTGGTGAAAAAAGGTCCACTGTTGGAGCAATCATTAGAAAATGGAAGAAGCTAAACATGACTGTCAATCTCCCTCGGACTGGGGCTCCATGCAAGATCTCACCTCGTGGGGTCTCAATGATCCTAAGAAAGGTGAGAAATCAGCCCAGAACTACACGGGGGGAGCTGGTCAATGACCTGAAAAGAGCTGGGACCACCGTTTCCAAGGTTACTGTTGGTAATACACTAAGACGTCATGGTTTGAAATCATGCATGGCACGGAAGGTTCCCCTGCTTAAACCAGCACATGTCAAGGCCCGTCTTAAGTTTGCCAATGACCATTTGGATGATCCAGAGGAGTCATGGGAGAAAGTCATGTGGTCAGATGAGACCAAAATGAACGTTTTGGTCATAATTCCACTAAACGTGTTTGGAGGAAGAAGAATGATGAGTACCATCCCAAGAACACCATCCCTACTGTGAAGCATGGGGGTGGTAGCATCATGCTTTGGGGGTGTTTTTCTGCACATGGGACAGGGCGACTGCACTGTATTAAGGAGAGGATGACCGGGGCCATGTATTGCGAGATTTTGGGGAACAACCTCCTTCCCTCAGTTAGAGCATTGAAGATGGGTCGAGGCTGGGTCTTCCAACATGACAATGACCCGAAGCACACAGCCAGGATAACCAAGGAGTGGCTCTGTAAGAAGCATATCAAGGTTCTGGCGTGGCCTAGCCAGTCTCCAGACCTAAACCCAATAGAGAATCTTTGGAGGGAGCTCAAACTCCGTGTTTCTCAGCGACAGCCCAGAAACCTGACTGATCTAGAGAAGATCTGTGTGGAGGAGTGGGCCAAAATCCCTCCTGCAGTGTGTGCAAACCTGGTGAAAAACTACAGGAAACGTTTGACCTCTGTAATTGCAAACAAAGGCTACTGTACCAAATATTAACATTGATTTTCTCAGGTGTTCAAATACTTATTTGCAGCTGTATCATACAAATAAATAGTTAAAAAATCATACATTGTGATTTCTGGATTTTTTTTTAGATTATGTCTCTCACAGTGGACATGCACCTACGATGACCATTTCAGACCCCTCCATGATTTCTAAGTGGGAGAACTTGCAAAATAGCAGGGTGTTCAAATACTTATTTTCCTCACTGTACATCCACATTTTCTCTTCACTGAGACGGCTTATGGTAAAGAAATTAAAGGTGCATTATGCACTTTTTATGCAAGAACAAAAATGATGATATTTGTGCGTATTTAACCTTGTAGTGACCCAGTGGCTGTATGAGTGGTTAGCATGGCACTTCTACTTTAAATCACAGTGGTCTCTACAATGCTCCAGGATCAATTGCTTTGTAGGTTTTCTGTCTGTCTGTCTTTCGCAATTTTCACCCAGTGAACATGGACAAAAAGTCACCGATTTTGGCCCAAAATTAAAACCCTATCCGACGCAACTTTTGACTATTTCCAAATTTTCAATTTCAAATAGTGGCGCGATAGCGCCAACTCCGTTTTTTTTAACATTGCGAGATAGGACTTGGCCAAAAATGAAGTTTGTCGTAGAATCATAAAAATCGGTACAGACGTGCATCATGACAAGTTGAGCAAAAAATATTATTACGGCAACGCCGTCCGCCATATTGGGTGTCGGCCATTTTGGATGACAGCCCGCGAAGCGGGAATCCGCCTTTATTTTTCACTTCGTTCAAAATCTATCTCCTAGAGCGTTTATCGGAACGACCTAATTTTGGGTGGAAAATAATCTTAAGTAGAACTTTAAAAGTTATCCAAATTATTTGTCTAAGTTTTACGTTTTTTATGCGGCGAAGCCGCAAACTGTACGAAGTGTTTTGAGATTTTTCGCAAACAAAAAATGGCTCCCATTTGCACATATGAAGCCCGATTTCGCTCATTTTGTTATCAGTTGTTAAAGTCTCAGTCCTAAACACTTTCATTTGGCAAAATTCAAATTGGGCGCGATAGCGCCCCCTATAGGAATTATATGGAGAGTACAAATTTTAGTTTTACGAAAATTAAAATAATTTGGCACAAAATTCTATTTGGTCGTTCCGATCAGAAAAGTCAATTACACCCATGCCATATTTTTCACGGTGTTGCCGTACATTTTATTCTGATGGAAAAATGTTAAACTCCATAATTCAGCGAGAAGTGAGGAACCAAAGTACTTGGATAACCTTTGTGGATGTTCTGCGGCGCAGCCGCAGCCCTAAGTAAAATGTAAAAATATGCTTCAGTTTGCAGATATAGTGAGATACAAATTCATACTAATTTTTCTCTGTATAATGTCAAAATTGAACACGGAGTGCGCGTTAGCGCATTCCAAAAATCCTAAAACTAAGACCCTTGGGAAAAAAGTAAAAAACAAATGCAGTAGCAATACCATAATTTTAGATTGAGGGAGACAAAAGGGCGTGAAGCGCCCCCTTGCTTTAGGCAGGGCGGTCGGCGAGGGCCGATAATCGCCGCTTGCGGCTATATTCATTATGGTTGTTATTATTATTGTAAGCGGATATAACATGTAATTCAGTAAACAAGGAATAACTAAGTGATTATATTGTATTAGTAATATCTTACATTAACTATATGTCTTGGCTGTTTTTGTTGTTTTTGTTTTATTTTATCTATTTTTTTGTTTTGTTTTCTTTCTCTTGTTTTCTTTATTCTTATTAATGATAGCTATTAATATGGTACTGTGTCATATTAGTATAAGAATTAATTAGGTGGAGTTATTGTTATTGCCATTGTTATTGCTATTGCTGTTGTGCTATTATCATCATTATTTTAACAGCCCAGGATTAATACCCAAGAATCTATATATTATTCTTAGAATTAGGGCTGGGCGATATGGACCAAAAGTCATATCCCGATATATTTAGGTTGAATATCGATATACGATATATATCCCGATATTTTTTCCACAAAGTGATAGCTGTGAAATGAAATGTTAAGTCCAAGTCAAAGCCAAATACAAGTGATGATTTCAAGTGTAATTTCGATTTTATTTTGAAAGTAATATAAAGTCACTGTTAATAACTTTATATTGCATATAACTAAACTATAGCAGAGACAATGAAATAGGACTTATTAAAGCATTACTTACTTTTTAGTCCTTAATTATGAAATATAATTCAAAATAGTCCACATGGCCATTTACATAATTTACAATAAGCTTATACTGATATATATATATACATATATATATATAATATATATATATATAATATATATATATATATATTTTTTTTTTTTGAAAGCCCAAATAATTTATTTATATTTGCTCTTGATTTAATTGTGTTTTAATCAGTGGTTGTGAGATAAGCTCTTATCTTTATCCAAAACATTCCCAAACATAAGCCTCCTAAACTAAACCACAAACGACTCTTTACTCTTTACCAGCTGCACGGTGAGCCTGTGCAGCTTGTAAAGAGTAAAGAGTCGTTTGTGGAGAAAGAGACGTGTGAATCCGGAGTTGAGGGAGTTTATGATCAGTGCATCAGAGCGGTATCAGCGAGGGAATGGTGATTAGCGTTGCGGCTAACGCATTGCTAACGGGGAAAAAGCAATAGTCCTTCGCGGTGGCAGCATTACAAACGCTGATATTTTCACAGTACAGCCACGATCTACCGCAAACCTTAACTAGACTGAGAAGTAAACAAAAGCACATGGCGCAGCGCACACCATATCTCGCCGCTACATTCACTATTAGCCGTGGCCATCAGCTGCATGGGCCACAATCGCGTGCCTCCGTACATAAGCGTGGTTTTGTTGCTATCTGATCATTTGTATACGAACCATCTCCAAATGATTGAGCCACTGGTTTTTCTTTTACCAACCAAGGGGCTCTCCTCCGCACGCTTCACTGACATTGTTACTTTCTCCATGTTTGATGAAGAGTGCCTGAGTGTCTGAGGAGGGGCGGGGCCGCAGTGCTGGGAGCAGTGCAGAGAGCTCCGCTCAGCGGCTTGCCTGAGGCAAGTATTACAGCGCAAATTTGGACTATATCGATATACACTCACCTAAAGGATTATTAGGAACACCATACTAATACTGTGTTTGACCCCCTTTCGCCTTCAGAACTGCCTTAATTCTAAGTGGCATTGATTCAACATGGTGCTGAAAGCATTCTTTAGAAATGTTGGCCCATATTGATAGGATAGCATCTTGCAGTTGATGGAGATTTGTGGGATGCACATCCAGGGCACGAAGCTCCCGTTCCACCACATCCCAAAGATGCTCTATTAGGTTGAGATCTGGTGACTGTGGGGGCCATTGTAGTACAGTGAACTCATTGTCATGTTCAAGAAAACAATTTGAAATGATTCGAGCTTTGTGACATGGTGCATTATCCTGCTGGAAGTAGCCATCAGAGGATGGATACATGGTGGTCATAAAGGGATGGACATGGTCAGAAACAATGCTCAGGTAGTCCGTGGCATTTAAACGATGCCCAATTGGCACTAAGGGGCCTAAAGTGTGCCAAGAAAACATCCCCCACACCATTACACCACCACCAGCCTGCACAGTGGTAACAAGGCATGATGGATCCATGTTCTCATTCTGTTTACGCCAAATTCTGACTCTATTCTGAATGTCTCAACAGAAATCGAGACTCATCAGACCAAGCAACATTTTTCCAGTCTTCAACTGTCCAATTTTGGTGAGCTCGCGCAAATTGTAGCCTCTTTTTCCTATTTGTAGTGGAGATGAGTGGTACCCGGTGGGGTCTTCTGCTGTTGTAGCCCATCCGCCTCAAGGTTGTGCGTGTTGTTGCTTCACAAATGCTTTGCTCCATACCTCGATTGTAACGAGTGGTTATTTCAGTCAAAGTTGCTCTTCTATCAGCTTGAATCAGTCGGCCCATTCTCCTCTGACCTCTAGCATCAACAAGGCATTTTCGCCCACAGGACTGCCGCATACTGGATGTTTTTCCCTTTTCACACCATTCTTTATAAACCCTAGAAATGGTTGTGCGTGAAAATCCCAGTAACTGAGCAGATTGTGAAATACTCAGACCGGCCCGTCTGGCACAAACAACCATGCCACGCTCAAAATTGCTTAAATCACCTTTCTTTCACATTCTGACATTCAGTTTGGAGTTCAGGAGATTGTCTTGACCAGGACCACACCTAGGCCTGCCGCGATAATTACTATATCGACTTATCGCTCGATAAGTAAAATGAAGGACGATAACATTTTTAGTCTCGATAAATGCACGTGCTGCGTGTGCTTAAAATAAATACAGAAGAATGAACGCTATCACAGCACTGACTGAGCGGAGCGTCCAGCCTACCCGTCTCCATGTGCGTAAAGACAGCACTGAAGCACATCAGCCGTATCCCCGCATGTATCCAGATCAATTATACATCAGCGCTGCTTTTGGAAAGAGGCGGGGTGTAAACAAAGTACCGTGTCGGAATCAGCTTCTCCGTAGTAGAGAAGCTGATTCCGACACTTTCTGTGAACTTTATCGCGGAGCAAGAGGGACTCGTGTGAAAACACTTGGAATTCCAGCCAAAAGAAGCATCACGGAGAGAATAACAACATTAATGCGACTGCAGGTATGTCCAACTGAGAACGAAACGAAACCCCCGCCCAGTCAGTGTATCAAAGCTAATCAGAGCTAATGTTAGCGAGAGGTACCCGAGCGCTTTAGCCACTATCGAAATACAAGCGTGATAGTCCTGAGAACATATTACTGGTCCACACTTTTCAAAAGCCAGAGAAACGCTGCAGCAGTTTGACAAACAGTCACTAAGTTCCCCCACCCCCCAAAAAAGCTGCTTTACTCCGACAGCCGTCTGTACAGGAGGTGAGATTTGAAAAGAAAAGGAAAAAACCAAACATATAGCTACTCTATTTTTCAGTAATACAGTATTATCTGAACCCATACATTTAATATACATTTTATCCTAACCAGGTTTAATTCAACATAGAAGCGAGTGGTAACCTCGGAGGGATGGATTTAGCGGAGTGTAAGAGGTGACCGGCTTCAAGCACCATAGAAACTCCAGCCCAGACCCCAAATAACGAAAAGAAACGAAGAGTTTATTCGAGTGTGACAAAAAAGGCGAAAGTCGAGTCTGATCGGCGTAGGCAAAGAACCAGAGTATATTGGAGCATATTGTGATCCAAATGAATAAGATAAAAATGATCTGACGAAGGCCAAGGCCGAAACGTTAAATAAATACTAGATCTTTTGGACATCTATTCGAGTGTGCTGTGTATTTTCCAATACATTTAATTTCTGCTCCAGCACATGCACCTCATGAGAAGAACTTGGTGTGCGTTTTTGTTTTTCTAGTTTCAAAGAACCAGAGTAAACATCGGAAAATGTTGAGAGAATCTATCAAAAGACCCGCAGCTTATTTTTGCTTGAAAGGTAAGAAATTATTACTAAATACGTGGGGGGAAAGTATTGTTGTGGGGGAAAGTATTGTTGCATTGTATTGTTGCACGGACAGTCCGAGTCGACTGTTGTACAAACTTCACTGAAACACGCCATAAAATAATCATATTTGGAAGTTACCAAAATAGTTGATCTAATAGTTTTATACCCACAGAGATGTTGTGTAGTATTAGTAGCAGACTAGTAGTGTCAGTAATAACAGTAATTGTGCTGTACCTACAAAACATTTGAGTAGTAACAGTGGTAATGGTGCTGTATTTACAATGGCAAAACTAATGTTGCTAATGTTAGCTTTTCTTGGTCGCAAAATAAGCATGACTGTTCACGGATTTATAAGTAGTGAAACGACTACAAAAAGTAAACACTGGACATGTGCCGTTTACAATGTAGTTTCAATCCAAGGTGTGATAAAGAGTTTGTTGCACTCATGTGTTAATTCACTCAGGATGTGGTTGGTGTCTCCTCAACACAATATATTTCAGTCAGTAACACATGTTAATTGAATTACTAAGACAGACGTGTTGTGTCTGTTCGCATCAGAATGTCTGGCAACAGCTTGTCCGGGCTGGAGACTGCTCCCGGAGACCACAGTTTGAAATAACAGCTCATTGATTTGTAATGTGTGTGCATGGATAGGAAAGTCTGGGCATCTCTGCTCAGACTGCTGCCTCCGTGACCCAGCCCTAAAATGATGTACAACAGACAAGGATGAGGGATGTCTGTGCATGAATGAAAAATCAGAGGGACCGTTGGCGCAGATGTGTGCAGTCGCTCTTCTGTCAGTCTGCCCCAGGGGAAACTGTGGCTACATACGTAGCTTACCACCACCGTGTGTGGAGTGAATGAAGTACAAATCTCCTAAACTGTGTGCCATGTGAAAAGCGCTATACAAATAAGCTTCAATTCCATTCCAAAGATAAGATGCTGTACCTTCAGGAAAGCCAGCGTTGACCAGAATCTCTTTGAGCTGCACCTTGGCCTCCCAGGTCATCCTCAGAGTGGACATATTCAGACGTTTGTGATCACAGAAACGAGACTCAGCATCTTCACCGTTAATCCTGTTCCAGAAAAATAATACAATGGAATAAAGACATCAGCACTCATGTTTCATTGAGTTCAGAAAGCTATTCAACAAATTGTCTAAAGAGTGATATAAACATATTACGCTTGCATTGCTTCAGATGCCTTTGAAAGGACTAAACTTTATCTTGAAGTTGAATTTGTGTAATTTGGTGCGCTTCAGAAATTCACCATATCGCAGTCTAATGGGCCTTTTTCTTGATTATTAATACATCTTTGGGTACCTCCAACTGTAAAGCTTCTTTTATATATGTATCTTTATTGAATATTTACAGTTAAAGTCAGATACACACTTTGCTCACACGCACACATCCACTCACCCACGCAGACATGCGCACTTGAGAGAGGCGCCATCTGAATTCCACAACTCGGAAGCGAGAAAGGTGAATCTCTGAACATTATCCACAACTTAAAACAGAAATGTTTTTTAGCCTTCAATATTTATCTATTCCTCCATTTTTGTTTAACTATTATATGACAAAAAACAGTCAAATGAACACTGGACATTAGTGGCGACTCGTTCAAAAGTGCAAGAAGACCGTCTGACCTGACATTAGGGCTAAACGATTTTGGAAAATAATCTAAATCGCGATTTTTCCCCCTCAATATTGCGATTGCGATTAAATATACGATTATTGTTGCAAGGTCCACTTCTCATGTATTTTTCACCTAACACAAGCAATAAATCAGTCTGTTTCATAATAAACAATATTAGATTAATTTGAAGTGAAAATTGCAACAATAAAGCAACAAAATTGTTGCCTGACCTATTCAAAATTTGTGAACATGTGGACTGCACTTCTTAAAAACTGTCTGAACTTAACAGTACAGTCTATAAATAAAAGATAAATTATATATAGAGATATTTAAAAAAAGATCAAACTCACTGATCCAGTCAGTAACATCACCCATACTAAAGAGCAGGAAAAGTAAGAACAAACGTCTGCTTTAACTGGTTGGAAAAGTTTTAGGAAATCAAACTCCCAATTAATACAAAATAAACCATTTATTATTTCGGCCAATCAAATCCCGGTCTGAGCTGCGACTCGTAGTTGCTTCAGATGTGCGTTATTGATGGACACGGAGAGGCCAGATGGAGCACACGCCAAAACACAGTGGAATTAGGAGCAGCATTTTGGTTTGGGGATGTAACTTTGGACAATATGAAGAAAGAGAAGAACAGTGACGCAAGGTGACGGCGACATGAGGTGCCAAACACAGACACTTTACTTTCTCTTTGACTCGCAGCCATTTAGTGACATTTCAGCTTAAACAGCACATTTCCTCAGCAAAATAAGACAGGACACGGACTCCTGCCTCGGATCGTAGTTTCCAATACTTTTCATACAGCAGTTTAGTGTTTATATCTTGCATCTGTACCTACGGAGCGCATATGCGTAGATGCAAAGGTAAATAGAGGCACATGGCACATCGCCTCAGCGGATACGTTATGGTCATGAACAGTCATTATGCTTTTGAGATAAAGTTCTTTATCCACAACATTCCCAAAAATAAGCCTCCTAAACTGAGCCACAAACGACTCTTTACTCTTTACACGCAACACAGGCTCACCTATATCTCTGTGGAGGAGGCAGAGGCGTAATCCGGAGGTGAGGGAATTTCTGTGATCAACAAAGCATGTAGTAGCTAGAGGTGGGAGATGTATCGTTTAGACCAGGGGTGCCCAAAGTGGGGCCCGCGGGCCAAATTTGGCCCGCCGAAACAATTCTGTTGGCCCGCCATAGAGTGACCTATTTTTGCGCCACATCTGGTTAACTCTGGCGCTCCATGCGCCGTAGACAGCGGTTAGCCTCGTGCTTCACAGCTAGAAGGTCCGGTTCGATTCCACAGGACGGGCCTTTCTGTGTGGAGTTGCATTTTCCCCGTGTCTGCGTAGTTTCCTCGGTACTCCGGTTTCCCTACACTAAAACATGTACAATAGGCCAGGAATGAGAGTGTGTTGAGAGTGTGCATGGGGGACGGATGGAAATTAGCCAAGGCTACAATCCGGTGTGGCTTGTCATAACTGCACTGTCCTACAAATAAACCAAAAACCAAACACCGAAACCAGTAAATTGGTAAGAGGTCTTACGCCAAACCGGATGTGCGTCAGCGTCCGCCATGATAAGATGCGTCCGAATTGGGCTTTCAGTTAGGAAGGAGTTAGGGAAAGTGGCCTGTATGCTAACTATTATAGCCACTTTAGCATAGGGACCTCTGATGCTAACTTACCGGCGATTAGGAGCCATGTGCCATCCCATAAGCCACTGCGCCAATCTCCCCACCCTGGAGTGATTCATGCGCAACCACTGTTGATTGACAGGTGCACATTTAATAATAAAAAAAATAAATAAAATAAGATTCTGCACAAGCCAAACTTTATAAAAGTGACAAAATACATGTTAGAGTCACCACAGCACAGTCACATGGTTTTAAAGAGCCGCCTCAGTAAATGGACTGAAGGCAGTTGTGCTTTTGCTTTCATTTAGTAGAAACTTAAGCCGCATGGCTAATTTGCATACTGTAGCTTTATGAAACCGCTGTTGAGATAAACTAAAGGGAAATGTGAAGGATCATTTGGATGTTTCTCTTTTTTCACCTTAAATGTCTTTATTTGACACTATTTTGTTGTTGGACAATATACAGTAGGTGGCGGTATGCGCTTTTGTTTGGCCTGCACTGAACTTTAAAGAAGAAAAAAAACAGCTGTTGGTGATGTCACTTCCCCTTCCCCTGGGTAAGGACGGTCGAATTGGGCAAATGCTGTTGAAGCTCTAGTTCACTAACTGCATAGAGATCTAACAGTTGACCCCATGAAAGGTTAAGGATTAGTTGCTAGTGTTAGTACTTAGAGGCTACAATTTGATGGTTTCGGATGCAGCATAACTCTCTCCCATTCATTCTCAACGGTAAATATGGATGCAGTACACTTTTTGTCCACCAGCGTCAAATTGGGGGCGCCGTTTCACTCCTTTCGAAAAGTTAAAGGGGGGTATTATGTAAAATCGACTTTTTCAAGCTTTATATCATGTTATTATGTCATTCCCTCATTAAACACATGCCTGGAGTGTTGTCTTGGCTCATTCACATATTTTTGAGTAATCAGTAAAAACTTAGACGGCAGCCATTTTAGGTGTAGCTATGACTCAGTCCTCCTAGGAACGCCCCCACCTCCTGCAGACGCCTCTGGACCTTTCGTCACCAGCCAAGCCACCAACCACTGCTCCTCAGCTCAGCAGAGCCCCCTTCCCGCACAGTGTTGTTGTTTAAATGCCACAGCAGTGTGCTGAAAGGGGCGTGTCGGAAAGCTTCTTAAAGAGTAACTAAATGGGCGTGCCAAAGCCTTTCCCTACCCACAAACAAAAGTCAAAAAGTGCTGTGAAAGAGTAGCCTGGAAAAATCCAGACTCACCGCTGTACCAGCGAGTGAGTCTGGTCACCGTTGCGTCAAATTCATTTCCCACAGCGGTACATACACAAGCAAACAGGAAGCGGAGTAAACCAATCAGCGAAGGGCGGGCGTCTGCCATTGCTGCGGTGTTATTAGCGGTTTTGCGTTAATATTTGCGCAGGATTATGAATCACGAAACTCACCTACTGTCGATGTGTTTTTGGTCATTTACCGCCGATTGGAGACACGCTTTCTCTCTTTCGTGCGTCGTTCGTAGATTGTTATTGAGGGGACTTCCGCGTCCCGTGAGTGACGCTGCTCGCTAACAACACGTCACGGCAAATAAACGAATCTGATTGCACGTGAACGGATTGATTTTGCGGAAGCCGCGAACGAGGGCAGGGTGACCAGACTGATCCCCCGCTGGATAAAAAAATACAGAGGGGAATCATTCTGGTCTCACCAGGCTAGTGAAAGAGGCGGTCTCTGAAGTTTGGGGGTGACATGCCGAGGGTGAGTGTGTGGGCCTTTGCATTGGCACAATCACAGCAGACTGATTACGTGGGAGGGACTTGGTTATATACCACAGGTGCATGGGGCAGGACAATTGGCAGCACCTGATGACAATGTGTGGAGCTGGTGCGGCTTATGACGTTCTGTGGAGGCCGTGGACACGTCTCCAGCCAATCAGGAAATTCTAATTTAGTAGCAGAGTTAACCCTTAAGGGGGCGCAACCCATTCGTTTTCAGGCCAAAGTTAGGATTTTACACATGTTTGCGCTATAATGTCAGAATAATGTCAGGGACCAGTGGACAACACTATGAGACACCCATTGTTTTATTGGTTTATTTGGTCGGGACAGTGCATGTTAATGAACATACATGGGTTTCATGCATGTAAACACGCCACACCGGATTGTAGCCTTAGGCTAATTTCCATCCGTCGTCCCCCATTCACACTCTCAAACACACTCTCATTCATCCTGGCCTATTGTACATGTTTTTAGTGGTAGGGGAAACCGGAGTACCCGGAGGAAGCCTACGCAGACACGGGGAGAACATGCAAACTCCACACAGAAAGGCCCCGTCCAGGTGGGAATCGAACCAGGGACCTTCTAGCTGTGAAGCACGAGCACTAACCGCTGTGCTACCGTGCCGCCCATTGAGACAGTTTATCAGTAAAAAAAAACTTGATTTGGTGTTAGTTACTCTTTAAAGAGACAGAGGCCTATTTCAAGACGTTCAGTATAGCCATTTTGAGAGAGCAATTTTATTCAAGGCAGTTATTTTAATTTACTGCAAATACAGACCAATAGAAGGTTACGTCATCATTGTAGTATGCTATAGACTGGTGCTATGTGATTGAAAAAAGCATAATACCCCCCCTTTAAGGAAACACTGTTGTGGTGTCTTGGTGTTTATCACAGAGCGTTGTAGCATCAACTTTCACAGTTTTCCAAGTTTTATTGCAAGTTTGTTGACATCAACATAGGTCATGTTAAAAATGGATTTATAAAAGAATTTATGCTGAACTGACACTTTCAAAATGATCTAATATGGCATTTTCTTTGTTAACAAATGCATGAGGTAGAGTCACTGTAGGTGCTGTAGATACAGGTGTTGTTGTCGTTTACATTTTGCATCAGATTTTGCATCAGGAGAGACGCGAAAAGGAGAAATAGGGAAAAACTGGATCCTTTAAAAAACGCATTAATACTCACTTCCCAAATGCGTTAATACTCACAGATCTATCCCCTGTCTCCTGACAATAAAACACAACTAAACTGCCCAGAGGCAGGTGAACCCTACAGGAGCATTTCACTGTGATGGAGATGAAGTTGCAAATATTGTAGCAATATTATTTTATCTTATCTTCCGTGTTCTTCCCATTGACAGTATGGTTCTTCCAGATTAAGGTAGAGCATTAGATGAATAAATAGAATAAAATAGCTTTAAATGAATTTGCCCTATTGTCTAAAGGCTTTGATTTTGAAATATTTTGTCAGGTGTAAATTATATCGCCAAATACATCGTTATTGTGATATTTCTTTTCATACTGTGATATACATTTTTGTTCATATCACCCTGCCCTATGTTTAAATCAATAATGTTTCATATCTTTATGTACTAGTAATTCTATACAATAATAGGTCAGATACAGCAAGTCAAAAGACCAACTGGACCTTCTTCGCCAGTTTGCACACATTTCTGTGAAGGATTGCAAAAATATCGTCTGAATATCGATATCGAGATATTGAAAAAAAATATCGAGATATTCATTTTGTCAATATCGCCCACCCCTAGTAGTAGCAGCGGGAGAATGGCGTGATGAGCGGTGCGGCTAACGCAATGCTAACGGAGAAGAGAGCAATAGTCCTTCGCGGTGGCTGCATGATAAACGCTGATATTTTCACTTTACATCCACAATCTACCGCGCATTTTAACTAGACTGAGACTTAAAAAAAGCACGCGGCGGAGCGGACTTTGATGCCATATCTCGCACCTCCATTCACTTCCAAAATCGCGTGCCCTGCGATTACGAAATCTCGTTGTGTAATAACGCGATAAAATTGCAAATGCAATTAATCGTTCAGCCCTACCTGACATCGTCCCAAGCCTGGAACACTGAGAGCAGGGCAACGTGGTCCGAGAAGCGACTGCCTGCGAAGTTCCTGTGGACGAAACCCAGGCGCTTCCCTTCGTTGACAAAGGGCTCAGGGAAACAGGATGCAGCAGAGATGGTGCACATGGCATCCCCAACACTGCACACACAGCACATCAAAGGTGAAGTTAGGAGAGATGCCTTCAGCTGACTGTAGGAACTCAAGACTCAGCAGGAAGCATACTGGTATCAGTGTTTGAAAACTACATTCTGTGGCTACTTACAGTCACTTGTTACATAATCATAGGTTTGGTTTGTCGTGACTGCTGCATAGAGCCATTAACCGCAGTGCGACCTTAACCTAGTTTAACATACCTCATCAAAAACATACCTACAGTTAGGCCTGCCGCGATAATTACTACACTCAACAAAAATATAAACGCAACACCTTTGTTTCTGCTCCCATTTTTCATGAGATGGACTTAAAGATCTAAAATTCATTCCAGATACACAATATTACCATTTCTCTCAAACATTGTTCACAAATCAGTCTAAATGTGTGATAGTGAGCACTTCTGCTTTGCTGAGATAATCCATCCCACCTCACAGGTGTGCCACATCAAGATGCTGATCTGACATCATGATTAGTGCACAGGTGTACCTTATACTGCCCACAATAAAAGGCCACCCTGAAATGTGCAGTTTTGTCTCACAGCAAAATGCCACAGATGCCACAAGCATTGAGGGAGCGTGCACTTGGCATGCTGACAGCAGGAATGTCAACCAGTTCTGTTGCTTGTGCATTGAATGTTCATTTCTCCACCATAAGCCGTCTCCAAAGGCGTTTCAGAGAATATGGCAGTACATCCAACCGGCCTCACAACTGCAGACCACGTGTAACCACACCAGCCCAGGACCTCCACATCCAGCAGGTTCACCTCCAAGATCGTCTGAGACCAGCCACTCAGACAGCTGCTGAAACAATTGGTTTGCATAACCAAACAATTTCTGCACAAACTGTCAGAAACCGTCTCAGGGAAGCTCAACTGCATGCTCGTCGTCCTCATCGGGGTCTTGACCTGACTCCAGCTCGTCGCCGTAACAGACTTGAGTGGGCAAATGCTCACATTCGATGGCGTCTGGCACGTTGGAGAGGTGTTCTCTTCACGGATGAATCTCGGTTTACATTGTTCAGGGCAGATGGCAGACAGCGTGGTGGCGTCGTGTGGGTGAGCGCTTTGCTGATGTCAATGTTGTGGATCGAGTGGCCCATGGTGGTGGTGGGGTTATGGTATGGGCAGGCATCTGTTATGGAAGAACACAGGTGCATTTTATTGATGGCATTTTGAATGCACAGAGATACCGTGATGAGATCCTGAGGCCCATTGTTGTGCCATACATCCATGAACATCACCTCATGTTTCAGCAAGATAATGCACGGCCCCATGTTGCAAGGATCTGTACACAATTCTTGGAAGCTGAAAATGTCCCAGTTCTTGCATGGCCAGCATACTCACCGGACATGTCACCCATTGAGCATGTTTAGGATGTGCTTGACCGGCGAATACGACAGCGTGTAACAGTTCCCACTAATATCCAGCAACTTCGCACAGCCATTGAAGAGGAGTGGACCAACATTCCACAGGCCACAATTGACAATCTGATAAACTCTATGCGAAGAAGATGTGTTGCACTGCATGAGGCAAATGGTGGTCACACCAGATACTGACTGGTTCTGAGTCCCCAGACCCCCAATAAAGCAAAAACTGCACATTTCAGGGTGGCCTTTTATTGTGGGCAGTATAAGGTACAGTACACCTGTGCACTAATCATGATGTCAGATCAGCATCTTGATGTGGCACACCTGTGAGGTGGGATGGATTATCTCAGCAAAGCAGAAGTGCTCACTATCACACATTTAGACTGATTTGTGAACAATGTTTGAGAGAAATGGTAATATTGTGTATCTGGAATGAATTTTAGATCTTTAAGTCCATCTCATGAAAAATGGGAGCAGAAACAAAGGTGTTGCGTTTATATTTTTGTTGAGTGTATATCGACTTATCGCTCGATAAATAAAATGAAGGACGATAACATTTTTAGTCTCGATAAATGCACGTGCTGTATGTGCTTAAAATAAATACAGAAGAATGAACGCCATCACAGCACTGACTGAGCGGAGCGTCCAGCCTACCCGTCTCCATGTGCGTAAAGACAGCACTGAAGCACATCAGCCGTATCCCCGCATGTATCCAGATCAATTATACATCAGCGCTGCTTTTGGAAAGAGGCGGGGTGTAAACAAAGTGCCGTGTCGGAATCAGCTTCTCCGTAGTAGAGAAGCTGATTCCGACACTTTCTGTGAACTTTATCGCGGAGCAAGAGGGACTCGTGTGAAAACACTTGGAATTCCAGCCAAAAGAAGCATCACGGAGAGAATAACAACATTAATGCGCACTGCAGGTATGTCCAACTGAGAACGAAACGAAACCCCCGCCCAGTCAGTGTATCAAAGCTAATCAGAGCTAATGTTAGCGAGAGGAACCCGAGCGCTTTAGCCACTATCCAAATACAAGCGTGATAGTCCTGAGAACATATTACTGGTCCACACTTTTCAAAAGCCAGAGAAACGCTGCAGCAGTTTGACAAACAGTCACTAAGTTCCCCCACCCCCCAAAAAAGCTGCTTTACTCCGACAGCCGTGTGTACAGGAGGTGAGATTTGAAAAGAAAAGGAAAAACCAAACATATAGCTACTCTATTTTTGCAGTAATACAGTATTATCTGAACCCATACATTTAATATACATTTTATTCTAACCAAGTTTAATTCAACATAGAAGTGAGTTTTTGTCGGGGAATATTTAACCAGACTAATGTAGATGAAATATCAATATTGTTATTGGGATATTTTTAAAGAGGACACTGTACAGTATATTGGCTATTTTAAAAAAAATGTCATGACAGACCTAGTTCAAACACAGAACCGGGTGAGAGTGTAAGTTATGTTAAAAGGTTGAGAAGCACAGATGGATACAGTGTCCTAGAATATATCGACCCTTCTAGTTTGCACTTTGTTTGGTATAAGGTGTTAATATTGAATGCCAAAAGTTCAATACATTTCAATTAAAATAGTTGCTTACAGTTTTCTTTTTATTGCCTACAGTATTTGCATGATACTCAATATTATCGTTTATCGCGATATTTTCTGAGACGATATATCGTCCTCAAAAAAAATTATCGTGGCAGGCCTACCTACAGTACAATTTTATCTAGTTCACATCTCGTAACATTTGAACCAATACATAAATTAAAATGCAAGCTTTTTTTACTACATATTTTTATTGTTGAAAAATCCATTAAAAATGTGTGTTTGCTGCAAGTGGCTCAGCTCTTCTCAGACCTGATAAACTTTACTGGGAGCGGGACGTTCCCAGCTCGTCTCCATGGAGATGTTGATTAAAGGCGGCCAAATGGTCAACTGGTTGTAGTTTGAAAACCGATCCAATCGTTTCAAAGGATCGTTTCATCCCTCCCACCTGGAAACGGAGCTCAATTGTGAAGTTCCAGACCCTCTGTACGAAATGAGTACAATAACTGCGGTAGCGTCGCGTAGTGGAAACACAAGCCTCATCCAAATCAATTTCTTGATTGCCCAGTGCCAAAATAGACTTTTCTGTGTCGAGTTGACCATTATGAGCATGTTTTGGCAATAGTAGAATCCAAAATGTTACGCAGTGCGCCTTTAATGCAGTTTACTTTGGTTGTTTCTTTCCAGTGTTTTATTGTGGTTCCTTGATGTAAAGTGCCTTGGGTAAAAAACGCTATATAGATTGAGACCATTTACCATCTAAAAATGGCGACTTGTATCTGATTTGCCCTGCGGTTGGGTGCCCCAAGCAACATGAGATGCTTCATAAGCAGTCCTTACTCATCAAGTGTCTTTTACAGACACACACACATTAATATGAAGTATAAAGTGCTCCAGATTTTTAAACCCCAATTCTGCATGATAATGATATAAAAGTTAACTTACTAAAAAATGCAGCCCATAATCATCATTTTGCCAAGTCGAGGTTCAATGGGGAGCCGAGCCAGGATTCTTCCCAATGGAGTGAGCTCATCGTTTAAGTCTAAGGCATCCAGCTCTGCAGAACAAACAGCCCATGAGTTCCCCACAAATGTTTGTGGGTGGAGTTTAAGGTGATCGTGCAGTACCTCGGAGAGTGTGTTCAGCTTCAATCACTGCATCTAAAGGCGGAGGCTCAATGGCTTTGGACAGGAAGTGTCCGATACCTCCAAGACGCAGCAATTTGATGCTCAGAGCCACTTCATGCAGAGGAGTCCGGAAAATCTCTGGAGTCATATGAGTCTCCAGTCTGTAATCAGCAAAAATGTCCACAAAATGTCATTTTTACAATGTGCCATGGCTTCGGCACACTTTTGAGTCCTAACCCAAACCACTAAATCAATAGGTTCCAGGTGACAATAAAAATCATTGTTGCAAAATGGTTTTGACAGGCAGACTCTTGGTCAATCCTTAAACTAACAGATCTTGGCTTTGAGGCTGTCACCTGCAGACTGTGGAATGACTTGGTCATGCGCTTCACTGCCTCTGTAGACTCTTGCAAAAGCAGCTCAAGACACTACCTTTTAGCTAAGATTTTAATTGACAAGGTACCTAGGTTGCTTTAGTAAGTTGTTTGTACTAAATGTTGTGTTTTCTGTAAAGCACATGCAATATGTATAAATAAAACACACAGGGCGGCACGGTAGTACAGCGGTTAGCGCTCGTGCTTCGCAGCTAGAAGGTCCAGGTTCGATTCCCACCAAGGCCGGGGCCTTTCTGTGTGGAGTTTGCATGTTCTCCCCGTGTCTGCGTAGGTTTCCTCCGGGTACTCTGGTTTCCCCTACCACTAAAAAAAAAACATGTACAATAGGCCAGGATGAATGAGAGTGTGTTTGAGAGTGCGCATGGGGGACGACGGATGGAAATTAGCCCAAGGCTACAATCCGGTGTGGCGTGTTCATTAACTTGCACTGTCCCTACCAAATAAACAACAAACAATAAAACTGGTTTCAGCCATTTACAGAAAAAAAAAAAAATCAGCTTTTTCTACAAAATTTGAAAAAAGAAGAAGATTGCAGACCCCATAAGCCATTGTCATCCGAGTGGATCTACATTCTATTAAAGAAAAACAAATCAACGATTCCACATATATTAGCAATTGGTTACAATAGGTACCAGTTGAAAAACAGAGAAATAGCACAATGTAATTATAGAATGATGATATATTCAACCATTCAAGAGAATAGATCCCACTATACACAACTGCACAAAAGCTACACAGAGCCAAAGAATAAAGCACTTACCGCTCAAAGCGTGCTCGACTACAGAGGTGGAAGCAGAACCCCGGCCGGACCCGCCCTGCTCTGCCTTTACGCTGCTCCAGGTTGGTCTTGGAGGCCCACACTGTGGCATAGTTGGTCATGTTGTTGTGTGACGTGAAGAGCTTCACCTTTTGCCTTGATGTATAACAGATAAGAACACACAACATAGAAATGAAAGGTGGCATCAAGAGACAGTCTCATATACAACAAATATTCTTTAACGTAAACACGTACTTGCAAGAGTCGATGACATACACAACATCGTTAATAGTTATACTTGACTCTGCAATATTGGTAGAGAGAATCACCTGAAAAAGTAAAAATTAAGAATGAAGACCTGAAAACCACACCACCACTCTGTGTAAAACACTTTTAGTGTGGGACCTTGGTGACGTTCTCTGGCACGGGTTCAAATACTCTTCGCTGCTCCTCTCGTGGGACAGAAGAATGTAGAGGCAAAATACGATATCGATTACTGCCTGAAAACACAGTTAAAGGCCACTATTTAGTTTTCACACTCAAACCACATGTGCACGTGCTGCCAGAGAGAATGTGTTTATAGACTGTAAATACTATTTGTAGTTATGTTTTACCCCTCACTTGTGCCAGAGAATATACCGGCACTTTTTGAACCACTTACAGCTATTCTATTCTGAGCAGTTCTATGCTCAAAATGTGTTCACTGCGACGCCAGGGAGTTATTAGCCACACTGTTCGATGAAAGTTTGTTTTTACAAAATCATTCTCACTGCTACCTACAGGGGTGGAGCCCCAGGCGAACTCCTCACCAGCCCAGAGCCTTTGGTTAGATATTTAAAATGATAAAACCTAAAATATTAACAGTAAGGTTCCCAATATAATGTTTTTAAGGCGGTTATTAAGTCCCATATGCACAATATGTTCACTTTAAGTAAAGTAGAACTAAAAAGTAAAATTCTGACATTTCCAAAGAATTAAAATAAGTCAAAGCATAATTCTAAAATAATGAACAAGATAATCAAACTTTCCACTAGGTCTTTTTCTTTCAGACTATTGATAATTCAAACTAATTTTACTCAAGCAGAAGTAAAACATACTGTGTGGTAAAAAACACTTAAGGTACAGTTACTGCAAAATGAGTACAAACACACTTGATTTAATAAATGTGCACGTGTGAGTTACCAAAGTGTGCGTGCATCTCCAGGTTGCGCTGCATGGCGTAAATCAGGTTCCATCCGGGCAGGAAGACCAGGACGGCTCCAGTCACGTTCAGGGTCTCGATGTAGCGCAGCAGAGCCTCCACTAGCTCAAAGGACGTTTCCTTCTCATTGATCAGTGCCATGGAGCGCTTGGTCTCAGGGGAGTAATCAGGACCGCACAGCACGTTACAGTTTACCTACACCAGGACACCGTTTCAGAGGAAGAAGTGCAGTACAAGATTATATGAGCTGAAAGGCTCGAGCTGATGCGTTTGGGCTCAGATCTACTAGTGGACTGGACGACGGGGCTAAGTTACAGCAGGTCAGTTCTCTGCAGTTCAACCAGGGCAGTGTTTCCCCTACCACTATATTGGCAGGGCGGGCCGCCCCGCCCTCTCAGGACGATAGAAAATTTTAATATGCAGCACTAATCACTGATCGTTAAAACGAGCGTCTTTACCAAATCCGTTCTGCTAATCCATTCCGTATTTGTTTTACGAGTTACTACGCCTGTTCAATCCGGTCCGAGTCCTCGTTTTTTACAGATCCAGTCCGCATTTTGCACTCAGTGACCCAGGCCATGCGGTCTGTTAATTTGGGGCTGCGCCAGAAAAGATCAGAGAAACAGGGGCAGAGACGGGAGCTGCCACAGAGCGAGTAAGTTTAACTAGAGCATTAACAGTGCCAAAGGGATTTCCTTTGGTACTTTGTAAATAAAAAATCCAACCCAAGCTAAATGCAACAGTCGAGTTTAGCCCAAACTGTTTAGGTGAAGCCGTTAGCATCTGTTACACATGAAGTCAATGAAGTTAGCTCTGTTGGATTTTGAAGAAAGTCCTGAACTTAGCCTTAAATGCTGATTTTGGCTCCTCTTGTTTTAAGTAGAACACAGACTTAAACTGTGGAACTCACTGATAAATATTAAACATGAATATGAGTAAAATCCAAACACCCATGGGAAAATTAAATAATGGTAGTCTACATTAGGCTAATCTAATAATGGTATATTACATTCTCAAACTTTCTAAAACATATTATTGTTTCCTGCATCATCAAAATGCTTTACAGTTACTTAAACTGAATTAATGGTGTATCATATAGAAATGCAAACAATAAATTGTTACAAATAATAACATTTGCTAAAAACACTTTATTTTACCCGGCAGCGTGCATGTGTAACCATACCCCCCTTGCCAAACCAGTAAACCTAGGGGAAACACTGCAGGGTATTCATAGGCTTCTGGTCAGTGCTGTCCTTGTCCGGACAGTAAGTTTAGGAGGACGGCCGGGTCTTGGAACGAGTATGGCATCACTACAAACCTACCATCTCTGGATGGTGTATTTAATTGTACTCCAAGAGATGTTCAAAGGTTTGGAAAAAGTTTTTTACCCTAACCCAGCTTTATACTACTCCACAACTTTATCCTGGACCTGTCTGGTGTGTTCTTGGACTTCATGATGCTGTCTGCTCCCAATAGTCTCTTAACAGACCTCTGAGACCATCACAGAGCAGCTGTATTTGAACTGACATTAGATTACACACAGGTACTCTATTTAGTCATTGGGTTAACATGTGATCATTCAGAAATCATCAGGCAACTTCTGAAGGCAATTGGTTGCACTAAAAGGAAAGGGGTATAGACATCCCACTTTTCAGTTTTTTATTTACAAAAAAAATATTCTAAATCATGTATAAATTTCATTTCACTTTATGATTGTGTGTCACTTTCACATAAAAACTTTCAATTAAATATGTTTATGGTCCATAGCGTGGCAAAATGTCAAAAAGTTAAAGGAGAGCGGGTACTTTAGCAAGCCACTGTATTTCTACTTCTCCAATGTCAACAAGTGAGAGCAATCTGAGAGCAGAAAAGGTGGACTAAATATGCATCAATACTCAAAATGTGCACAAATGAAACAAAACGAATTCAGGTATGTTTTTGATGAGAAAAACATGACAATAATGATACAGTATTGGACCTGAACAGTTTTTTCCAGGCCCAATAGAATACTTTGAGGACCCCTTTAAGAATGCGATGGTTTATCTCAAGTTTATCTCACCAATACATTGACATTATTACAGTGAAGACCTAGATTTAAAATAGTTACACTTACATCATCATCGCCGCCTTCTTCATCTTTGTCCTTTTTCTTGCGGTCATTAGGAGGGGGCACAAAATGTGTCATCTGAATACAGTCTTCAAGGAAATACTCTAGACATAAAAGAATTGCACCAAGTTAGATTGAGTTCTCACGTTTTCCAACTGCAACTGTTAAGAATATGTGTCACCTTGCACGGGGAAGGTTCGTCCGTGCACTTCAATAATGGGGCAGTTAAAGAAGTACTCCCTGAACATGGAGGTGTCGATTGTGGCAGACATCAGGATCACTCGCACCTCAGGATACGTCTGCACCACATCCCGGAGAACCACCATCAGGAAGTCAGTCTGTGAACCCAGAACAAGCTGTTGTCACAAGATCAACACCTACAAGCACTGGTCATAGATACAGTATATTATAAACCTAGTTGTTGTACCCAAAATGGCCATCAGGAACAGGCCAGGGAAGTTGAATATCACTTCGAGTATGACTAGAAAAGGATTTCCAAAACCCATATAAACCAGGGAAGTTCTATTTGGGACGGAAAATTAGACTTACCCCGAGCTGATCGGCCGATTGTATTCAAACTAGAGAAGCATGCAACAGCTCAACTGAGTCAAACCGCACTGAATTGGTTCAAAGTTACAACATATGCCACTCATATGTAGCTAAATGTCAGGCTGCTGAAAGGAACATCAACACAACATCATGATGATGCTGTTCAGCAAAGTGGGGCAGTCCAACAAGGATGACAGGAGAGCTAACTTAAGTGGCTGGATCTGCGCCAAGAATGTCTGGGACCATGAGACAGACAGAAGAGTCCCATCAGAGCTACAGCACGCTGCGAGGTGAAAACAGAAAAGGAGTTGTGCTTGTTGAATTTACAGTTCATTACACACTACAAAGATCTGTAGCACATCGCTGTTAGCAAGGAGGAACTAGTTATTAGAGGTCGACCGATATATCTGCCAGCTGGTATATCGGGCCAATACTGTATATGGATATTTTTCCTACATTGGCCACAACCATTTACGGGCCAATATAACGCTGATATATTTGTTCTCGCAGAGCCCACTGTTTCACTGCTCTGATGCGCTCACTGGACTCGAGTAGGGCCTTTCATAAGAGGCTGAAGAGCTCAAAGACCCATTTGGATTATTTCTATCAAATGCTGCATGTGTAGGAAAAAGCCAGATCAGTCGACCTTATTACTTAGCCCCAAAACAGCGGTCTTGTCTGAATACACCTTGGGCTAACCAGGGCTAACTGTCACAACATGAGCAAGGCAAAGGTCAACTGGTGCTCATAATCATCAACTCCCTGCCAGACAGGAGGCGCGTTGCTCCCAGGGACAATCTGTTATGTCGCTGTCATGTGGATTGGGACTTTGACATTGTGGGTTTGACTGTTTTTCTAGAAAAATCTTTGGTCAGACTAGATGTCCCCTACCACTAAAAACATGTACAATAGGTTAATCCTCCAGCCAGGTGGTTCTGACCATTAGCCTGGCTCCACATCTGGAGATGGGTACCCAGAGGCCTACCTGCGCTGGCTGCTCACTGCTCCTACAGGCCCCAGCGAAATTGAGGATGGGTCAAATGCAGAGAACGAATTTCCCTATGGGAATCAATAAAGCTCAACTTAACTGTAACATAATGAGTGTGCAGTGAAGCCTTTCATCTCCAGTACAGATTTAATCAAAGAGCCACAAGTACACATGAGCCGTACCAACTAAATAGCCATGAGTGAAATAGCCAAAGTATTAAAAAACGTATTACATAGCACCACATTGTACTCACATTAATGTCTCTCTCATGGATTTCATCCACAATCACATGACTGATGCCCCGGATTCCAGCTTCAAGCTTTCGGAGTAAAACCCCTATGAACATAAAATAAGTTAAACAATTTCCAAAAGAGGGCAGTAAACACTCGCAACGTTCAATGTTCACTTGAGAAAATGGAAGAGTTTACATACACTTTATTAAAAGTGTATGTAAATATCTGGTTCCCACTGTATATCCGTTTTTAACTTTGTGTTTATCTGAACAGTACTTTTAATGTGGGTCGTTCTGTGGCAAATCACACAAATTCACAGAATCTTCCCAGGTGACCCTCTCAGATTTGGATGACACTTTATTTATCGTTTCCTCCACATGTGTAATGAACAGTGTTGGGAACGTTACTTTAAAAAAGTAATTAGTTATAGTTACTCACTACTTGTTCCAAAAAGTAACTGAGTTAGTAACTGAATTATTCTATAATGAAAGTAACTCGTTACTAGGGAAAGTAACCATTTGCGTTACTGTAACAAAAAAAAGTTGCATAAGAATTTTAGCAGTTTTCACAAGTCAGTGTAAATGAGTAGAACAGACAGGTGTTTGTATTTATGTACTATCAAGTCAAAGATGTTCATATTAACTGAATGAACTGAATGGGGGGTAGAGTGGGGAGGCCCCTGTGACTGAATGGTATTGACCAGTATTTGTTTTATTAATTCAAAGAGAATGAGGAGTAAAAGAAACATGTGCCAACACGGCCAACGATCAGGGCAGACTTTACGCACAGGCATTGTGCAAGTCTCTCCGTTCATTCATCAGCAAATATAAGTTTAGAAGCCCTAACAGAAAGTGTCAGTGTCTCTGGAGCGGAGAGCGGGGAGAGAGGAAGAAGAAAAGGCGCTGAGAGAGAGGGGGAAAGACGCGTCTCCACAGATTCTGCGTCTTTGGGTTAAAAACAAGTTCCAGCACTACTGATCAGTGATCACCAACTCGATTCTCCCCCGTGGCCGCAACGCGCTGTGGGGATGACGAGCCGCGGGTCGGGGAAACACATAGTTTTTTTGGAGCAGAGAGCACGAACACTCTGGACAGGCAGCGTGAATACTCAGTGAGATTCTGCCCACCCACTGCGCTGCTCTCCCCGCTCCTGCTGCGGTGAGGTGACACAGCGGCGCTCATTCAGTCGAATTGTAACGTGCCACATTGTTTACCCAGTAACGATAATGGCGTTGTAACGACGGGTAGAGTAATGAATTAGATTAATCCTTTACTGAAAAAATAACGTCGTTACCCAACATCGTTCTTTTAAAACGGCGTTAATACAAACACTGGTAATGAACACATGTGATTTGCTCCAACTCCCAATAGTTGTTTTTTTTTAAAACAATTTACAAAACGTTGTAACCCTCTTTTCTTCTCCCGGGTGCTTTTTGCTTTTATGTGCACTTTTAAAGAGCTGTAGCTCAGCGATGGAAACATGTATAGGGCTAAGCAGTGGTCTGTGCCATGTCTACTAAACATAGGAACAATCATCAGAAATGTTCTAGATTGTAAAGTTTTGGATTTATAGGCTGCTAAAAATGTTCTTTTTTTTGAGTGATCAACTTCATATTTTAGATCTTAGTTTATTAGGATATAACCTTGCTGCAGTAGAAGCAGAATGTCGATCGGATAAAGGGTCTTTGAGTTATTTTGAATGCTACTAGTTTTTTGCAAAAAACAAGTGCATTTCTAACCATCTATTCATTGTTAAAAAAAAAAAAGACATGGTTTATAACGACAGAAATGCATATTTATGTGCACAGACCAATATGAACATAACATTTTAGTTTTACATGTATGTAGATACATTTGTTTACCTCTAAAATGCTGCAGATATGTCTTCCACTTTGAATTCTCACTAGCTTCATTATACCATCTAAAAGGAATATTCAATACAAACATAATTCTTGAGATTGCACATTTTTTTACATTTCTGTTATTGGTTTTCTCTTTCTTGTTTCGTTAAGTTTACATGTCTTCTGCAGTGAGAATCTGATTCTCAATATTTGCCTGCAGACTTGCTCTGGCTACAAGACGGTTTAGTTTAGTTTAGTTTAGTTTATTAATTTATTTCAACAGGGACATGTGCAAACACATTAATTAAAGATGCTTTGCACCAGATTTAGCTTGAGCTAGTTTCCATCTGTAGTCCCTGAGCAGGTGAGTCACAGCATGTACAATATAAAATATATTTAACCACTCAAATACAAATATTCATTCATTCACCCGTTACATCCATCAGTCCACATAGAATCATGATAAAATTACTACATAAAACATCACTAACGGTCATATTTACATTTACAGTTATCGGTGCTGACATGACTGGTTTTCCAACAGCACTTTTTTTGCATTACGAGAGAAATCTTTCAGGTCTAAGGAGAGTTTCAGATTCTGTGGGAGTTTATTCCATTCTTTGATGCCTTTGAATGAGAAGGATGTCTGCGCAAAGGCTGAGCTACGTTTAGGCAGTCTACAGTCATTGCAACTTGTGGACCTGGAGCTCCTAGTCATCTGCTCAGAACAGAGCTGGACAAATGTTTTCAGTGGTGGAGGTGCAGTATTATTCAAAATTTTAAAAACTAATCGCACATTTGCGTACACAATTAAAGTACAGTATCAAAGTTAAACATGCTGTATTTTCCAAGGATCAGACAGTGATGGTATCTCAGTGGCTTTTTGTCCAGCACTTTAACAGCTTGATTATATAGAGATTTTAGAGGTTTTATTGTTGTGTCACTCGTCTGTGACCAACAAGAAATACAGTAATTAATATGAGGAATTATCATTGCCTCCAAATAAATCTTCACAGTTCCACCAATCCCATCACAGGGACTCTCACCATGGTTAGTGACAAAGAAGTCCATAGTCCTACAGATGGTTGCACAAATTGGCAAAGTTCTTGTAGATTTAATATTGACTAGCAACACCATCACTGAAGTAGACATTTTAATCTGAGGCTTTGCTTTATGTGATTTACTAGTGTGCTAATGTGCAAACAGAAGTCGATCTTCATTTGGCTTGCAGCGTACAAGTGTATACTTCCTCAAGCAGAACCTGAAGCTGACCATGATCAGTACCAGCCTGGAAAACATGTTGCCTGTGTTTATGATGCTCACTGGTACATTAGCAACATAATGCAAAGAAATGATGAAGAAAACAATGAGGCTGTAGGTGAAACCACACAAAATGACCTATGTGTTTCTTTGATGTTTACCTTGAGTGTCAATTTATTGCCCAACCCTAATTCTTGAAAACTTACCAACAGTGCAGAATAAGACACTGGCATGAGGACGAGGGAGAATGGACTCAAAGCGAACGCTGTAGCCACAGCTCTTTCCCACATCCTCTCCCCTTTCAGATGCCACTCTTTCAGCCACCGAAACAGCACTGATCCTCCGAGGCTGAAGACAGAATGAAAAGCATTACCATAAATATAGACTGGTTAGTGTGTGGAGAGGGGGTCACATGGACACTCCTGGGCTGAACGTAAACCTTTCTAAAGCTGTACCTGTGTGACCACGATGTTGCAGTCAGACGCACGGTTTCCCTTGATGAAGCGGTCTAGAATGTACTGCGGGACCTGCGTGGTTTTTCCACAGCCCGTCGCTCCTCTGATGATGACCACAGAATTGTTCTCCACGGTTTCCATGATCTCCTCCTCAAACTGCTTCACAGGGAGCTGTTCTCGCTCACTCAGAGTCTGCAAATGTTTTGCAGGACAGTTAAAGCTAAGCACCAATAGATCATATAAGACGACAAGGAACAAATCGCTTTGGCGTAAAACTGACCTTTTGAAGGTCTGGATTGTTTTCCAGCTGGTACTTGAGGTCATTATAGAGATCACCACTGATCTGCTCTGGAGTGCACTGTGGGATGTTAGGAGTTGTTAGTGAAACTCTTTGCTAAAAATGTTCAGTAGATATGAAAACAATGAGATACGTTAACGTATGTATTGTACACTGTCTGTACATTAGTTTTTCTTCATGCTATTTGAGAGTGACAATGCAGGGAGATTGTGTCCTTTTATACACACACACACAGGCATTCAGTGATCACACAAGTTTGATCACACAGTTTGTCATCTATGATGAGTTTTGAATGCAAAAATGTCTAATTTACATGTGGTCTCAAACTAAACAGCCACAGGACAGGGCGAAACAGCACCCAGAGCAGAGCACAATGTGGAGCCTGGGTGTGACCCGGTCCAATAAGTTTTGGCAAACCAAAAAGATACCAGGTCTGCATGATATGACAATGAATAAGCGCCATGAATGAGCCAACAGAGGTATTCCAATATCCTACACCGTTTTGACACAGTAAGATCCCTGCAATTAAACTAAAATCGTTTCAAAGTCAAACTGTCTTAAAATCAAAACTTTCAATTAGGAGTAACTAAAAAGGAGGACAAGTTTCAATATTTTAAACAATATGTCTTTGTGCTTACAGGGACAGGTATATCTGTCCATGTGAGCACTTCTTGATGTCCTTCTTATAATGCATCTTTGTTCATTTTAGTTTAGATCCAGGAAGGGAAAATAAATATATATATATATATATATATATATATATAATATAAAAAAACTCTTCCTCACCCTCCGCGGGCGGTCTCTTTTTCCTCCAAGCTTGGGGTCCTCTACCAGAGGCCTGGGAGCTTGAGGGTTTCTGCGCAGTATCTTTGCAGTTCCTAGAACTGCACTTTTCTGGACCGAGATGTCTGATGTATTTCCTGGGATCTGCTGGAGCCACTCCTCCAGTTTGGGGGTCACTGCCCCGAGTGCCCCAATGACCACGGGCACCTGACTCACTGATCACTCTCCAGGCCTTCTCTAGCTCTTCTCTGAGCCCCTGGTGTTTCTTGTGTTCCTTTTTCCTGATGTTGAAGTCGCTTGGTATTGCTATGTCAACCACCACGGCTTTCCTCTGCTCTTTGTCCACCACCACAATGTCCGGTTGGTTCATTACCATTCTGTCCGTCTATCTGGAAGTCCCACAGGATCTTGGCTCGGTCAGTCTCTACCACCTTTGGAGGTGTTTCCCACTTTGACCTTGGGGTTTACAGCCCATACTCTGCACAGATGTTCCTGTACACTATGCCAGCCACTTGGTTATGGCGCTCCATGTAAGCTTTCCCTGCCAGCATCTTACACCCTGCAGTTATGTGCTGGATTGTCTCATTGGCCTCTTTGCACAGTCTACACCTGGGGTCTTGTCTGGTGTGATAGATCTGGGCCTCTATTGCTCTGGTGCTCAAGGCCTGCTCCTGTGCAGCCATGATGAGCCTCTGTGCTGTCCTTCAGGCCAGCTGTCTAGGCGCATTGAGTTGCCTTGTGTATGAAATGTGCGGTATAAATAAAATTGCCTTGCCATTGGTAGGATTTCTTGATATCCACCACTTCAGTTATGTTTCGGTGGTACATCCCGTGTAGGGGCTTGTCCTCCCATGACGGGACCTCCAGCACCTCATCTTCTGTTCCCCATTGTCTGAGACATTCACTGAGCACGTTATCTGTTGGAGCCTTGTCCTTGATGTACTTATGGATCTTGGAAGTTTCATCCTGGATAGTGGCTCTCACGCTCACTAGTCCTCGGCCTCCTTCCTTACGGCTAGTGTACAATCTCAGGGTGCTGGATTTGGGGTGGAACCCTCCATGCATGGTTAGGAGCTTTCGTGTCTTAACATCTGTGGTCTGTATCTCATCCTTTGGCCAGCTTATTATTCCTGCAGGGTATCTGATTACTGTCAGGGCGTAGCTGTTTATTGCCCGGGATTCGTTCTTGCCATTGAGCTGGACCTGCCTTACTCGTTTGAGGTATTTGGCCGTAGCCGCTTTCCTCGTCACCTCTTCGAGGTTGCCATTTGCTTGTGGGATTCCGAGGTATTTGTAACAGTTCTCAATGTCTGCTATTGTTCCTTCTGGGAGTGAGACCCCTTCTGTGTGGACTACCTTCCCTCTCTTAGTCACCATCCGACCACACTTCTCTAGTCCGAATGACATCCCAATGTCTGCACTGTATAACCGGGTGGTATGGATCAGTGAGTCGATGTCTCGCTCATTCTTAACGTACAGCTTGATGTCATCCATGTAGAGGAGGTGACTGATGGTGGCCCTGTTCCTGAGTCGGTATCCATAGCCAGTCTTGTTGATTATTTGGCTGAGGGTGTTCAGACCTATGCAGAACAGCAGTGGGGACTAGGGCTGCACGTTTTCAAGTTTTTCATTAACCGTTAACCGAGGCCCTTAGCGGTTAATACTCGGTTAACCATTAGTTTGCGCACTAACCAACCCCCGCCTCCCCCTCCGTTAGGTTATACTGACAGACGCGAAAAGGGTTTTACATTGTTATCACCGTTATTAAATGGCTGGAACACATTTAAAACTAAATTAATTTATAGAAATAAAACGCAGTGGTAATGACAGAGTAGTCAAAGTAGGTCACTGACTTGCGTTCACGTGGCCCTACAGTATTTTTTATTTAGTTTAGTTTATTAGTTTATTTGAGCAGTTAAAAATTCTGCTCAAAAGGAGTGGGCTGAAGCAAAAGCTTATAAGCGCCCACCCCCGACATTTATTTTACCTGCAGTCATTTAGCCGCTTTTTTTTTAAAACATTGTGCAATCAAACAGTCATTCATGCGTACAACAACAACAACAACAACAACACCACTTATCTCTCCACCACGTTTTAACAATAACGAGAAAGGCAAGTTTTGTGCCTTTACCTTACCTAGCTACCTCCTAAGTGATGCCCGGGCTGTTGAGATGGTACAACAACGAAGTTGAAGTATATCTAAGCACTGCAATACTTGCATTTTGATCAGTCATTCTCGGTTGTAAAGCGCTCCCATGCTGTGCTGTTTATGGCCCGCTTCATATTGAAAAGTTAAACTAGCTAGCCATGCGTGATGACGGCTTCTCGTGAGCAAATGTTTGGGAGCGCACTGGCGGTGCAATAATGTATTACAAATATTTCCAATGTCACGGAAAATTATACACGCCAGTTAACCGAGCAAAATGCTTTTACTCGGTTACGCAATTTTAACGGTTAACCGGTTAATCGGTTAACCATGGACACCCCTAATGGGGACAGGGCGTCTCCTTGGTATATGCCACATTTGATGGAGACTTGTGCAAGTGGCTTGCCATTGGCTTCGAGGGTGGTTTTCCACAACCTCATCGAGTTTGCAATGAAGGCTCTTGAGGCTCTGTTGATGTTGTATAGTGCCAAGCATTCAATGATCCAAGTATGTGGCATTGAGTCGCATGCTTCTTGTAATCAATCCAGGCAGTGCTCAGGTTAGTGTGTCGAGTTCTGCAGTCTCGAGCGACCGTTCTGTCTACCAGGAGCTGGTGTTTGGCACCTCTGGTATCTTTACCGATTCCCTTCTGAGCTGTGCTAATGTATTGTTTCATATGCCCACTAACCTTAGTCGCTATGGTGCCGGACATGAGCTTCCACGTTGTGGAGAGGCAGGTTATTGGCCGATAGTTGGATGGGACTGTAACCCTTGACGGATCCTTCAGGATCAGGATTGTGTGCCCTTCGGTTAACCATTCAGGGTGATTCTCATCTCTCAGTATCTGGTTCATTGTGCTGCCAAGCGCTCATGGAGTGCCATGAGTTTCTTTAGCCAGTAGGCGTGTATCATGTCAGGGCCTGGTGCTGTCAAGTTTTTCATACGCAAGACTCTTTCTTGGATGTCTGTTACTGTGATGGTAACTGGATTCTGTTCAGGGAGGTTGCTGTGGTCCTCTCTCAGAGCCACCAGCCACTGAGCATTACTGTTGTGTGCTGCCTTCTTCTCCCATATGCGTTTCCAGTACTGTTCAGTTTCCAGCCTTGGTGGGTCTGCTCTGCTATTGTTACCCTGTCATTGAGCGTACACTTTCGCTGGTTGAGTTGCGAACAGCCGGTTTACTCGTCTGGCTTCGTTCTCTCTCGTGTACCTCTTTAGGCGGCAGGCCAAGGCTTGGAGCCTTTGTTTGGCAGTTTCCAAGGCTTCAAGGTTCAAGGTTCAACTTTATTACTGTCCCGAAGGAAATTATGATGCAGCAGGTATCCACACATGATACACAAAAACAAACAGTAGGGCAACAATTGTGTTAGGACAAAGATCATACAGGTACAGCGTCATCAGTCCAGCTCTGAAGCTGAGAGCCAATAAACATAACATCGAAGAAAGCCTAAGGTACTGCAGCTTCTTTGCTGAGCGACATAAGCTCATTCATCTTAGCAACAGCTTCTGGAATAAAAGAGGCCCTGGCCCGACGGGTTCCAGTATAGGGCATTCTCAGCCTGCGTCCGGAGGGGAGTAAGTTAAACTCCTTGAAAAGCGGATGGTCCGCACACTCCATTATCTGTTGGGCTTTACGTACAACCCTTCGGCTGTAAAGGTCATGCAGTGGAGTCTGCTGTGCACCAATGATTTTACCTTCTACTTTGACCAACTTCACCAGACAATTTTTGTTGGTCACAGAAAGAGCACCAAACAAAGACACAAAACAAAATGTTAAAACGGACTCAATAAAACACTGGTAAAAAGTAGTCATGAGCACATTACAAACACTAAATAAATTCATTTTTCTTAAAAAAAGAATAGTCTTTGCTGCACCTTTTTGCAGATAGCATCAGTGTTGGGCTCAAAGCGCAAGTCCTTGTCAATAATAGTCCCAAGGTACTTGTATTCAGAGACCGTTTCAACCAGTTTTCCTTGGATTACAGTGTTAGTGCCACTAGGGGGCGACTTGCGGAAGTCTGTCAACATGTCCTTGGTCTTTGACACATTGATGGACAAATGAAACTGTTCACACCAATCAATAAAATCATCAGCGACAGGTCCATGAGCACTCTCACTGTTTGTTAAAAGACTCACAATGACTGTGTCATCTGCAAATTTCAGAAGATGCCTGTTCCCATAGGCACTTCTGCAGTCATTGGTGTATAAAATAAAAAGCAAGGACGATAAAACGCAGCCTCGAGGAGATCCAGTGGAAGAGAGCATTTTGGAGGAAATGACACCATTCACTCTTA
Organism: Neogobius melanostomus; assembly: GCA_007210695.1. Lineage (NCBI taxonomy): Eukaryota > Metazoa > Chordata > Actinopteri > Gobiiformes > Gobiidae > Neogobius > Neogobius melanostomus. The sequence goes on from VHKM01001192.1 coordinate 97,778, forward strand.
CACACTGACCTGAGTGACAGGAAGTTCACAATCCAGCCGACAAGATTAAAATCCAAATTAAAAAGAGAGATCAACTTCTCTGCCATTAGGTAGGGCTGGATTGTATTGAAAGCCGAGGAGAAGTCTATAAACAGCAGTCGGGCGTGGCTTTTGGGGGCTTCCAGATGCTGCACTAAAAGATTTAACAAAGTCAGTGTGGCATCCTCAACACCTCTGTTTGCCCTGTAAGCAAACTGCATTGGGTCCAACTTATCCTGCACCTGATTTAAGACCTGTTGCTTAACTAATTTTTCCAAAGCCTTCATTACCAGTGAGGTAAGCGCCAGTGGTCTATAGTCATTCAGGACCCTTGAGACGGCTACATTTAGAAACAGGAACAATAGTGGCATGTTTCCAAACTTTAGGCACTGTCTGGAGAGAGAGAGACATGGTAAAGATCCTCTGAAAAATGCCACTGAGCTGGCCAGCACAGGACCTAAGCACCCGTCCAGAAATATTGTCCGGGCCTGAGCTCTTACCCACTTTGGTTTGTTTGAAGAGTTTTTCAACCTCTGCACAGCAGTGTTAATTTCGTCGACTAAAATATTTAGTCTTAATTTTAGTCAAACTGATATTTTTGATGACTAAAATTGGACTAAAACTAAATTAAAAGTTTTTCATGAGACTAAAACTATGACTAAAATGTCCAGATATTTTAGTCGACTAAAATAAGACTAAATAAAAATGAAAAGGAGAGACTAGAATCATCCAAACTTCTACTGACAGTCTGAAAGAGCCTCATATCATTTAAATTCTCTGCCAAAGGAACAGCTCTGAGCTTTGTTCATGTGGGAGCAGCTCCATGAAGCAGAGGACCTTGAATAAATATGATTATAATGAATATTATAAATGCAAAGACAACTAAATTTGTCTTAATTTTAGTCAACTAAATTTACTTGCAATTTTAGTCGACTAAAACTAGACTAATATTGAAGATTTTTTTTTGACTAAATCTCGACTAAAATTGAATTACATTTTCGTCAAAAGACTAAGACTAAAACTAAATTAAAATATGTTGTCAAAATTAACACTGCTGCACAGTCTATCTTAAAAGGAGGAAGTTTTTTTGACCTGTTCAAGCAGATTACTGGTTTCTTCAAAGTTATTTGAATTGTACCTCAAATAAAAACTATTAAACTCATTTGCTAATTGCAAATTTGAGGTGAAAACATCTACAGAAACCTGGCTTCTCTTCTCCTCCAGTCCGGTCATCATTTTCATCCCTTTCCACACTGATCTCAGGTTGTTCTGATTAAATTTAGACTCAATTTTATTTTTGTACTTGATTTTTGCCTTTCTAATTTCAGCACGGACCTCTTTAGTTATTCTCGCAAGTTCTACCTTATTTCCCGTTCTGGAGACTGCTCTTTCTCACGCAACAGCTTTTTTAGTTCTTTTGTAATCCAAGGCCTGTTATTTGGATAGGATATGACTGTTTTTGTTGGAATTACAGTATCCACACAAAATGAAACATAGCTGCACACGACGTCAGTAAGTTCATCAATACTAGCCGATGATTCCTCAAAGACTGACCAGTCCGTACAGTCAAAGTATCCTTGAAGAGTAGAAACACTGTCCTCATCCCACACCTGGATTTCACGCCTCTGCGCTTTTTCTCGTTGCAGCAGAGTCCGATAGGTGGGCAGCAAGAACACCACTTTATGATCCAAAGATCCAAGAGGTGCGCCTGCCTCAGACTTATAGGCCCCTTAATAGAACCAAAGCATAAATCCAAAGTCTTATTTCCCCGAGTGGGACAGGTCATGTATTGGGTGTAGTTACTGAGTGACTTTTTACAGGTCACATGATTAAAGTCGCCAAGGAAAAAACACGGTGCGTCAGGGGAGATAGACTGAAGCCGTTTTGGAGTCCGCTTTGGCTGGGCAAATAGAATGGGCGCACCGATATGGCCAGCAACTTGATGTCCGGAAGACAGATGCGCTCGCGTACGGTGACATTGTTACACCATGTAGAGTTAATGTACAGGCAGACACCGCCGCCGTCGCGGTGCTTGCCAGTTGCGTCTGCATCCCGATCCGCTCGAATAGAGAGACCCAAATCCATCAATATTTATAGCCAAGTCTGGATCAGATGCAGTCAGCCACGTCTCCACGAAGGCCATTACGCACACGTCTCTGAACTCGTGCATGAGGGATATGCAGGCATGCAGTTCATTTGATTTATTCGTAAGGACTGGACATTAGAAAGGACCATGGAAGGTAGGGGAAGACATTTATTCGCTGTTAATCTCCATAATCGTTGTCAAACACCACCTTTCCTTTCCCGTTTCCTTTTCCTGGTGTTACGCCCCGTAGCTTCTCGAGGCTTAAACTTCGGTAAGTTCTGAAGAGATCCCATATGTCGTGCTTGCCGACATGAGGGAACGCATGACATTTAGGGCATCTGGCTGTACCTTTTGGGTACTTGCTTTTTCATTGCACCTTTCAAGGCCTCTGTCAATTGGCTCACTTCTCTCCGCGCTGCCTTGATGATGATTGTGTGATCATTAAGTAATTTACCTGAATGGTATCAAGGATGATGACAATGACTATTGAACATGACAGTGATTATGATTATTATGATGATTATGATGATTACTATTATCACTATTATTACTATTATAATTTTTGTCGCTATTATTAGATACAATAATGACAGTGTGAATGATGTCACTGGTTGTAACATTGTCATTGATGCTGATGTTGATGATGATAACTATTGTTATTTTCTAAAAAAGATTTCAGTACAGTATGCACACACACGCGCGCACACACACACACACTATCTCATAGCACGCCTACCAATACAGCCTAAATTCTTAGTTTTTTAATTTTTAATTTCTGAGCTCTGTTGTCTTTTGTTTTGGCGGTCTCTGTTTTTTTGTAATTGTCTCTGGTCTATTTTTTGTGATAGTCTTAAAACTCACAATAAACTTTGTTGTGATTTATCGTATTGGAAACACAAACATTGATACACAACTCAGTTGTAATATCAAATGCATCAAGTGCGCGGGGTCATTTTGGGTCGAGCACATTGGTCCTAGCAATGGTTTAAACAGAACGGAAATCGATTCTGGTACCTGACAGCCCGAGGTTGGATTACGTTAAGTTATTCTTTATTAATCTCTGTAGAGAAATCTCTGTAGAGAAATTTGCTCTCTGCATTTGACCCATCCTCAATGTCGCTGGGGCGACCTGTAGGAGCAGTGAGCTGTTAGCGTGGGCCAGCGCACGGGGGGGCAAGTAGGGTGAAGTGTCTTCCCCAAGGACACAACGACGGTGTGCATTTTGCGGGAGCTGTGATTCGAACCCCCAACCTTCCGATCACGAGATGACTCGCTCTACCAACTGCGCCACTGTCCAGAGCCAGAGCCTGCCTCATTCTCTCTCGGGACAACACAGAAACAGGAGGTTGCTTCAAAGCTAACAGAGGCCATGGCGTCGGTCACATCCTGGCTCGAAAAATCCTGCCTTCAACTTAATATATCCAAAACTGTTTGTATGTTCTTTTCAAAAAACACCAAAAACACCATAAACATTATACCAGATATTTCAATAGCAGGACAAAAAATACAAGCAGTCTCAGAATTCAAATACCTAGGATTATACATTGATTCAAACCTCAGCTTCAAAACACACATCCAAAACACTAGCAATAAGATCAAATTCTGTTTATCAAATTTTAGGTTCATTAGAGACTGTTTGTCAAATCAAGCTGCTAAAATATACTTTTTTTCCATGATCCTCTCACATATCACATATTGTATCATAAGTTGGTCAAACACACATGCCACATCAATGAATCAATGATAAAAAAAAAAAAAAAACCCTACAGATATCACCATTGTCAGATTTTACAGAAATATAAGTTACTAAGTTGGGACAATCTTATAAAATTCAAAAACATCTGTTTAATGTATAGAATTAAAACTGGCTCTGCTCCCCCTTCACTGAGCGAGTTTGTAAACTTCAGATCGAGTGCAGCCAGAGTAACTCGAGGGGCAGTGAGGGAAGACTGCGTCCTCCCCCTCAGAAAAACTGCATTTGGTCAGGCCGTGTTTTCTTATAAAGCCTCCCAACAGTGGAACACAGTGCCTGAATCAATTCGCGAGTCTTCCTCATTTAATTCATTTAAAAAGAATGCCAAAAAGTGGCTCGTGGAGACACAGACTTGTGAGCACTAGTTATATTGAAAAATGTATACTTGGCTCATTTTATGTACTATGTATGTATGTATGTATGTAACTATATTGTATTTTGTAAATTGCTGTGTGATTTTAATCCTGTTTTTTTTAGGCTGGCTTTGACATCTGCCAAAGGGTCTACCGATGAAAATTAGCTTCTTCTGCTAACTCGGGCATATTTACATTGTAAAATGTTGATTAATGTGCACTGTACCTTTCCAAATAAATAAATCTAAATCTAAATGCAGGCTTTTATCACTAGTCCTATCGACTATTATAATGCCCTGCTTTCTGGTCTTCCCAAAAAGAGTATTTCAGGTTTACCACTTTTTCTAAATTCTGTAGTACATGTCCTGGCAAATACCAAGAGGTGGGATCATATTACACGAGTATTAAAATCACTGCATGAGCTCCTTGCATGTGTCAGGATTAAATGGTTTGGCCTTTGTTTCCTTTTAGTTTCCTTAAATACTGTTTAAGAATTTAAGCAAGTGAAATATGAATCTGTCCGATGGATGTCATTGGCATGTTTGTGATAAAAGTTTCTACGCAGATGACTTCAGGCTGTACTACCATTACAATAATTTGACGATATTGGGGCGCACTCGTGAACACATACAAACGCCAGAGGTCCTTCATCGATGTTGCTGCTGGTCCAGGGGTTCCAGTTGACCTGAGGAGGCGACCAGGGGACGACTCCAGCCGCGGTCTGCTTCTGAGACGGTTCAAATGTAGCCATCTTCGGCTGAAGCAGAGACACCATACCACCCGGCTCTGTGGGCTGAGAGCAACAAAAACCTCATTTTACAGTAGGTAGTGGCACAGTTACACTTCCTTGATGCTATGTAATTCTCCCTATGTGCACAAACGCTACACACAGCACAAACAAATGATTGAAATCTGAAATGAATCGGACACTGCAGGAGGCGGGACACACTATTTGGGAGTGAATTGGACACTATGGAGGTGCCAACTTCACACAGGTTATCCACCTTTACGCCACTGGAGATCCCTGGTTTAGGAAGACCAATCATTGTTCATCTGAAATCAACTTACTGCAGAAGGAATGTCAATTCCAAGTTCTTGGACCACACTAGCAAGTTGCTGCTGCAGATCTGAAGAAAGTGTGACATCATACGGTTCCAGCTGAAAGAAATAACATTTGAAAAGCTTTTAGTTGTTTAGGGAACATTAACTAGTGAAAAGATAAATAAATGGTCACACTGTCCCCCATTTGTTCTGCGTCAAAATTGAAATTGCCATCAGCCGCGAAAGTAAAGGTTCTCGCCAAGGCCACAGTGAAGACCAAACGGTGGAAGGGGAAACAGCGTCTAGCCTCTATATAGCTACAGCAAGAATCGCACAAGACTGATAGTGGCACTCACCAGTCTCGCACCAGTCTCTCACCATCCGCGCGACAGAGGATTTATCTTTCACCATTCTCGTGACCGTAGCGGCCTGCTGCAGCTATATTCAGTCTCAATCAACCTCCATTGAATTTTGTTCATGCATGACATTCAGCTGCAACAAATAATCCAACTGCGATTCACACGTTTTCATGCGGTCAATAGCGGTCGCTCGTGCAAATGCCCGTGTGCCAAAAGAGTGTTGGACGACCTTCATATTTTGAGGCCGCAAACAATCGCATAGTGCCCGTTCGCCAATTGTGACAGGCCCTTAAGGCACTCAAAGCGCTTTACATCAAGGAACCACCCACCCACTCTCTCATTCATATACTAGTGTCCGTTACTCGAAGCGAGGTAGGTGAAGTGTCTTGCCCAAGGACACAACAACAGTGTGCACCATCTCTACCATAAAGCTCTGATTAGTGGAATGCAGTTTTACTTGTATGACATTTGCAAAACATTCCAACAACTTTTATATGGGGTATTGTGTGTAGATCTCTGCAGCACTCTACCTACAGTACAGGTGAAACTCATTCATTTATTTCTGTAATTCAGTTTAAAATGTGAAACTAATATATGATATAGACTCATGGCATGCAAAGTGACGTATGTCAAGCCCTTGTTTGTTTTGATTTTGAAAATTGTGGCTTACAGCTTGTAAAAACCCCAAAATGAAAATTTTAGAAAATTTAATATTACATGAAATCAATGGAAAATGATATTAAACAAAGAAATGTGGGCCCTCTGAAAACTATAATCATGCATATGTACTTAGTACTTGGTTTGGGCCTTTTACTTGAATGACTGCCTTAATGCGGTTGTGTGGCATGAATGCCATCAGCCTGTGGCACTACTGAGGTGTTATGGAAGACCAGGATGCTTCAACCAGAGGAATATTAGTTTAGTTTAGTTATTTATTTAAAAGGACAACGGACAGGTACATTAAAAAGATGGCTGCCCCAGATTTAGCACAATGCTAATTTCCATCTGCAGTCCTTATACAATCAAACATACTATGACATCTGAAGCCCATGTCCAGGATCCGTCTGTGTGTGGTGGCTCTTGATGCACTGACTCCAGTCTCAGTCCACTCCTTGTGAAGGTCCCCCACACTTTTGAATGGCCTTTTCCTGACAATCCGCTCCAGACTGGGAGGGAGGCCTTTAGTGAATTTCACCAGCCGTCTTCTCTGCACCAAATAGACCCAGCTCCCCGAGCGCTGATGGAGACACTGCGTGTCTCCATCAGCGAACCCAGGACCTTCTTTTCTGTGAAGCACGAGCTCTAACCGCTGTGCCACCATGCTGTAGAAACATCTCAAGGACGATCAGTGGAAAAAGGATGCTCCTGAGCTCAGTTTTGAGTGTCATAGCAAAGAGTGTGAATACTTATGTACATGCAATATTTCAGAAATTAATTTTTACTAAATTTGCACAAAAATTATGTTATAGGATATTGTGTGTAGATCAATGAGAATAAAAAACAATTTAAATCAATTTTGGAATGACGCTTAAAAAAAATAAAATAAATAAATAAATAACTTCTACCCAGTCTACCCCAGAGGAAACTACATATGTAGTGTGTGGAGAAAATGTGAACAGCTTTGGGTGAAAAGCTCTACAATTAGGATTCCATTCCATTTATTACAGGATCACCGGTCTTCATTATAGGGGTTTTTGCAGCTATGATCATGCTTCTACTTTAGTGATTTAGTGAACACTCTCTCTGCCTTATTTAATGCCTAGTGTTTGTTTAAATTCATATGCACACTTACAGTTTCTCCTTCTTTCTTTTGGTAACTCCAGAATATGGCTCGACGACTCCAAGATGGTAAAGTTGTCGAACCAGGGATAAAGCACAAGATTGAGCTGCCAACTTCTTATTAGAGCCATGTTCACGAGCAGTAATTCCTTGAGTCAAAGACAAAAATCAAATGAGTGAATTTAAGTTTTTCAGAGTTATATTTACATATGTTGAAAACTTTATCCTCTTTTACACATTACAACACACATTTACACATCACTGAAACATTAAATTAATTAATAATTAATTAACTGTATCGTCTTCTGAAGGGTTGAAACTGACTAAAAACAATAGTCAGTTTGTTTTTAGTTTGCATTTAGTACACAAGGCAACTCAATGTGCCAGTGGAGTGGAGGCGCATTGAGTTGTCTTATGTACTAAATGTGCGGAATAAAAAAAGCATGCCTCGCCTTGCCTTGTTAGACTGCTACATAATAAAATAGAAATTAACAATAAAAATAAATAATCAATCACAACATGAAATACTAATGAAATGGCATTCTAGAAAACTGGAGCATACTGTATTTCTTAAAGTGGATACAAATTGCATAATTGTGATCTATAACCTGTGTTTTAATTGATATTTCATTTTCTATCATTTAAGTTCATGTGTGTGCATTGAGTAAAGACTGATCTTTTAGGGATCCTAAGAGATGTTGGTTGGGACTCTTTTCACTGGCATTGGGAGAAAGTACTTATGATAAAACAAGATACCAAAAACTAACATGTTTAGTCGGGTTGAGAACAAATAGGCTCAGAATGAACCTTGTGAAGGTTTACAGACTTGAAAAATATTAAGTCCATTACTCAAATAATCAGGAAACAGATTGAAGCATGTCTGCAGTCGAAAAAACAACCAAAGAAAAATAGGGTTCCAAACAACTGCTTGGAAGAAACTAATTTGTATTTATTTATTTATTTTCATGAGGGACCTTTAAAAAAAAAGGTCCAAAATGTGATTGCATGATGCATCAACTTTAAATCCAGTTTGAGATTCCAAATATGGCTACTTGAGAACAGCAAAGATACTTACTTCTGCCAAGCTGCCTCACAAACAGCTGCATCTCAGCAATGAAGCTCCTGCAGACACCAAAACATACTGTTCAAAAAACTGACCGTGGACCAAGTCTGAAAATGTCAAATCGTTGCCTTAAGTGTTTCATGATCCATGTTCGAGCTTTATTAAGAATTGATCTAGCTAGTCCAGAGTTTACTTGGTCACTACTAATAAACTCTGTTACTACATTCTGATTAAAACGACTAATTTACAGGCTATTGTAAAATTACAATTAAATTATTTAATTATTAAATTACAATGATATTTTGCAGAAGATCAGGAGACCGTTACTGAAAACACTCATTTGACTTGACAATAGTCTAAGCCAGACTGAGACAGAGAGGAAGGACTACTTTGAACAGATAAACAGGCAGTTAGTGATTTTTGTTAAGCCTACTTGTTCCTTCCTCAAATGTACCACTAAATCATGAAAAAGGAATATTCTGGTCAGCCCAGCTCAGTCCCCTCCTGGAACCGCCACCTTAACGTGGTGGAGGGGTTTGAGCGCCCGAATTATCCTGGAGCTCTGTTGTCGGGGGCTTCGTGCCCCTGGTAGGGTCTCCCCATGGCAAACAGGTCCTAGGTGACGGGTCAGACAAAGAGCGGTTCAGAACAGAACAACAGGCCCGGTTAGAACCATGAGGCCGTCCTTCTGTGGACCCACCACTTGCAGGAGGAGTCAGGGGCTGGTGCAATGTGATTTGGGCAGCTCCAACTTCCCCCACAACCCGGCAATGGACAAGTGGAAGAAAATGGATGGATGGAGCCCAGCTCAGTGCTGGAGACATTTGTTTGGGTCTTCAACTTGACTTTTTTGTTCCATAATCCTCAGGATCTTTTAAGACATTAAAAATGGTGCGCCGCAAGAGGCCCTTCTTATCCAGTTCCACAATCCAACCATGTTCAAAAGACGCATGTTTGTTTTTTTGCCTTTGCCATCAGGACATCATGACAGTCATGCCTGACAGAAGGTGAATGAATTCACTGAATCCACATTTTTGCACAGATTTGGCCTTTTAAAAGGCATGTGGTCCTAAACGTTTGATCAGCTGCAAAACAGACAGACGTTCAGTTTAATTGTTGTTTTCAATAAAAGGTTTACTTAATTTTTTTGTCTCAAGTCTTCTTTCCTCTTGTTGCATATTGAAGTTTTACTTGGAACCTTTTTTTGTGCCATTTTCAACTGGTCTTAAACTTTTAATCGGGACTGTACGTAATCATTAGGATTGTTACGTTACATACGTAATCAAATGGATAGTTATGTTACACATATGTAATCATTTGGATCTTTACGTTATGTCACATTATTACAGGACATAATTTGGATCTTTACATTGTGTAACTTTATGATTTGGATCGTTAAGTAATGTTACCACTTGCATTGTTACGCTATGCAATGTTGTAATTTGGATCATTATGTATCATGTTATCATTTGGATCGTTACATTATGTTATACTTTGGATAATTACGTAAGATATCATTTGGATTGTGTTACATTACATCATCATCATTTGTAGTGTTGCATTACATAGCAAACCAAATGATCGTTTGGATTGTTAAATTACGGTACAACCAGGCTGCAGACCCTTGACCTACACAAACTAAAAGTCCAATACATGTTGTATTTAGATATAAGCTTTTACTGTACATGTATGGTGGCTAATGACTGAGTATTAGTATTGGACTCTGATTAGATAGAAAAAAAATATTTAAAAAAAGCAACAACCTTAGTTCTAAACACAGAAAAAAAGGCATTTTTGATTTCCCACTACAACAAATATAATAACATTGGCTGTTAATTAACATGTTTAATTTACAAAATTGGGGTACTGTTAGCTTAAGGGTGTGAACTCACCTGTTGTGTGTTTTTCTGCCAGACTTGATCTCTAATAAGACAGATCCTGGCCCCTGTGAGGACAATGACAGCAGAATGACTCTTGGACTCTGGCCCAGACTGTCCATGGAGCAGCTTTAGTGCTGCCTAAACACTGCCCCATGTCTGCTCTGAGTTTAACACCGTTCTGCTGCCAGTGCCTCACAGCTACAGACCAAATTCATTTACACAACCAGTCAAATTTCTACTTCAATTGCAATGTGTAATTTACTTTATACTGGCATTGTGTAAACCAGGGTATTTCGTCATTACGCAATACATTTTTATGAAGTGATTTCTTTTGAGATATTTTTTGATAACCAAACAAATGCAACCACCAAACAAATGCTAAAAAAAACGTACAGGTTGCCTCAGAAATAAATATATAATAAACAGCATACTTTCAGAGATCAGTGTCCAAAAACTTTTAGAAACACTTATTTCACATTTAATTTATTTTACTGTCATTTGCGTGACTCTGTTCTCAGCAGTCAGGCAGAAAAACACACCGTGAATAATGATAGCAGACATTGGGCTGTTTGTTAAGTCCAGCTTTAGGCCCACATTTTACTCTAGTTAGGCCCAATCTCAAATCTCTTTTCTACCCCTACTCCTTCCCTTTGCCCTCGCCCTTTCCCTACATACCTTGAAACCGAGGGCTAAGGCTGAGGGTTGAAAAGACTGCCCTAAGAAATGGGACAGCCCTCCATTTGACTGCATTTTATGCGAGTTTGGAATGGCTGCAGCCTGTTAGCCAGAGCTGCGAGAGATCAGCCGATTCGTTCATAGTGGGGACAGGCAGAGGTAGACCCGCTCACAGTGCGCTCAGGGCGGGGACAGGCAGCCACAGACTCCGCTCTGAGCCCCGGGCCTGAGCGGGGGCTGCAGAGGTGCGCTCAGACCGGGCACAGACAGTCTCGCGGGCTCAGAGCACAGCGGCACGGGGAGACAGCGAGCGTAGCAGCGAGGCACTGAACCCCGTGTGTCATGACAATAGCGACGTATCGAAAGTTTGGACAGAAACTCCAAAGTTAGGCAATACAGCGTGAATAAACGGGGCGTTCGCAGCAGCAAAGCGAAAAACGTAGAACGTTTATAGCAATGGACTGTTCTAATTGTTGCACAATGTGAATAAAGTCACAAATGAAGAGTTCTGCAACTTTATAAATGTTGTAAGAGTGCTTATTGATGGTATTCGTGAATCCATTTCGCAGCATGTTTTGTCAAACTCCTCCTACCCCTTCGTCTGTAGTGTGCATCTGAAAAACCCTCACTTTGAGGGCTATGTAGCCCTCTCCCTCACCCCTGCAAAATAGAATTGGGACACCCCGTCTCTCGTGAACGCGCAAAACGGAAGGGAAGGGCTAAGCGGAGGGCTAAGGGGTAGAATTGAGATTCGGCCTTACATGTACGACACTCTACTCGGCTCTAGTGCTTTTCCACTAGAGAAAATGAGGGCAGGGTCAAATCACAACACAAGGAAAAACAGAAAATAAGGGGTAAAGGATGGCATTTCAGGCCTACCTATCTACCTGCCAACCAACTAAGCAACTCATCTATCCATCCATCTACCTACCAACCAATCTGATGGAAGTCTGTGAAAACCGCTTACAATCCGTTGTACTGTAAAATGTTAACTAGCATATGTCATGATTGTTTCAGAGGGCTGTCTTGTTTCAGTCTGTTGATTGACTGACACTGGGCCAGGACTCCCCTGAAAAGAGATTCTTAATCTCAGTGGGACTTTCCTGATTAAATAAAGTTAAAATTAAAATAAATAAAAAATACAATTTTGCCTCTACTTGGCTCGCTCTGGCCCCTGGAGGAAGACCGTATTAAATAGTGCCTGGTCCAAGGTGTTAGCACCAAGTGTATATGCTCAAGAACTGGGTAGCTTCTGCGGAGTACAGCCAAGTCAAGCGAAAACCCACACAAGTCAATATCAAGACTAAGCTCAGGTACAACCCATAGTAAACCCAGAGTAAGCAAGTCATATGATCCAGACCTGTTGTGGTCTGGGCCCACTTGGCTGTACTTGTACTCTGCACTTGTTTTTTCCTTTTGGAAGAACTGGTTTAGCCGAGCCTTGGCATTTTCAAGGGTCCAGTTTCCATGAAGATTAGCATTGAGGTCAACTTCCTCAGACTCCAGGGTCTAAAAGAAAACAAAGAACAATAAAATTATTTGAATAGCATTTAGAACAAGGCCTAATCAAAGTGGAAAACTAGGGAAAAACAGTAATACATGTCAAACCAGTGTACTGATCATTAGAACTAGGAAAGTCCTGAGTAGAAAGTCTGATATTCCATATCGGTAGGCGATCCAGACATTTTGAAAATCGGATTGAATCAGATTTAATGACTGGATCTGGTCTGATCCACACAAAAAGAAATGGTCGTGAATCAGCAGCTCTGGCCTGTAGTTTTACCGCAGCACTGCTAATGCCATCGCTAAGCTACTACCGCTAACAACAATCCTTCCAATCAATCTTTTTGTATAGCCCAATATCACAACAGGAATTGCCTCACAGGGCTGCAGCAACTTCAACACCCAATGAGGGCGCTCTGCAGTCACAAAAAACATAATAAAACTATGTACTGTATTTTTGTATATATTTTATAATAAACTTATATCAGTTTGTCCTCATTCAAAAAATGTTTAATGAGGAACTGTCTACTTAGAACGGACGCACTGAGGTTTATGTATAGATTATTGTTCGCTCCGTAAATACATGTTTGCATATGCAAACACGGGAGAGAGACCAAAAGGTGGGACAAAAACATCAGTGTAAATGTGGCAGAACTGTACATGTATTTGTGGGACAGGGAAATTGTAAAGTAGTCGGTCTCACGCACCAGCCTCATTGTATTTAGCCATGAAAGGAGAAATAACCACAGGGAAGCGTGCACCTGCATACTTGGCAGGGCTCTGATTGCTTGAAGCCCATTGTCATTGGAATAAGTGTGAAACAGCTGATCGTTGTCACGTGGCTGATGGAGCGACTTTTGGAGCGAGAGCATGTGAATGTGGACTGATCTAACATTGAAGTAAATACAGCTGAAAATATAGCGGTCTCGGGTCGGCCCGCAAAGCATTGGTTGTCAATACAAACTTTTCAAAAATATGGATATCTAACAAAAATGTCCATATTGTATTAGTAATATATAATAACACAGCTGCATTGTTCTGAGGTTGTTAATGTCAGTACAAAAAAATATCGGTAGTTACCGCCTTAGCCTCCTGCTCATCTCTGCGGGCATAGTACTCTTTCAGGTTGGCCCCCGGCTCCCACTGGGCCCCTTCTGGTCCCAGCCCATACCCCGACCCAGGCACAGAACCAAAACCTGCCCCCCCTCGGACTGCAGAGTAGCCAAGTCCCGTCACCCCAGGGACAGGCAAGCTTTCACCGGACTCTCCTGGAAAACCAATGGACACACAAACAGCCAGCCAGTTACCAGTATGCTGAGAAGAACATCGTTTGAGCGTGCTCTTCATGTGGTTATCGTCAGATGTCTCCAAAGAGCTGCCGTTTAGCTCCAAGTGTTAATATAAGTGTTAGATAATCATGGTTTTGCAAATGTAGAACATTTAGAAAAGTCACATCCCATAAAGCTCCACTGAACACATTCAAGTTCTTGTGACAGAAATTTCACTTTAAAGAAATAAAACAATGAAACTAGTTGAGCAGCAATCATTTCTGTTTTTGCAGATTTAAAAAAACGTGTTACTTCTAAAAACATATAATATTGTTCCTGTATCTTTTGTTTGCTCAGTGCAGTTCAATGTTCGTATGGCACTAGCACAGGCCCAGGTGACCCAAAACAATTTTTTTCTTACCCTGAGTAACCTATCTCATGTTTTCATTAACTAAAAACACATTTTCTTTTTCAAATGCATCCTAGAGAGGACTTTGAGCTCCTAAATGAGATATGTATGTGAGCTTTAGCCACTGACTGTCTGAACAGCCAGGTCCAGTTCATCTAACCTACAGGCCACCGATAAAGTAGAAAGGCCATTTGTTCGCAATGTTAAGGGAGCAGTTCTCCTTCGTTATAAATGAAGTATGAATGGGTGAAGCCACTCGCTTCACTTTCCAGCGCTGGACTCCACAGCTGCACGCTTCTCTAAAAGCATCGTTAACTACAAGCCAAGAAAGGTGTGGATGCATTAGTTCCTCCTTTGTCTTATAGGAGCTCTGAAGGACAGTCCTGGCTGCCCTGTTAGAAATCTGAACAGCCTTGCTCAATTTGTGAAATTGTGGTTCAGGGAGAGGGAGATGCCAATTTTATACGGACTGGCCCCCATAGTTTCCAAATTTTTACCCAACTGAGAGCACCATTTGAATCTCCTTTATCTTCGATCACAGCACGCATTTGGGCCAATGACTTTGTGTTAATGATGGTTCAGTCAGTCTATTCATAACCTCTGATACATCACTACGGTAATTAAAAACATTTACATTGTTACTTAAACTACAACAACTTCTCATTGTTTTATGTGCATTTTCATTTCTTTACTCTTTCTGAAATACCCCGGAATTTCTCACACTGAATATGGGCACTATAGATGGGCGCTATGTCTACGTCACATCAGTGAGTTATGTATAGCCTTTACTTGTTATAATTTTGATTATTATGGCTCAGCCTGTAAAAACCCCAAATGAAAAATCTCTTCGAATATTTTGAAAATGGACCGTAAGTCATAATCAAAATTATAAGAAATAAAGGCTTGACATACAGTGAGGAAAATAAGTATTTGAACACCCTGCTATTTTGCAAGTTCTCCCACTTAGAAATCATGGAGGGGTCTGAAATTGTCATCGTAGGTGCATGTCCACTGTGAGAGACATAATCTAAAAAAAAAAATCCAGAAATCGCAATGTATGATTTTGTAACTATTTATTTGTATGATACAGCTGCAAATAAGTATTTGAACACCTGTCTATCAGCTAGAATTCTGACCCTCAAAGACCTGTTAGTCTGCCTTTAAAATGTCCACCTCCACTCCATTTATTATCCTAAATTTAGATGCACCTGTTTGAGGTCTTTAGCTGCATAAAGACACCTGTCCACCCCATACAATCAGTAAGAATCCAACTACTAACATGGCCAAGACCAAAGAGCTGTCCAAAGACACTAGAGACAAAATTGTACACCTCCACAAGGTTGGAAAGGGCTACGGGGAAATTGCCAAGCAGCTTGGTGAAAAAAGGTCCACTGTTGGAGCAATCATTAGAAAATGGAAGAAGCTAAACATGACTGTCAATCTCCCTCGGACTGGGGCTCCATGCAAGATCTCACCTCGTGGGGTCTCAATGATCCTAAGAAAGGTGAGAAATCAGCCCAGAACTACACGGGGGAGCTGGTCAATGACCTGAAAAGAGCTGGGACCACCGTTTCCAAGGTTACTGTTGGTAATACACTAAGACGTCATGGTTTGAAATCATGCATGGCACGGAAGGTTCTCCTGCTTAAACCAGCACATGTCAAGGCCCGTCTTAAGTTTGCCAATGACCATTTGGATGATCCAGAGGAGTCATGGGAGAAAGTCATGTGGTCAGATGAGACCAAAATGGAACGTTTTGGTCATAATTCCACTAAACGTGTTTGGAGGAAGAAGAATGATGAGTACCATCCCAAGAACACCATCCCTACTGTGAAGCATGGGGGTGGTAGCATCATGCTTTGGGGGTGTTTTTCTGCACATGGGACAGGGCGACTGCACTGTATTAAGGAGAGGATGACCGGGGCCATGTATTGCGAGATTTTGGGGAACAACCTCCTTCCCTCAGTTAGAGCATTGAAGATGGGTCGAGGCTGGGTCTTCCAACATGACAATGACCCGAAGCACACAGCCAGGATAACCAAGGAGTGGCTCTGTAAGAAGCATATCAAGGTTCTGGCGTGGCCTAGCCAGTCTCCAGACCTAAACCCAATAGAGAATCTTTGGAGGGAGCTCAAACTCCGTGTTTCTCAGCGACAGCCCAGAAACCTGACTGATCTAGAGAAGATCTGTGTGGAGGAGTGGGCCAAAATCCCTCCTGCAGTGTGTGCAAACCTGGTGAAAAACTACAGGAAACGTTTGACCTCTGTAATTGCAAACAAAGGCTACTGTACCAAATATTAACATTGATTTTCTCAGGTGTTCAAATACTTATTTGCAGCTGTATCATACAAATAAATAGTTACAAAATCATACATTGCGATTTCTGGATTTTTTTTTTAGATTATGTCTCTCACAGTGGACATGCACCTACGATGACAATTTCAGACCCCTCCATGATTTCTAAGTGGGAGAACTTGCAAAATAGCAGGGTGTTCAAATACTTATTTTCCTCACTGTATATGTCACTGTGCATGTAATGAGTCTATATCAGATATTAGCTTCACATTTTAAGTTGAATTACAGAAATAAATTAACTTTTTCATGATATTCTAATTATATGACGAGCACCTGTAATTACAAACACTATCAATAGCAGTATTTGGGTTATGGTGTGTGTAATGCTGGCTGTATTCTTGACCATTATTGGAACCCTTTACTTAATGTAAAAGTGGCGGAGCGCTGCAGCCTCATAAATAGGCATCTCACTAATTAGCATGGCGTCATTAACCAAATCTAATCTAGTCGTTGCCAGCTCATCCCAAAGATTCTCAGTGGAGTTTTTAGTGAGAACTCAGTGGAGGCTCCTCGACCGCTCTTTATATTTTATGAGCTCAATCTTTGGACATACACAACATGTCCCAAGTAGACCCATTACAGTTGACCATCTCTTGTCTTCACCCTGAACATACCTTGTTCAGCTTTGACCACCAGATGAGGAGGTAGTGGGCCACTAGAGGGCAACTCCCCAAAGCCATCTCCAGCCGGACCACCCCCATCAGGTGGACCCATTTCCGGAGCGCTCATCTACAACAGAAAGGTCAAGACTTTAATGACTGAACACAGCTAATCTGTGCATGATCTGTCACTCATCTCTGCTGTGCAATAATATACACCAACTTTACTGTATATACATACCAACTGTTACTTTAATATACCGCTGCTCCTGCTGTACACACTCATAGCGATTTTCAGGTGTTGTTCATTGTCTGCTTTATACAGCGGGAACCATGTCTACATACACTTTATAAAAAGACACATTTGCATTTTTTCTCACTGTCTGACATGAAACAAGAATTATTTATTATTTTTAGGACAATTACAATTTTAAAAAAGTATTTCTATTTGCTTAATGATAAAAACAATTGTGTAGAAAATTCTATTACTTTTAACAAAAACAAAAGTTTACATACGGTCATTAATATTTGGTAGAATTCCCTTTAACTTGAGTCAAACGGTTTGGATTTCAGTGTTTCCCACCACATATTGCGTCTCGTAATTTTATTATAATTTTTTTTTTTAACGCTATTTAAAACACGCCGCAGCGGTCAATTTGACTGCGGGGTGGGGGTTTAAAATGCGGCGGCCCTAGTGTTAAGCTATTCCTCCGGTTTTTCCTATACGCAGACTACGCAAGTTCAGTAGGGCCCCCGCAGCTGCAAGGGCCCCGCATCTCGGTCAAATGACGGTGTGTTCGTGTGGGCTAAGCCCACCTACAGGCTTCGCTATGGGTGATCTCTCCTGGCACAGCCAGGGCAGTGAGACAGATAAAAGGATTTAGCCGCGCCAGTCCAGCCTAGGGCATGGCACATGCCCGCGAAACCTATGGCCTATAAAAACACTCTCACACCCAACACTCTCCCTTCTTCTCTCTCAGCACTGAGATAGTTCTACTCACCGCTTTTGAAGACTCTTCAGATCAAGTGAAGATGGATCCAGCCCGAGAACAGTCACCCTCCGGTGTCGGGCTCTACCCTTGCCGTTCCTGTCGGACCCCGCTGCTCCCGGAGGAGAAGCACGACCGCTGCTTTATCTGTCTGGGTTGCCAGCCTCAGGTCCCGCGTGCCTCTTGTCCGGCCTGCGCCGCTCTCTCCAGAGAGGAGTCAGAGCGCCGTGCCGCCTTCATGGGTCCTGTGGTCCCCCGTACGAGGGGACACCGGCACGGGGCCCACTGAGGAAAACCTGCCCCCAGCTCAGGCCCATCTGGACTGGGCTGAAGCGGAGGAGGACACAAACAGCCGTAGTGACTCCTGGAGCTCCGCGGAGAAGGAAACTCGCGATGGAGACTCGTGTCTGCCGGATCTGGACGTAGAAGCTCCCGCCGCAAACCTGTGGATCTTCTCCCCCATCTCTTCGCTGTCGCAGCGGTCCGGACTGAGCTGCCGCTCCCTCCGCAGCACGCTCCAGCTCCACGGGATTTCATCCTGGGTTTAGCGTCGCAGTCCCGGTCTCGAGCCCGTACAGCGACACTTTGCCCACCGGTCCCTTCCTTCGTCAGACTTGTCCAGCGTGATTGGGATACACCTCTTACCGTGAAAGGTCCGGCTAGAGGGTATCTGGAGTATTCCAGTGTGGATGGCTGGCCCGCCGTCACCGGTGTCCCGACCATCGAGGACTCCCTGAGGCTCTGCTTGCTCCCAACCTCCAACCTCTCCCGTCAGACAGAGACAGGAGGATGGCGGCTTTCCTCGACCGCTGTTATGCGAACGCTAACCAGGTGTTTGCGTTAGCTAAAAACGTGGCTCTCCTGCTTGGCTCCATTGACAAGCTCTGAGCTTTCCCCGGAGGATATTGCTGAGGTCCAGGACTCTGCAGAAGTCTTTATGAAGATGTGTCAGGCCGTTGCCATTAATGGCGGCCGCACTATGTGTAACGCACAGCTTGGAATGAGACACCTTTGGCTCGGCCTTTCTTCCCTCGCGGAGCGGGACCAGAAAGGCATGCTGGGGCTCCCCTTGTCCACGTCTTCCCTCTTCGGCCCTGATATCCAGGTCATCATCAAATCGCCTGGAGGCAGCGTCCAGGGGCTCACAGCAGCTCCTCATCTCCAGCCTCGCAGTGAACAACGTAGCTCTCGCCGCTGGCGCCCGGAGCGAAGAAGACCCGCCCCCTGGGGTTCCAGAGAGGCGGATTCGACTCGCGGATGTGCAGACCGTCATGCCCCGTCTACTTCCCAGGGCTCTGGCTTTGTGAGACGGGATGATGAGCGTCAGCAGAGGAGAGCTGCTCCTAGCTGCCCCTCTGCCACTTCTGCTGCTAATGTAAAATGTGTCAATAAAATGGCACAAGGCCCGTTACGTCTTCCCATTGAAGATTCCCAAGAGAGCATACTTCTTCGCACTCCACACTACACACACGCCTCGCGCTCACACCGCAGAGGCGCATTCAGCTTAACGGCGGCGGCTTTTCAGCTTCCCCAGTCTCAGCACGGGATGTTACCGCGTCTTAAAGATGTGGATCTGACAGCGGAGCTGCCGCTGTGAAGCGCTCCAGACTCGCCGCTACGGTGACGGCAAGCGCTCCACCTCTAGCGGGCTCTCAGCAGTGGGATGCGGGTTTCACTGCCTCTCCTGCGCGTCAGCACACCGCAGCACCACACCGCTTTGGCTCCTCATTGGCTGGGTTCCGTGGGTGTGAACGATCTGAGTTTCTCCCCCCGGCTGCTCGTACCAGTGATACGCAGCCCTTTCGTGGGGGGGCCCCCGCGCTTCAGCCCGCTACGGGGCCTCGAAGCAGCGGGCGGGCCAGCTCTTCGGGATCTAAATGTGGTGCAGCCTCTAACGCTTTTACTTTCACATGTGAGTAAGCGTTTTGGGTCCACTCTCACCCTGAAGAGCAGCGACGCTCTGCAGTTCGCTCGCCGTCCTCCCCCATTCAACGGGGTCCTTCGCACTCGGCTGGTGTGTCCCTCAGGGACCAACGCCTTGCTAGAGGAGGTGTCCTTGCTCCTGCGCCGCGGCGCCATATCGGAGCTGCGCCCGGAGGAAGCGATGGCAGGTTTTTACTCCCCTTACTTGTTGGTTCCCAAGAAGAAGGGAGGAGTAAGACCCATTTTGGATCTGCGGGTCCTCAACAGTCACGTGGCTACCGGGGTTCCGCATGTTGACGGTCAAGCACCTCCTGGAATGTGTCCGCCCTGGGGATTGAATGACGTCCATCGACCTCACATCCCCATTCTACAGAGGCACAGGCGGTTCCTCACTGGGACCAGTGTTTCCAGTACAACCGTCTCCCGTTCGGTTACTCCCTCGTAGGGGTGGGCGATATGACAAAAATGAATATTGCGATACTTTTTTTCAATATCTCGATATCGACATTCAGACGATATTTTTGCAATCCTTCACAGAAATGTTTGCAAACTGGCAAAGAAGGTCCAGTTGGTCTTTTGACTTGCTGTATCTGACCTATTATTGTATAGAATTACTAGTATATAAAGATATGACACATTATTGATTTAAACATAGGGCAGGGTGATATGAACAAAAATGTATATCACAGTATGAAAAAGAAATATCATAATAACAATGTATTTGGCAATATAATTTACACCTGACATAATATTTCAAAATCAAAGCCTTTAGACAATAGGGCAAATTCATTTAAAGCTATTTTATTCCATTTATTCATCTAAAGCTCTACCTTCATCTGGAAGAACCATACTGTCAATGGAAGAACACGGAAGATAAGATAAAATAATTTTGCTACAATATTTGCAACTTCATCTCCATCACAGTGAAATGCTCCTGTAAGTTCACCTGCCTCTGGCCAGTTTACTTGTGTTTTATTGTAAGGAGACTGGGAATAGATCTGTGAGTATTATTAACGCGTTTGGGAAGTGAGCCTTAATGCGTTTTTCAAAGGATCCAGTTTTTCCCATTTTCCCCATTTTGCATATCGTCCAGACAACAATTTCGATATTATCGTCTAAATGATATATCTCCCACCTCTACTCCCTCGCCCCACTCACCTTTTCCAAATGCGTGGAGGCAGCTCTCAGCTGGAGGCCAGGGAGCACACAGCTATGGTCCTTCAGCGCATTTCGAAGCTAGGCTTTGTGGTCAATCAGGAGAGGAGTCTTCTCCATCCGGCCCAACAGGTCATGTACCTGGGGCTGGAACTGGACACACGGAACATGATTGCTCGGCTCTCCAGGGAGAGGCGGAGCACGCTCCTGGACCTAGCTCGGAACCTGATGGCCACTCTGTGGGTCCCAGTGTTTCCCACACATAGACTATTCTGTGGCGCACCACATATTGAGTTTCGTATTTTTTTTCCATCCATTCTTCCATCCATCCATTTTCTTCCACTTTATCCGGGGCCCGGTCGCGGAGGCAGAGATGCCCAGACTTCCCGATCCGCGCACACCTCCAGCTGTTCTGGGGGACCCCGAGGCGACACCAGGCCAGCTTGGAGACATAGTCCCACCAGCGTGTCCTGGGCCTTCCACGAGGCCTCCTCCCAATAGGACATGCCTGGAGCACCTCCCGAGGGAGGCGACCAGGAGGCATCCGGAACAGATGCCCTAGCCACCTCAGCTGGCTCCTTTCGACGTGAAGGAGCAGCGACTCTACCCCGAGCTCCTTCCGGGTAACTGAGCTCCTCACCCGATCTCGGAGGGTGCGCCCAGCCACCCTGCGAAGGAAACTCATTTCGGCCGCTTGTATTCGCGATCTTGTCCTTTCGGTCATTACCCAAATCTCATGACCATAGGTGAGGGTGGGAACGTAGATCGATCGGTAAATCGAGAGCTTTGCCCCCTGACTCAGCTCCCTCTTCACCACAACAGTCCGATACAGCGACCGCATCACTGCTGATGCCGCACCGATCCGTCTATCGATCTCACGCTCCATCCGTCACTCACTCGTGAACAAGACCCCGAGATACTTGAACTCCTCCACTTGAGGTAAGGACTCCCCACCGACCTGAAGCGGGGAAACCACCTTTTTCCGGTGGAGAACCATGGCCTCAGATTTGGAGATGCTGATCCTCATCCCGGCCGCTTCACACTGCTGCAAACCGCCCCAGTGCGCACTGAAGGTCCTGATTTGATGAAGCCAACATTGTCTGCAAACAGCAGAGATGAGATCCTGAGGTTCCCAAACCGGACACCCTCCGGCCCCTGACTGCGCCTAGAAATTCTGTCCATAAAGGTAATGAACAGAACCGGTGACATAGGGCAGCCCTGGCGGAGACCAACACGCACCGGAAACAAGTCTGACTTACTGCCGGCAATGCGAACCAAGCTCCTGCTACGGTCATACAGGGAACGGACAGCCCTTAGCAGAGGGCCCCGGACCCCATACTCCCGGAGCACCCCCACAGGGCACCACGAGGGACACGGTCGAACGCTTTCTCCAGATCCACAAAGCACATGTGGACTGGTTGGGCGAACTCCCACGAACCCTCGAGCACCCGATGAAGGGTATAGAGCTGGTCCAGTGTGCCACGACCGGGACGAAAACCGCATTGTTCCTCCTGAATCCGAGGTTCGACTATCGGCCGGATCCTCCTCTCCAGCACCCTGGAGTAGACCTTACCGGGGAGGCTGAGAAGTGTGATCCCTCTGTAATTGGAGCACACCCTCCGATCCCCCTTCTTAAAGAGAGGAACCACCACCCCGGTCTGCCAATCCAGAGGCACTGTCCCCGACCGCCACGCGATGTTGCAGAGACGTGTCAGCCAAGACAGCCCTACAACATCCAGAGACTTAAGGTACTCGGGACGAATCTCATCCACCCCCGGGGCCTTGCCACCGAGGAGCTTTCTAACCACCTCGATGACTTCAGCCTGGGTGATGGACGAACCCCCCTCCGAGTCCCCAGCCTCTGCCTCCTCATCGGAAGACGTGACAGTGGGATTGAGGAGATCCTCGAAGTACTCCTTCCACCGCCCGACCACATCCCCAGTCGAGGTCAACAGCTCCCCGCCCGCACTGTAAACAGTGTTGGTGAAGCACTGCTTCCCCTCCTGAGGCGCCGGATGGTTTGCCAGAATCTCTTCGAGGCCGACCGATAGTCCTCCTCCATGGCTTCTCCGAACTCCTCCCAGACCCGAGTTTTTGCCTCTGTGACCGCACGAGCTGCAGCACGCTTGGCCTGCCGGTACCTCTCAGCTGCCTCCGGAGTCCCACAAGCCAACAAGGCCAGGTAGGACTCCTCCTTCAGCTTGACGGCATCCCTTACTTCCGGGCGCCACCACCGGGTTCGGGGATTGCCGCCGCGACAGGCACCAGAGACCTTACGGCCACAACTGCGAGCAGCCGCATCGACAATGGAGGAGGAGAACATGGTCCACTCGGACTCCATGTCTCCAACCTCCCTCGGAATCTGGGTGAAGCTCTTCCGGAGGTGGGAGTTGAAGACCCTACTGACAGAGGGATCCACCAAACGTTCCCAACAGACCCTCACAACACGTTTGGGCCTGCCAGGTCTGACCGGCTTCCTCCCCTGCCAGCGGATCCAGCTCACCACCAGGTGGTGATCGGTTGACAGCTCAGCCCCTCTCTTTACCCGAGTGTCCGAGACACGCGGCCGGAGATCAGATGACACAACTACAAAGTCGATCATCGACCTCCTGCCTAGGGTGTCCTGGTGCCACGTGCACTTATGGACACCCTTGTGCTCGAACATGGTGTTCGTTATAGACAAACTGTAACTAGCACAGAAGTCCAATAACAGAACACCACTCGGGTTCAGATCGGGGAGGCCGTTCTTCCCCATCACCCCCGTCCAGGTCTCACTGTCGTTACCGTCCCCCAGTAGAACAATGGAGTCCCCAGTCGGAGCACCATCTAGTACCCCTCCCAGGGACTCCAAGAAGGCCGGGTACTCTGCACCGATGTTGGGCCCGTATGCCGAGACAACGGTGAGAGACCTGTCCCCAACCCGAAGGCGTAGGGACGCAACCCTCTCGTTCACCGGGGTGAACTCCAACACGTGGCGGCTGAGCTGGGGGCTATGACCAAACCCACCCCAGCCCGCCGTCTCTCCCCGCGGGCAAGAAAAATGGAGAGTCCAGCCTCTCTCCAGGAGTTGGGATCCGGAACCCAAGCTGTGCGTGGAGGTGAGCCCGACTATATCTAGCCGGTATCTCTCAACCTCCCGCACAAGCTCAGGCTCCTTCCCCCCAGCGAAGTGACGTTCCATGTCCCGAACGCCAGAAGCTGCGCACGCGGACCAGGTCGTCGAGGCACCCGCCTTTGACTGCCACCTAGTCCTCTCTGCACCCGACCCCTACGGATCCCTCTGCGGGTGGTGGGTCCACAGGAGGGCGGGCCCACGTTTTTTGCCATTTAAAACACGCATCGTATAGCACCGCCGCAGTGGTCAATTTGACTGCTGAGAGGGGGATTTAAAATGCAGCGGCCCTATAAGCCAGTGGTCCCCCACCACCGAGCCTTGTGCAGCTGAATGTGTTACGCGCAGCTCCAACGTCTTTCTGTCACCAGCGCCGCTGAGCGTCTGCTCTCTCCCTTTCCCCTCAGCTTGCGCTAGTTCATCCAAAAGCTCATCGCGTTGCAGCCTCACAAGTTTTCGTCACAACCTTAATGCTTTCACAGGACGGAGAGCCGCATTTATCCCACTGCTGCAGCGGGAGGCGGACACAGGAGAGAAAGGGAGAGGCCTCAGCGCCTCCTTGCCCAAGGATGAACAAGACTTGTGCTTCCATGACATCGACATCTGGGTTTTCCCAAATTGTTTAAAGGTATATTAGTCTAAGATTACTATACCTTTAAACAATTATACCTTTAAAAGTAGGGGTGGGCGATATTTACAAAAATGAATATCTCGATATTTTTTTTCAATATCTCGATATCGATATTCAGACGATATTTTTGCAATCCTTCACAGAAATGTGTGCAAACTGGCAAAGAAGGTCCAGTTGGTCTTTTGACTTGGGCCCAATCTCAATTCTCTTTTCTACCCCTACCCCTTCCCCTAGCCCTTGCCCTTTCCCTACACCCTGAAACCAAGGGCTAAGGGCGAGGGTTGAAAATACCACCCTAAGAAATGGGACAGCCCTCCATTTGACTGCATTTACTATTAACACAGATGATTAAGGTTATGTAAAAAAATAAATAACAAAATAAAAGCAAGCCTACTTGTCTATAGAGCACGTTTCTACTGAACCAGTTTATCACTTGACTGATGCTGTTTTGTAACACCTAAACAACAGGACTCTGTCTCAGCCCAAACCCTACAGATTTTCATCTATTTCTGCTACATTCTCCTTCCCCTGTCCGTGTGTTGCTGCTTTTACCGCGGGTCACTGTGGCTGCAGCCAGAGCTGCGAGAGATCAGCCCATCCGCTCCTGTAGCACACTCAGCGGGGACAGTCAGAGGTAGACCCGCTCGCACTGCGCACAGGGCGGGGACAGGCACCCGCAGCCTCAGCTCTGAGCCCCGGGCCTGAGCGGAGGCTGCCGAGGTGCGCTCAGACCGGGGACAGACCGCCTCGGACCCGGGCTCAGAGCACAGCGGCGCGGGGAGAAATCGAGCGCAGCAGCGACGCACTGAACCCCCTGTGTCATGTCAATAGCGATGTATCGAAAGTTTGGGAGCGTTCGCAGCAGCAAAGCGAAAACGTAGAACTGACACGTTTATAGCAATGGACGGTTCTAATTGTTGCACAAAGCGAATAAAGTCATGAACGAAGCGTTCTGCAACTTTATGAAAGTTGTAAGAGTGCTTAATGATGATACTCGTGAATTCATTTCGCAGCTTATTTCCGTGTTTTGTCAAACTCCTCCTACCCCTTCGTCTGAAGTGTGCATCTGAAAAACCCTCGCTGGAAGGGCTATGTGGCCCTCTCCCTCACCCCTACCCCTCACCGCTAAATAGAATTGGGACATCCCCTTCGTCTCTCGTGAACGCGCACAACGAAGGGAAAGGGCTAAGCGGAGGGCTAAGGGGAGAATTGAGATTGGGCCTTGCTGTATCTGACCTATTATTGTATAGAATTACTAGTACATAAAGATGTGACACATTGATTTAAACATTAGGGCAGGGGGAACAAAAATGTATATCACGGTATGAAAAAGAAATATCACAATAACGATGTATTTGGCGATATAATTTACACCTGACAAAATACTTCAAAATCAAAGCCTTTAGACAATAGGGCAAATTCATTTAAAGCTATTTTATTCTATTTATTCATCTAAAGCTCTACCTTCATCTGGAAGAACCATACTGTCAATGGGAAGAACACGGAAGATAAGATAAAATAATTTTGCTACAATATTTGCAACTTCATCTCCATCACAGTGAAATGCTCCTGTAAGTTCACCTGCCTCTGGCCAGTTTACTTGTGTTTTATTGTAAGGAGACTGGGAATAGATCTGTGAGTATTATTAACGCGTTTGGGAAGTGAGCCTTAATGCGTTTTTCAAAGGATCCAGTTTTTTCCCTATTTCACGTCTCTCCTGATGCACGCGGGGGGCAGGGCAGACACACACGCACACACAGGAGGGAAAGAGACAGAGGGAGACAAATTTGTCCTGGAACTTACGTGATTTGAAGAAAACCGGTGAGGAGGATATTATTAGCCTTTAACCGCGTTTGCATTGTGGTTTTCTTCACCGTGTTGTTAGTTAGCGTGAGGCTAAAAGTTAGGAAAGTTCGCTAACTAGCAAGGCCGTGCTACAACTTGTCCTGAGCCCTTTCCTCGCAAATATGAGCGACTCAAGTGACAAACTTCATTCATATCATTAGATTCTTCATCTCTGTAATCGCTTCACGCTGCCATGTTGTTGTTTTGACTGTGTTACGCAGCGGAGGGGGCGGCTGGCGCGCTACGGTAACCCACAAGGACAATGCGACAAAGTCCGGAAAAAAAAAAAAACATGTTTGGGGGGTCGGATTGTACAAATTATGAAATATCTCGATATCCAATTTTGCATATCGTCCAGACAACAATTTCGATATTATCGTCTAAACTATATATCTCCCACCGCTACTTTAAAGTAATGTAAAGTAATGGAAAATGTTATAGAAAATTGTCTCTCTCATTCTTCTGGCATTTAGTGAATAGAAATAATGTTTAAAATTCTAATTGACCTTAATAAAATAAAAGTTTCTGGTTTCATGTCAGACAGTGAGAAAAAAATGAAGTGTATGTAAACACATGGTTCCCACTGTAGATCTGTCTATTGAGATCTTATCATATTGAGATCTTATCTTCCATTATTAAAGCACACTTTAAAAGAAAAAAAGAAAAATACAAGAATTGACTTTGTTTCAGATATTCTTGTGGTTGAAAAATACCTAAAAACTGATCAAATAAGCAAGTGAATGCGAAAACTCTTGGAGCCAATGTGGACGAGATGCGCAGAGTATTAGCGAGTATGCACTGCAGCTCTGGAAGCAACCAAACACAAAAGGAAAGTCTGTCACAAACCCCCACGGCTGGCACTTCTGCAGCATTCATCTCTCCCATCCGAACCAGGTAATTCACAAAGTCTCTGGCAGCATTGGACTGTGCATCCTTCTTATTTGTGGAGTTACCCATTCCTATGTAGTTATAGCCATCCACGCGGACCTGGAATACAGTGGAGCGTTACACTAGCTTACAGAGGTCCTGTACACAATTCTACATACAGTGCCTTGCGAAAGTACTAATACACTTGAACTTTCGCACATTTTGTCATGTTTACAACCATAAAGATTTTATTTTGAATTTTTTACTGAAAGTTCACACACAACTGTGACGTGAAAGCAAAATTATACATGATTGTTATTTTTCAAAAATAGAAAAGTGAAAAGTGGGGCGTGCATAAGTATTCATACTTTATAACATTCCTAATGACTGCAGAATGTTCACACCTTGCCCTAACCATTAAATAGAGGCCACCTGTGTGTAATCTACTCTCAGTATAATTCCAGCTGTTCTGTGAGGGCCTCAAGAGCTATGGTCAGAGTGTATTGGTCACTAAACAACATCATGAAGGCCAAGGAGCACACCAGAGAGGTCAGGGATAAAGCAGCGTTAAGTTATACAAAGATTTCCCAAGATTTGAACATCTCACGGCGCACTGTTCAATCCATCATTCGGAAATGGAAAGAGTATAGCACCACTGCAAACTTACCAAGACACGGCCGTCCACCTAAACTAACAGACCAAACAAGGAGAGCACTGGTCAGAAATGCAACCAAGTGCCCTAAGATAACTCTGGAGGAGCTGCGACGTACTGCCGCTGAGCTGGGGGAATCTGTACATGGGACAACTATAAGTCGTACTCTACACAAATCTGGCCTTCATGGACGAGTGGCAAGAAGAAAGCCATTATTGAAAGGAGGCCATAAGAAATCCCATTTGACGTTTATTAGAAGTCCTATGGAGGACACAGCTACCATGTGGAAGAAGGTGCTTTGGTCAGATGAGACAAAAATGTAATGCAAAACATTATGTATGGAGCAAACCTAACACTGCTCATCGTCCTGAGTGCACCATCCCCAGTGTCAAATATGGTGGGGGGAGCATCATGCTATGGGGCTGCTTTTCCTCAGCGGGGACTGGGAAGATTGTAAGAATAGTTGGGAAGATGGATGAAGCCAAATACAGAGACATTTTGGAGGAAAACCTGCTGGAGTCAGCAAGAGAATTGAGGCTGGGGCGGAGATTCACCTTCCAGCAGGACAATGACCCTAAACACAAAGCTAAATCTACAATGGAATGGTTTAAAAACAAACATATTAATGTGTTAGAATGGCCCAGTCAAAGTCCTGATCTAAATCCTATTGAAAATCTGTGGAAAGACCTGAAAACTGCTGTTCACAAACGCTCTCCTTCTAATTTGACAGAGCTTGAGTTGTTTTGTAAAGAGGAATGGGCTAAAATGTCAGTCTCTAGATGTGCAAATCTTGTAGAGTCATACCCCAAAAGACTTTCTGCCGTTATTGTAGCAAAGGGGGTTCCACAAAGTATTAATTCATGCTGTATGAATACTTATGCACGCCCAACTTTTCGGTTTTCTATTTTTTGAAAAATAACAGAATCATGTATCATTTTGCTTTCACTTCTAATTTGTGGCGGTGCGCCACAGAATCAACACCGCCCGCCACATATTGCCACACTGTATGGCGTCTTTCTATCACAATGGCTTCTATGATGCTCCAGGATAAATTGTTTTGTAGGTTTTTTGGTGAGAGGGTCCGTCTACAATGAAAACCTACAAGAAACTCAAAAAAATGGTCTGGGTAGGCTCTCAGTCGTACAGGTGTTGTCGATCTTCCGACTCAAGAACCTTCATTGAAGTCTAAAACCAATTGATCCTGGAGAATCGTAGAGGCCACTGTGAAGAAAAGTAAAGACGCCACGCTGGCCACTGGGTCACTAAAAGGTTAAATACACACAAATAAAATGTTTTTCACATAAAAAGTTCCATAATGAACCACTAAGCCTTTCTGTTCAAATGTTTTCAACTAAACCGGCAGCTACCCGAGAGATGCTGATAAAAGTAGTGATCCCCATCTTAATTTCAAATGTGGACAGACTGTAGTTGTTAACTTGCACTTTCCAAAAGAAGGTTATCCAAAAACCTTCTGTGCAGAGCTTACTATAAAACATAATGCTTCCTGTATTGTTTAATTGCCCTTATATAGCCCATGTCTGACGTTTTTGTACAATATATGGTCAGTAAACCTTCCAGTAAATCTGACAGCAAAAAAGAGGTACCTTCACAAAAGGGTTTTTTCCGTCACGAAAAGGTGTTTACACACAGGCTCTAGTTAGGTCGACTTAAAGGGTATTTAGGCCCGAGAGCGGCACTTTAGGATCAGTGTGAATCTAACCGCAGCACTTTACGACGGTGTAAACAGCCGCTCCGACTGCGGCTGAAACAGGTGGTCTCGGAGCGCCGCATCTCGCTCTCTGCGTCGGAGCGGTTGTGGTGTGAAGGCGGCCGACCTCTGGTGAACTATTCTCGTTTTGATGCCTCTTTTTTGCACGAAGAAAGAATGACTACGCACTGCATGAGGACGTTTGGATTACTGCTCTGACGAGGCAAAATGGATTAACTTTAAATCATCAAGGTACGCCTCTGTTTCCTGTCTTACACTTCCTGCTGCAGTGAAACTTTCCTCTCCATGTGCTGATTAAGTACATTTCTCTGCGCTGCTCGTCTATAAGCCTTAGTGTATTTAACCACGAGGGAGAGGAGTGACCACAGTAACATCGGAGAAGTGTGCCTGTAAGTGCGCGCGTGTCAGTGTCGGCACATTGACAGGTCGATGCCCGTCGTCAAGGGAATAAGTTCATTGAACAGCTGATCGTTGTTACGTGACTGATGTTGCGATGTTTTGTGCCAGCGCGTTTGAACACGGACCTAACTAACTTTGGAGTAAATACAGTTGGAGCTAAGGCGGTCTCGAGGCGACCTACAAAGCGCTCCAACATGTGTGAAAACGGCCTTAGTCAGTGGGTCACATTTATAGGGGCCATAAGTCCATACATTAAAAAAAAAAAAAAAAAAAAAAAAAAAAAAAAAAAAAAAAAAAAAAAAAAAAATCCAATTGTGCTTATTACGGAGTCATGCTGGTAAAACACACCTCACAAAGGAACTTCTGTCGGTTCTTGTTGCCAGCCGCTCTGATGTCATAGCTGGGGGTCTTTTTCTTCTTCCCACACCAGGCGTACAGAAAGTTTTTGACATCAGCCATTTTGGACTGGAAGAGAACATCAAGCCACAACATG
Organism: Neogobius melanostomus; assembly: GCA_007210695.1. NCBI lineage: Eukaryota > Metazoa > Chordata > Actinopteri > Gobiiformes > Gobiidae > Neogobius > Neogobius melanostomus. Next base: position 128,714 of record VHKM01001192.1, read on the forward strand.
AGATTAATGTTCCTTTAAAAATGCACTAAATGGACTACATATTAGTACTAGATTCCCCGATACTAAATTGATATTAAAAGTTTGAGCAGCTTTCCATACTTTGTCTTCTTCTCCGGGCTGCACACAGAGCAGAGCTCAAAACTTTAATTGAAAGCTAAAAGGTACTCACTTAACCCTCTATCAATCCCTGGCAAATTTTTGTGCTTTTGGAGTTTTATTTTTTGCATAACTCCAAATTTTTTTAATTGAGTAGAATTTTCCCAGGGGGTGAATTTTTTAGTAATCTAAAATTATTTTTATGTCATTTGGATTGATATCCCATTAGAAACACGCATTTAAAAAAAAAAAAAAAAAAAAAAAAAAAAAACGCCCATTGTGGGAGCTTCGACACAAAATGTACTTGAAACATTCAAAGCTATACACTATGATGTTTCACTCACAAGGACCACAACCTCAGATAGTATGCACAAAGAATACGTTTATTAACGATTTTTACGAAGTAGATAAGCCGTTCTGGGGATTCGATAGGTAAGCTCCCGGACTCGCGTCCCATATTTTAGGAGAAGCAGAATAGAATTAATAAAGGGAGAGAGGGTGGGGCCGGAAATCCCGAACGAGGGGACGAGGTCAGTAAACGGGGAGGCTTAAATAGGCCGGCAGCCGGAAGGCGCGTGCGTGAGGTGTGGTCCTACTCTCGAACCTCAGATAACTACTTATCTCTATTTTTAAAGTGCATTATAAATAATTGGACAGGATAAAAAAAGATGAAGGATCGATGTTTTTTATAATTGACTCTCCTCTTTTTGAAACAGTACTCTTAAATGTGTTAAACTCTCTAACCCAAAGTTACTGTAGTCTATATTCCAAAAATCCAAAATGGGAACACATCAATCATCGACAACACCTGCCACTCACTGCATGGGGCTGTAGAGGAGACCGCAGAGGAGCTGGGCTCCTTCAGAGGAGACCGCAGAGGAGCTGGGCTCTTCAGAGGAGACCGCAGAGGAGCGGAGGAGACGCAGAGGAGACCGCAGAGGAGCGGGGCTCCTTCAGAGGAGACCTCAAAGGAGCGGGGCTCCTTCGGAGGAGACCGTAGAGGAGCGGCTCCTTCAGAGGAGACCGTAGACGAGCAGCAAACCCCAGCCCTAACCCTACAGTACAGTAACTCACATGAATAACCTCTAGATCAGATTAACTTTAACAATCACCAGCAGTAGGCGGCCTATACAATGTTGCACTACGTTGAAATTTTGATACTTGATACTTGATCAATGTTACATTATGCTCTAATTTATATTCTTGCACCCCCGTTTTTATGAGTTATTATTCATTGCACATAAGAAAATGTCCATTTACTTGTTGCACATTATCCAGTTCTTTTTTGATTGCCCATTTTCCTGACATTTTGCACCCCCTGAGGGTTCTTTGGATCTAATGTAAGTAACCAGTGAATTCCTCTATTGTGAGATCAATAAAGTTCTAGGCCAGCCATTCCCAAAGTCCGGGACATCGCGGCCCCCTTATCAATCCTAAAATGACATAAAAAGCAACATCTAGCAATGATGGTAAAGCTAAATACTGGTTCAAACTATTACGTGTCTGTCTCCAAATAAATGTATTTACCTTTTAAAATGAATTTTTTTTCAATGTAGTTATTTTGTAGACAATTGCTTTGGGGGCCCCCTGTAGGGTCTCTGAGGCCCACCAGGGGGCCCCGGACCCCACTTTGGGAATCACTGTTCTAGGCTATCGTACTTATCTTCGCGGTTTCATTCGGTTAGCTTGTGAACATGAGCCCTCATAAAAGCCTGAGGTTGACAGATCAGATACGTAATTATGGTAAAAGTCGGATGCCAACACGACGGATCTCTGCAATGACTGGGTCTAGCACATCAATATAATCTCCAATAAGGATGGGTGTCGTCTTTGCGGTAGAAAGACTGTAAATAGTAGGCATCCAAGAAACTAATGTTATCTACAGCCCACGGTAACATGAAGCTAGTGACGCAAGCACATTTAATTTCAATCAAACACTCTTGTTTCTCTCCTTATAGAAAAATACGTTGTGTAGTCATAATAATTACTTACGTTTTTGATGAGAAGATGCTAACAAAGATGCTAACAACTAGCGAAAGGAGGCCCGTCTTCTTCTCCTATCAGCTTAGGGGCATTAGCGCCACCAACTGGGAGGATGCTGCAGTAATGAGAGTGTTCTTCTTCTTCTTCTTCTTGTACTTTTCCGGCAGGCTAGACGCCGCCAGGCGTATTACTGTCTTCCACGGTCTCTTAGCAGTACTGCATCATGGACAAATCCTCACCTGTAGATTGGTAGACACAAACTCCATTACAGCGCCAACTACATCACAACGACTTGTCCGTGGGTCCAAAAGTGTCCTTAGTGATATTCCGCCAACTCCCATTCCCTTCACAGCTTTATACAAGCGACTCCGCTCCTGCTTATAACAGACGCATTCCATGAGTACATGACGGACTGTCTCTGCTTTCCTGCCGCACGAACATAATCCATCCGGACTCTTTCCCATAAGCACAAGGTCTGGGGCAAATCCACAGTGGCCCAGTCTGTATAAATGACTTGTTCCCTTCTACTTTTCCCCCAGGTGGTGTCTCCTATGGAAGCCCAAATGACTCATAATTAAATAAATAAATACAACATTTTGAAATAAATTTCATTTTAATAAATAACAGACAAATATGTAATATTACCATGAAATTGTAAAATTAGGTAATATTATTATGAAATATATTTCATTATTCTTAAATATCTACTTTTTATCATTAAATATTTCGTGAGGATTATTACCCAAAGAACAAGGTGGATGGAGCCTCCCCAACATTGCAAATTATGTATTATCAATGCAAGCCAGAATTTTATCAATATGGGCAAATGATCATCCAAAGCCACCGTGGTTTGAGATAGAAAAGCATATTGCGAACCATTCTCTCCCATCAACATACTGGATAAACGCAGAGGAGAACTACCAAGACCAAAGATAATGTTTTAATTACTAACGTGATTAGAGCCTGGAATGGGTTAAGGAATTATTTGGTAAATAAATTGTGTTGTTTAACAACACTGATTAATAACCCGGATCTAGCTGGAGAGGGCACTGGCTCTAATTTTCGCAAAAGGCATGAAGCAGGAATCCATAGCATTTAAAATCTTTGGAATGATGGGCAATTTAAAACATTTGAATCCATAAAAACTGAATATAAAACACCAACAGAAGATTTTTTCAAATATCTTCAGATTTTCCAAAGCTGCCGGGGCTTCCCTGCAGAAACTGGTGCAATGTGATTTGGGCAGTGTACATTACATCTCCCCTTCTTTAAGATGATTTCCACATGTATTAACCCCATTTTAAATTTATGTTCTTGTTGCACAAATCCCCAAACATCAGGATACTACACAAGAATATTTAAATCCAATTTCCAACGCATTAGGCAGGTACTACTATAAAATTATCAACAGAACATTTCCAATGTTATGCTCACCCACCATTCTCCCCAAATAGAAAGAGGACACTTACTTATAAACCCCCATAGAACCAAAGTTATAACAAAAGCTGTGCGGACTTAAACATTAGCTATAGGCGTAAAACTGCTCTACAGTCTGATTACTTATAAGTCAAGTTTAGCTGCTGGTCTGCTAACTCTACCAGAGCGAGTCATCCCGGACCCGGATGTAACAGTCTCTGGTGTAACAACTGCGGGCTCCTTGTTGGTCATCTCAGAGTCCACAGTCTGTGAGTTTGCAACAGGATCCACATTTTCAGGTGTGGCCCTGTGAGGTACGGCCAGCAGGTGGCGCCTTTTCCTCCTGTAGCGCTCACCCTGTGCAGTCTCCACTATGTAAGACCTGGGAGTGGAGCTGGTACCTTGAATGACAGCTGGCCTCGTCCACTGTTTCTGTCCATCCAGTTTAGTGAGCACAGGGTCCCCTGGGCTCAGTGGTGGCAGGCAACGCACTCTGTGTCTGCGGTTGTAGAAGTGTGCCTGCTTCTGTTTAGCTGAGGCATCAGCCTGTTGGATTTTGTCCATATCAGGCCAGCCTGGTTTCAGGTTGTCCTGTAGAATAGGCAAGGTGGTTCTGAGTTTCCTTCCCATCAACAGTTCAGCGGGGCTGGCTCCAGTGGAAGAGTTGGGAGTGGCCCTGTATGTCATGAGGGCCAGTAGGGGGTCGTCCTGTCTCAAGATAGTCTTTGCAATCTGGACAGCTCGCTCCGCATGTCCGTTGCTCTGAGGGAAGTGTGGAGATGACGTGACATGGGCAAAGTCATACTCCCTACTAAAGTCCTTCATCTCTGCAGAGGCTAGCTGTGGCCCGTTGTCACTAACTAACACCTCTGGGATGCCATAACGTGCAAAAGTAGCCTTAAGCCTAGACACAACCTGGCTGCTCGTAGTAGTGGGTAAATGCAGTATTTCTAAAAATCTAGAAAATAGTCAGATACAACTAAGTAGTTCTGCTTTTTGAACTCGCATAGATCTACTGCTATCTTCTGCCATGGCCTGGATGGGAGTAGACTTGGAAGTAAGGGCTCTTTTCTTTGTGTGTTTCTGTTCTCGGTACAGTACTGACATTGCTGCACTTTCATAGAAATGTCCTGTCTCATTTTGGGCCACCAAACCGACTGTAAAGCTCTTTCTCTACACTTAGTTAGACTCTGATGCCCGTGAATTGTTAATTCTGTCTAGGACCATTTCTCTCATGTTTACAGGAATCACAATACGGCTCCCTCTCACTATCAGGCAATCTAGCTCAGATAACTCTCCTCTCACGTCATAGAAGTCTCTGACTGACAACGGTTCCTTGTCTATGTACTCTGGCCACCCTGATTTGATAAAACTACGAACAGTCTGTAGCTGTGGATCATTAGCAGTGCTCTCCCTGATCTCACTGATTCTCTGAGGAGTGGCTGGCACCTGACTAATGACCACATCCATGTGTGCTGCTACGTCTTGGTGGGAATTCTCATCTCCGTAACGCTGCTCTGGGCCCCGAGACAAAGCGTCGGCTACTGCTAGAGTTTTACCTGGTGCATACTCTGCAATACCATTAAAGCGCATGAGTCTCATTAACAGTCGCTGGCACCTGATGGGAACGTTGTCCAGGTCCTTGCTGTTAATCAAGGGTACGAGGGGCTTGTGGTCGGTTAACAGTCTGAAGTTGTCGAGTCCAAAAAGGTACTTTTCAAACCTTTCGCACGCCCAGACGCTGGCCAGGCACTCTTTTTCAATTTGAGCGTACCTGGTCTCCGTGTCGCTGAGTCGTCTGGATGCGTAGGCCACGGGTTTCCATCGGTCCCCGTGCTGCTGTAGTAAAACAGCTCCCAGTCCGTAACTGCTCGCGTCTGCTGAAACTACAGTTGGTTTGTTAGCATCATAAAAAACAAGAACAGGGGCTGTGGCCAACAAAGCCTTGAGGTTTTGAAAAGCTGTGAGTTGGGCAAGCCCACTCTACATTTCTCTTTAGCAGCGCGTAGAGTGGCTGGCCCACAGTAGACAGTTCTGGAACATATTTAGCCAAATAATTCACCATACCAAGGAACCTTTTCAGCTCGGTGATGTTCTGTGGCTGAGGAAAATTCTCAATCCCTGCGACTTTGTCCGGGTCAGGACAAACGCCGTTCTTGTCGAGGACGTGTCCGAGGAAGCGAATCTGGTCCCGCCGAAACTTGCACTTGCGTTCATTTAGTTTGAGCCCTGCTGCCTCGATGACTGCCAGATCCTTCGCCAAGCGCTGGTCGTGGATTTCCTCATTCTCTCCGTGAATGAGGATATCACCCATGTACACTTCAGTCCCTTCGAGTCCTGCCAGAGTCTCCGCCATTTTCCTCTGGAAAATCTCTGGTGCACTTGTGATCCCGAATGGGAGCCGCCGAAATGCGTACCTCCCAAACGGAGTAATGAAAGTTGTGAGCTTTTGACTGTCCTTGTGCAGCGGTATCTGGTAAAAACCACTGGCTGCATCTAGTGAAGTAAAGACTCTGGATCCGGCCAGCCTGGGCAAAATCTCTTCCACAGTGGGCAGGACATATTTTTCACGCTGCACTGCACGGCTAAGCTTCCTGAGATCTGCACAACAGCGCACCTCCTCTCGGTTGGGCTTGAGCACCGGCACCATGGCTGCACACCACTCTGTTGGCTGAGTCACCTTTTCAATGATGCCTTCGCTTTCCATTCGGTGCAGCTCCTTCTTTACCAGAGGGACGAGGGGCAGGGGAATCCGTCTGGCTGTATGTACTGCATATGGCTGGGCACCCTCTTGTAGAACTATCTTCACTGGTTCTGTGTCCAGCAGTCCACCTGAGCTGAAAACAGTACTGACCTCGTTCACTCTTTTCACAAGGCCCATCTCCACTGCCTCATGGCGCCCCAGTAAGCAGCTGACTTTCCCTTCTATGACATAAACATTGAACGTGTACTGCTGCTCTTTATACTTGGTGGTAGCCTGGAACAGTCCCATGCATTTGAGATCTCCGCCTGGACTCACAAACCTGGTGTTTGGTAGTTGCAGTTCGATTTTTGGCTTCATCATTTTGTATGTGCTCTGATTGATGACTGTAACATCTGCACCAGTGTCTATTTTAAATGTTGTCGGCACATCATTATGTCCAAGTCCACTGTCCATTTATCTTGATCAATTTTATTGTCAATTTCTCCAAGGAAGTATGTCTGCTCTGACTCTTCAGTGATTTCTCTTACAGCTTTAGAGTGACACACTCGCTCCCAGTGCCCTTGTTTTTGACACTTATTTCACTTGCTCTTAAGTGCAGGGCATTTTTTCATGTCTGAATGTTTGGGCTTACCGCATTTCCCGCAGCCCTCCATTTTGTATGTTCCCTGCCGGCTGCTTGCATCCTGGCACGGTCTATAACGCCCTGGTCTGTCCGTGTGAGGTCCGCTCTGCCACCGGACCATGTTCACCGCCATGGCCTCTGGCGCGCTGGACTGGAGGCTGATGTGCTTGTTGATCTCTTCTGCCTGGCGAATTTGTTCAGTCACCTCTTGTAACGTCAGGTCTGCTTTGAGTTGGAACTTACGGGACAGCTCTTTATCTTGAATGCCCACTACCAAGCGATCTCTGATGTGCTCGTCCCGCTTGTCGCCAAACTCGCAATGCTCCGCCACCTCGTACAAAACACGGATATACTGCTCTGCCGTTTCCCCGGGCTGCTGGCCGCGCTGATAGAAACAAGCCCGCTCATGTATGATGTTGCGGCGGGGAATAAAGTACTCGTCAAACTTCTTAAGTACCGCCTCGTAGCTTTTCTTTTCCTCTTCACTTAGGTTGAACGAAGTGAATATCTTTTCAGCCTCGCTCCCCATCGAATAGATGAGCGAACTCACTTGAATTTCGCCACTGTCCTTGCTGAGTTTTGTTGCAAGCCGATAGCGGGAAAATCTCTGTTTCCATTCGAGCCATTCAGCAGGTCAGTCAAACTTAAATTCACTCGGTGGGTTAAACTTCGCCATCGCGGTGATATCTTGACTGCATGCGGGCCACTTCTGACACCATGTAATGTCTGTATAGCTTATATGACATATATAAAGAGACGAGGAGCTTACTTTGTGTGTACTTTTACTGAACAGAATGCCGCGTAACACTCCTTTACATAGGGTAAAGCGCATCCCACAATACCTTGCGCAGGTGTCTCTTAAAGAGACCGTACATGTATTCCATACATTACAGGCAGCTCCAGCGGCTGCCCCCACGACCTGGCAAGTGGAAGAAAAATGTAGACGAATGAAGAAATGAAATAAAGAACTTAATAGATTTTTAATGAACATTTTTTGTCAGATATATTTTTTAATTAGCATATATTTTTATATAATAACACATTACATATTACTAGGGGCAAGGCTAACTAAACTAAATAGGTACATTAAAATAGTATTTTTTAAATAAAAAACACAGGGACACATACATGTTTAAATCTTGTGGAAATGTGAACGGACTGCATATGCATATAAACTGCATAAACACCATAACACGGTCGAGTAGAGATAATGTCCTTACGGAGACACATCTAAAGTACACTTTAACCTTATTTTTAGACTTCATGGACTAGATGGCAATGCTTCAGTGCAGAGTTTTCTTAATCAGTTCCTGTTCCAGACAGGAACAGCATAAAATGGCATGACACAAAAGAATTAAAGGCAATTAAAAAATAACGTCCTGAGCTTTACCTGCTGCAGTTATGTCTGAAAAACTGAGTCTACCTGACTGAAACGGGTATAAAGTGTTGACAAGGTTTGGTGCATTCCCTTTATTCCTGTTTTTTAGCGCGTCCTTTGAAGTTGTCCATCATGTTGAAGGCCCCGAGATACTCTCCCAGAAGGAGTCCTTGTTTCATGGGGAGGATACTGCAGAGAGACAACATGTACAATAGGTTAATCCACCAGCCAGGTGTTTCTGACAATTAGCCTGGCTCCACAGCTGGAGATGGCTCCCCGAGTGCCGGCCCAAGCTGGCTGCCCACTGCTCCTGCCCGCTGCTCCCCAGCGGCATTGAGGGGTCTAGCCAGGAATTTTTCAAGGGGGTCCTGATCAAAAGTTTAGTTTAATTTAATTTATTGAAAGGATAGTGTGCAGTTACATTAAAAAGATGGCAGCACCAGATTTAGCACTATGCTAATATCCATCTGTAGTCCACCACAATTAAAATTACAAAACAAAATTACATAACAAAAGGCAACACCTTTTTTTTTTTGCCTTTGCATCAGGATGTCATGACGGTGTGAATACCTGACAGTAAATTACACTGAATCCACATTTTTACACCACATTTTTGGCCTTTTAAAGGCATGTGGTCTTCAACTTTTGTGAGGCGTAATAATACCTGGAGTACTTTGATGATATTACTGCGCGGACGTTGAAGTACTCCAGGTGTTATTACGCCTCACAATATAGTGCCCCTTTTTATCCGCTTAGAAAATCGACATGTTTAATTTTGTAATTTAATTTTAACTAGACTTGGATCGTGTAAAGGCTCACATAACTGTATTTAAATAGGGCAAACGTGGAACAGCTTGGTAGCTTCTAACTTCACCCCAGTTTGGAGCTATATCTTTGCTGGGAGCGGCTAAATGCTAACAACATTTGCGTGGCTGAGGGCACGCACAAAGACCAGACAGGTACACATCAACTCGTAAGCTAAGGTAAGAACATCTCTGTATGTAAAAACTCTTTTTGTCTCACTCCTGTTTCTTCTTGTTGCATAATGAAGTTCTACTTGGAATCTTGTTAAAGGGATATTTCAGGATTTTTGACATTGGGCCTCATTTCCTAGTTATCCAGAGTGTTGTTGATGTCTGGAGATATTTTTTCTTAAATTCATGCAGTTCTTATATTTGAAGAGCTTAGTGACGCTACGCTAGTGGTTCTCAAATAGTGAGAGAGATGCCAGGGGGGCACGTGCAACCGTGTGTTACTGTGTCTAAAAACGTGGGCAGTGTAGACAGCCTGAAGCCTAATAAATGAAGGCGTCACTTGAAGACATTACTCCCCAGTCACGCTGATAAGCCGCTTGAGTTTCTTCAGTGAAAACGTGCTGAATATCGCCAACAATCCTCCCGCTTTGTGAAAGCGTATATACTGTAAGTGTGCGCACCGGCGTCAGTGCTGCTGCAGCCTGCACCTCAAAGTCGAGGGGATCCCGGGTAATTCAGGGGAAATAATGCACATTAACTGTCCACATTTAACTGTTAAGAGATCCCACAGTGCTGCGCTGCTACTCGTCTGCTCTAAATTGTTGTTTATTTGGTGAAGACTGGTCAAATACTCGCGTATGGTCATTAAATGGCGCAGCACAGGCAGGATCAACACTTCAGCAGCCTGCCGACTCGTTCTCCCGGACAGTGGGAGACTCAAAGCTAAACTTTCTCTGCAAACTGTAGCTGTTTAATGACAGTACACATCGGGAACACCACTGAAGAAAGGCTCGAGCAGAGCCCGGACAGACACACAACGAGCGCAGTAAAACCAATAAATACACTCAAGAGCAAACGCGCCGCCACGGGTATGCCTGTTATCCGTGTCCCACCCTACGGTCAGCATCAGTGTTCACTGCCTCTGTTAAAGAAATTCTGTATTTGATGTTAACATGAAAGTATTACATTAAGTTTGACTGTTAAATCTGTGTTTTGTAGACAGTCAACGTATTGTACAATCGAGCTTGTCTTGCTGGAGCTTGCAAAAGCTGACCTAGGGGATTGGTCTGCTAAAATAAGCAAAGGAAAGAATTTGACCACTCAAGCTTGAAAAGCCAGATGTCCATGGGTAAATGATTACCTGTTTTGGTAATCTCAGTTTGGGTCATAAAACTGTATAAACAATGTTTACAAGAGGAAATGGCTCGAGGAGACTACACCCCCTCTCAGGAGGCAGGGGGATTAACGTTTTATTACCCTGACTGAGGGGAGAATGGTTTGAGTCAATCATTGTTAATCCCTTTGATGTAAAATACCCTTGCCTTGTGTTGTGGTGTAAGGAAATGTAGGCGTGTGTTGTTTCAATAAAAGGCAAGGGGAGTCTGAGATCGGGGGGAGTTGTAGAGTGGCTGGCGAAGCTGCTGGTGGCGAACTCTCTCCCCCTTGGCGCCAAGTACGATGAAAACCTCATGTTTGACTTGTGTGTTTAATCTGTTTACTTCTGTGGCAGAATTAACAAAGCGTTTCCAGGTCTGTTGTGTTAAAGCTAAGCGAGAAATTCTCCCAGGACAGGGGCAGCTGCAGGACCTAGCGCGCACACCTGGCTGTGCAGAGTGCTGCATCCTGCATGTGCTCTGCTCCAAACTGTTGCCCCGACCTGCGCCTTATCCCACAGCGCTGCCCGGTATGGATAAGAATCAAGTTGGTGATTATTGATCAATAGTGGGAAACTTATTTTCAACCCAAAGACCCAGATGTATCGATAGAGACGCGTCCAGAGAACACTACAGGCTGCCCACAAACATCAGAAAAACTTTCCTGGCAGGTCCATGCAGGGCAGTGAGAGGGAAGTGTGCATTAAAGAAGGTGGGGGGGGGGGGGGCGAAATGTTTTCTTCTTCCTAAGGGGGGCGCCACAAAAATAATTGAGAACCACTGCGCTAAGCTAAAGCATTTCTATGGTATCAGTTAGCCTGCATTAAAAACAGTCTGACCCACTCCACAGTGCACCTGAGGTAAATCACTTATAACACCAGACTAACCATATAAATGTCTGTGTCGATAGAATAATTATAACCATTTTGCATTTAAAATAACTTATATTTGAGCAGCATCAGCTTCGTGGCTGTAAGCTACGCAGCGGCAGAGTGATCTGCGAGAAATAGTCCCTCAAAATGTGGTAATTCATGTGATACAAGGTCAGTTATATTTCAAAAAATATTCAATTAACACAGACATTTATATGGTTAGTCTGGTGTTATACGTGATTTACCTCAGGTGCACTGTGGAGTGGGTCAGACTGTTTTTAATGCAGGCTAACTGATACCATAGAAATGCGTTAGCCTTGCCCTGGCCTAGCGCCTCTAGACTCTTCAAATATAAGAACTGCATGAATTTAAGAAAAAAATATCTCCAGACATCAACAACTAGGAACTAGGAAATGAGGCCCAATGTAAAAAAAATCTGAAATATCACTTTCAGATCAAACTATGCAAAAAGTGATTTTTTCTTAAACTTGAGACTGTATTACTGTCGTGGCACTTTATTAAGACGATAAAAGTCCACCGTCGTCTACAATAATAGATGACAGTCCACTGTCATCTATTATTGTAGACGACGGTTATTATCTATTAAATGTTGTTACTGTTAGTTACAACTTTTACATTTTTGCCTTGCATTGTAGCCTAATTGGGCTATGTATATGAGAATATTCTCAATAAAATATGAATAGGCTAGTTAGAGCTTATTGTGCTGTGGAATTACTGGGTTTACATTTTAGTTAAATAAGTTGGCAATTTGTTTGTGCTTTATCCGACTTATCACTTGTAGCTAAATTCTGTGTCTTTGGTCCTCCCTGTGGAGCCCTGCCCTCCCTGCCCCTGTGCTGGCGCCTCAGACTCTAAACAACAGGTTGAGAGCCTCTCGTGGGGCCCAGGGCCATGGCCAGAGGCTTCAGAAACTTGGAATATCAATTCTGGACGGGAACTGGATCTGCTTTTACCAGCTGTAATTCAGTTGAATCACTGGGAGAAAAGCGTTATGAGGCGGATTGTTGTGTGGAGTGCTCTTAAAGACTCCTCACTGTTCCCACAACCTTTTATTTCTTGACATGATGCAGCGAATGATCAGGAGCAGAAGCATTCTGCCTATGCCTGTCCACTGACTGAGATCTGTCATTATCCGCCGACTGCCTGGTCTAATCATGAAGTTATATATATAATCTTTATTTATACAGGGAAGGCCCAATGAGAGTATGAGACTCTCTTTTTCATGAGCGCCCTGTTTCATAACAGAGAATAACAATACAATATTTACAATATTTAGACATTTTCAGTACCAATTAAAGCATATCGAATATTAACCGTTTTAGATGTGAAAGAGGCACTAAAGAGTTCAATTGTAAAAGTGTTTGTAGTTCGTTCCATTTGTGGGCAGCGTAATAAGAAAAGCCTCTTTTCCCGTGTCACACTTTACGAGTCCATTTTTCAGAACTAAACAGTCATGTGACCCGGTGTTGTAGCTACTTGAGCTGTAGTTGAATTCACATGCGAGATAATCAGGAAGCCTCCCAACAAGTCCCTTATAAATAAATAAAATGCAGTGTTGCTCTCTTCGATTTGTCAGGGAAGACCAGCCAACTTTGTCATACAGTAAACAATGATGAGTTCTGTATTTGTCTCCAATTATAAATCGAATAGCAGAATGATAAACTGCATCGAGAGGTTTAAGAACGGAAAGTGAAGTGTGCATATAAACTGTGTCGCCATAATCAAGAACTGATAAAAACATAGCTTGAACGATTTCTTTTCTATAATTCAATGGAATACAAGATTTGTTTCTATAGTAAAATGATTTTAATTTCGATTTAAGACTATTGCATAGTTTTGAAACATGTGTTTTAAAAGTCAATTTCTCATCCAGCCAGAAACCCAAGTACTTATAAGAGGACACTCTTTCTATAGCTGTGCCATCAAATGTATGGATATTTAAAGGTTGAACTTCTTAAGTTCTCAAGTTAATGTTTATTTGGTAGGGACAGTGCAAGTTAATGAACAAGCCACACCGGATTGTAGCCTTGGGCTAATTTCCATCCGTCGTCCCCCATACGCACTCTCAAACACACTCTCATTCATCTTGCCTCCAGGAAAACAACATATACTTAGTTTTGCGTGTATTTAGTGAGAGTTTAAAGGTCCTATATCATGCAAAATCGACTTTTTGGAGTTTTTAGCCATGTTGTTATGCTATTTCCTTATCAAAAACACCCCCAGAGCGGTTTTTGGCTTCATTCACGCAGTTCTAAGTAATCCTCCTGAATCCTGCTCTCTGAGCAGCTGCTCCACCCTCTCCTGGTAAACGACTGAGCTGTTCAGTTGTGTCGTCACAGCGGAACGGAAGTGCTCTACGTCTGTAATGTAATGCCTTACGGCCTGATTTTTATTTATAATTTTATTTTTTTATTTTTTTTTGAAAAAAAAACAAAAAACAAAAAAAAAACAGCAACTCTCCGACGCGTCTGTGCTGTCCCACGACGCTAATCAAGCGCACCCACGGCTGGAGGAGCCATGGATCCGAGCATAAGTGTTGTTTTTGAAGACTGAGCTCTTTCTAACCTACTCTGGACACCGCCTGTTCTTTTTCTTACCGATAATGCCACGGATGCGCGTTTGGCTACGAGAGGAACAGGACTATTCAACCTTCCTAAAGAAGAGTGCACTCGCCAGAAGTTGGAATTTCTTTCCGGGATTCAGCTAGCTACTATATCAACCAACCTGATGGATGCTTGGTGAACCTTGGCCAGAATTAAAGTGGATTAACTTTTATAACCAACGCGATCTCATGGGGAAGCCAGACTGAGCGGTGAGTCAATCAAAACGTGTGTTAGCGTGTGTGTTAGCATGTGTGTTAGCGTGTGTGTTAGCGTGTGTGTTAGCCATTTATGAAACTGTTGCACATGTCAACTCCTTATAACTGCATTATGTGAAGTAACTTCACTTTTTGCAGCGATATTTATATTTATAATACTGCAAATGTGGAATGAGCGGAGAGAGGGGCGGAGTTAACTGAATCGAAGCGTCTTGTCTTCCGGGTAGGGAAAATACCCCCCCAAAATACTTATATTTCTCTCAAAAATGAGTACTCCATAGTGATAGGTACAATATATCATATAAATACCTATATTTACTTTGGAATGGCTAAAATAGCATGATACAGATCCTTTAAGATATTTGTAGTGCCATCTTTATGTAGCGGCAGAACATGGGCTGCTTTCCATGAATATGGAATGGTTTCAGATTCAATTGATACATAAAAAATAAATAAATAAGTAAATAAAAAAATGTTAAACAATCGTAGCTATTTGAACAAAAGATCAAGATGCTGTCTTAGGCATTGTTTTATTTTCTCATTCATCTATCATTGTGTGTTTTGCAAACTTTCTGCAGAGCGGCGTGCTCTGTCTGCGCTTGCTCGCACCGACTGTCCTGCTCACATGTGGGAGAGCACCACATCAGAGAGGGAGAGGCAAGCGGCAGACTGAAGGTTTCAGAGAGAAATGTGAGGTGTAGCTATGACAAAGGCCTAAATCAGTCCTGAGAGCTCTGTGTTATAAAACCTTTCATTCATTCATGCAGAGCCAGGCCTATACTGGTTTATATGCTGGTCTATACTGGTCTATATACTGGTCTATCCTGGTCTATACTAGTCTATAAGGTAAGCCTTTATTGATTTCACAGTGGAGAAATTCATTTGTTACATTCAGCTCTCAGAAACACTTCTTTACTGGTCATACATAGAGAGTAATCCCAAAGTTAAAGTTATTGAATATGAGATGAAGATCAAAGATATGAAATGATATTCCCAAATGGTTTATAGTATTTGTATTTTTCACATTTACAAAAATGTATTTGAATAAGAGAATAAAAGCTTCACAAAGGTCTTGTGAGCAGATGTGTGTTTTACATGAGACGTTTGTGTAAAGTCTTACTTCTTGAGTCCACTGATCATGTACATGCTGCGGGGCATGAGCACATAGACCTGGTCAGTTAGAACAGCTTCCAAGATCTTTTTAGCAGCGTAATCTGGGTCCAGGATGGGCAACACGCGTGGCCACCTGCAAAATCAGCAAAAAAACTGAGGTTAACTCGCATAGAAACAAATCTACATAGTAAAGTGATTTATAATTTCACCCTATCAACTTTCCACAGACTTATTGTTAATGTCAGAAAAATAATCTCACAGGCTCTTGTCTCAAAATGCATTTTTTCACATCTCTAGGGACATCTTAAAGTAGCGCATTGAGTTGCCTTGTGTACGAAATGCCTGGTATAAATAAACATGTCTTGCCTTGCCTAGCTCATTATCAACTACACTAACTTTATAACATTTATAACTGGCTCTATTCATATTTAAAACTTGATCCTTCAAAATATATGCCATTGTGCTTATATTTGTACACACAAAATGTTATTAGTTTTACATAGTAAACATAAAAGAAGACAAATCTTGCAGTGCATGAAGCAAAGTACAGCTAAAGTTCCACATGGCTCTAAATTTGTCAAGACTGCCTCATAGCAAGTCTTTTGCTACAGCTCTGATTTTTTTTTTTTTTTGTGGACGACCTTCTAAATGACTCAACAATGTGGGCAATGGCATCACTTACTTGCTTTGACACCCATCGAACATGCCCGTGTTTATAAAATATGGACAAACAATCGTGGTTTTGACACCACTTTTTCCAATGGCCAGCATTTCCAGACCAATGGATTCTGCAAATCCTACTGCAGCAAACTTACTGGCACAGTAGTCTAAAAGAGGACAAAAACAACATGGTAATAAGGATTTCAGGATAGTAAAACAGTTTAGGCTATTGGCAAATGTAACGTATTGTGCAAATGTTAATTTCTTTTCAACTTTCTGCCATTCATCAGAGGCAAATTGATACATTTGTCACCTCCAACTAACAGTGTTTCCGCTTTGCCTTTATTCAATTTAGTGAATAGGAGAATGGTAAAAGATTTGGTAACGGTTGCCACAAACCTGCCAATCCATTCACTCCAATGAGACCTGCTGAGCTAGCAATGCTAACCAAGTGCCCATGGTTGTTTGCTATCATCGCAGGGAGGAATGCCTTGTACGTCTGCAAGACGAGAAGTAAATACAAAATGTTTCCAGAATTCAGTAAAGAAAAATGACACACATAATCAAACCGTGCTTTAGCTCAGTTGGTGAAGGACAGAATTGCACTTACCCAGAAATGAGCCATGGTGTTGACTTCCATGGTCTTTTCAATCAGAGAGTCAGGAGCATCCATGAACTTCTTCCCTGTGACGATCCCCGCATTGTTCACCAGAATACTAACGTCTCCCACCTCCCGCTTCACCTGTACAAAGCGCAAAAAGGACATGACTCACTCTAGACCTGCAACTATCGTTTGTTTGGACATAAATTAATCTGTAGATTAGTTTTACAATTAATCAATTCATTATTCATCATTCACAGCTAAAAGGCCCAGGGTTCAATCCCCGGTCGAGGCCTTTCTATGTGGAGTCTGTATGTTCTCCCCATGTCTGCATAGGTTTCCTCCAGAAACTCCAGTTTTCCCTACCACTAAAAACATGTACAATAGGTTAATCCTCCAGCCAGGTGTTTCTGACCATTAGCCTAGCTCCACATCTGGAGATGTGTCCCCGGACGCCTGCCTGCGCCGGCTGCCCACTACTCCTACAGGACGCCCCTGCGGCTTTGAGGATGGGTCAAATGCAGAGGATTCAAAAGTATAACCCTTACCCCCGCCTTGACCGGGCACATTTTCTCCAGTTCGGCTTTACCAAGTTCTTAAAGCTTGGAGCTCACAGCCTATAAGCCACAGCAACGCCTCATTTGAAAGCTAAGACCTACAAAACTGATAGTAACTTTTTTAGTCGCTTTGTCGCCGCCTTTTCGTCACATTTTGTAATCGTTTTTGTTGTGCTTTCGTCTCCTTTTTTCTCACCTTTTTATCATGTTTTTTGTTGCTTTTTTTGTCTTGTCACTTTTGTGTCACTCTTTTGTCACTTTTTGTCTCATTTTCGTTGCTTTTATATTGTTGTAGCGGCCATATAACGCTACTGGTGAGTATTGTTGAGGTTCCAGACGCGCTGCGTGCATGCCTTCCATACAATCCAGGAGAGCGGAGTTAAGTTTAAGAAACATTACTTTATTAGTACGCAGGTAACAGTGCTTGTTAAAATCAAGTTCATATATATCAAATGTCTAAAATCATCCATAAAACATTGCGCACACACAAGCGGTTGAAAACCTGTGTGCTCTTGTACCTGCTCACTACTGTGTGTGTGAGCCCCGCCTTATAACCTCCCCTCAGTGTGCAAATGTTCAAACACGCACACGATTGGCTGTAACAATTGTGTTAAGGTTGCATTTCCGGGACCTTTTTGTCGGGTTTTTTGTTGCGTTATCATCCTCATTTTGGTCGCTATATTTTGACACTTTTTTCAAGAAACGTTTAGATTTGGGTAAAGCCAAACTGGAGAAAATGTGCTTGTTTAAGGTGGGAGTTAAGAGATTAACTTAGCATAAGGACTTGAGGAGCTTAAAGCTGTCCTAAGTTATGTGTTTTTGATTTTTTTTTTTCATCAGTAGGTGGAGTAGTGAACCCTGCTCTGCTCCCCTCCCTCCTCCTCCCCTCACTTGACTTTACCCCGTCAGCCACTCCCCTCACTCCCCTCCACACTCCACACACGGAAATCTCAATAATCTTGTGTGAAACACACATTTATCAGCATAAATAATATATGTAGCAAAATGAACATTTTAAGACTTGCATTTATTTGCTAAACTGCAACTTTCATGAAAGTCTCTCTTCTTTTGGCATTTAGAACACAATACTTCAATTTATAACTAACTTTACAGCTGTGAGGTGAGGGAGGTGTGGCGCTGTCTCCTTCTGCGGCACAAAGTCTGCTGCTGTTTGCGAGTGTGGCACATTTAGCAGTGCTGGATGGGAATGCAACGTTGCCGGACCGGCAAAACGGGATCGCTTAGAGTAGTCTTCCATCTTTCAAGAAAAACATGATTTCATAATGCACCATCTCATACAGCAGTGTTCTCCACTGTATGGCCACTTAGTCCAAGCCATAAAAATGAAATATTAATGACCTTCCTGCTCCTGAGCTGATCTAGACTGGTTTTACCATACCATCGTACTCATTTCGTTTCGTACTGTACAAGGGTCTGGATTTTCACAATTGTGCTTCGTTAACAGGTGGGAGGGGTGAACTCCTTTTCACTAGCGTTTGGTATGTAATGCACCCGAATGAGTGAAACAGCTATCATAACTCTATCATAACTCTATCATAACTTTATCATAACTCTATCATAACTCTATCATAACTCTATCATAACTCTTGGGGGCATTCCTTGCGCTTTCCAAGGCTTCAAATTTTTATTTATGGATATTTGGGAGGCGAGCCAGAACGGATTGAAGAGCTTCCATTACTTTCATATCCGCCGCCATTACCGAACTACAGCCAGCAAATGCGGCGCAAATGCTTGATGTCACCTACAACACCCGCCTCCCCCCGCTCGCTGAATGGTAGGTTAAAATTCAACCACTGAGATCAGACCCAGACATACATGTAGGGAAAGTATCCGGACTGGAGTTTACGGATGGCTAAGGCCCGGCTACAGCTGACCTAAAGCCAAGTCAATTTTCTGCAAAACAAAACAAATCCTTCTCTGAAAAGCGTTTGGAGTCTGTGGTTGCTCCAGACTCCAAACGTGAACGTGAAAATGGAAGGGAAAGTTAGTAAATTACACAATAAGTTTGGGTAAATTTTGATTTAGATTTTTTTTAAGGAATTCATAATAAAAGGACAAATGGAATGGTCAATCTCTTGTTTTTCATTCAGGCCAGAGAGGCCTGAATATCAGAGAGACATTGTGATATTCAAGTGGCATTGTGATATTTACAGACAACTGAGTTTTATAGTTTGTTTTTTCATTTGTCCCCAAAACTTAACATGCACTCGACATGTCTTAGTTTTAAAGACACTTGAACACTAAAATTTAAGTTCAAAATTATATTAAAGAGTTTACCCCAACCAAAATACTTAAAATCCTTGTTTCTGTTGCTTAATTCAGCCACAAAACAACTATAGGTCTAAATGCAAGAAAAGACACGTTTAATTAATCAGGTTACCTATGGTACTAGGGTTGGGCGATGTCCCTTAATTGGCAGTCGACGATGTTTACAGTGAATCATCGTGAAAGCATTTGTTAAAAGACATTTACATAGCCTACAGTGGGGGGAAAAAGTATTTAGTCAGCCAACGATTGTGCGAGTTCTCCCACTTAAAAAGATGAGAGAGGCCTGTAATTTTCATCATAAGTAAACCTCAACTATGAGAGACAAAATGAGAAAAAAAAAATCCAGAAAATCACATTGTCTGATTTTTTATGAATTCATTTGCAAATTATGGTGGAAAATAAGTATTTGGTCAATAACAAACAAGCAAGATTACTGTCTTTCACAGACCTGTAACTTCTTCTTTAAGAGGCTCCTCTGTCCTCCACTCGTTACCTGTATTAATGGCCCCTGTTTGAACTTGTTATCAGTATAAAATACACCTGTCCACAACCTCAAACAGTCACACTCCAAACTCCACTATGGTCAAGACCAAAGAGCTGTCCAAAGACACCAGAAACAAAACTGTAGACCTGCACCAGGCTGGGAGGACTGAATCTGCAATTGGTAAGCAGCTTGGTGTGAAGAAATCAACTGTGGAAGCAATTATTAGAGAATGGAAGACATACAAGATAATCTCCCTCGATCTGGGGCTCCACGCAAGATCTCACCCCGTGGGGTCAAAATGATCACAAGAACGGTGAGCAAAAATCCCAGAACCACACGGGGGACCTAGTGAATGACCTGCAGAGAGCTGGGACCAAAGTAACAAAGGCTACCGTCAGTAACACACCACGCCACCAGGGACTCAGATGTGTCCCCCTGCTTAAGTCAGTACATGTCCCGGCCCGTCTGAAGTTTGCTAGAGAGCATCTGGATGATCCAGAAGAGGACTGGGAGAATGTCATATGGTCAGATCAAACCAAAATGGAACTTTTTGGTCAAAACTCAACTCATCGTGTTTGGAGGAGAAAGAATGCTGAGTTGCATCCAAAGAACACCATACCTACTGTGAAGCATGGGGGTGGAAACATCAGGCTTTGGGGCTGTTTTTCTGCAAAGGGACCAGGACGACTGATCCGTGTGAAAGAAAGAATGAATGGGGCCATGTATCGTGAGATTTGAGTGAAAACCTCCTTCCATCAGCAAGGGCATTGAAAATGAGACGTGGCTGGGTCTTTCAGCATGACAATGATCCCAAACACACCGCCCGGGCAACGAAGGAGTGGCTTCATAAGAAGCATTTCAAGGTCCTGGAGTGGCCTAGCCAGTCTCCAGATCTCAATCCCATAGAAAATCTTTGGAGGGAGTTGAAAGTCCGTGTTATGATAGGATAAATGTATCTAAACTAAACATGATCTGAACAGAGTCATGGAATACAAATTTTGCAAGAAAAATGTGTATAAACTTATGCGTAAAAATTTGACTTATTCAAAGCATCATCTGTTCCTCAATATTAAAGCAGAACTAATGCTGGTAAAGATGATCCTTTCCAGTTGTGAAGAGGAAGTTACGAGGGCATTGTGTTCAAGTGCTTTTGTGTCGTAGCAAAGTGAAACATATTAAAAAAAACACCAATACACTATAAACAAATAAATTATCATGAAGTCATCTACAAAGGGCTGAACTACTGCTACTTTGTATCTGCTTTTATTGGGAAAAAAAAACACACATATAAAGATTGGCTTTTTAGTTACAAGACGATTAGTATGGAGAAAAAGACAATATTAAAATTGAGAAGCTAAATAGATAATGCATAGTCAGTTAAAAGACATAAACACGTATTATTGCCGCTGGGTTGTGTTGAAAGGTCAAAGGTTATCTCATCCCGGGAACTCGTGCATCAAAATGATCTCCCAGTTTCCCAGTGGAAAATACCAGATGAGGAGGTGTTCATGTGCAATTTTCTACTCGGCAAGTAATTACGAGACCACATGAAGGCAGCATTAGTAACTCATGCCCCTAGAGACCATAAGCGCCACTGCAGGTGTCGTAGGGATAGAGACAATAGAGATATATATATTTTTCACTCAAACATGGCTGTAAATACTGTTTAAAGGTCCTATATCATGCAAAATCGACTTTTTGGAGTTTTTAAACATGTTGTTATGCTATTTCCTCCTCAAAACACCCCCAGAGCGGTTTTTGGCTTCATTCACGCAGTTCTAAGCAATCCTCCTGAATCCTGCTCTCTGAGCAGCTGCTCAGCTGCTTTGCGACGACGACACTGGAGGCCGCCATTGCTGTAGTACCGCCATATACCCGCTAGGCCCCATTGGAATGCATTGGACATTAGACACGTTAAAAACAACTTTAATGCCCGGGGTCTGACTGTTAGCATTGGAGCTGCACGAGCTACACATCACGCACCCTGGTAACGAGTTACTTTTATAAAAGAATAATTCAGTTACTAACTCAGTTTTAATAACCTTTTTTAAAGTAACGTTCCCAACACTGTTCATCCATTACCATGGGTGATGATATCATCCATCGAAACAACCCTATATGTACTTCAATTGTCAAACATCTTAAATGAGATTAGAAATATTTGATTGGAGTAGTAGAAGCTTAACCAAAGTGTGGCTTCAGCCTACGTTCTCACCTGGTCGGCCACCCTGTAGACCTCGGTCTTACTGCTGCAGTCGCACACATAGAAGTACACTCGGGCTGCGCCGCTCTCGCGGGCCAGCACCGCACTCTCCTTCAGGCCCTCCTGGTTGATGTCCCACAGCACCAGCACTGTGCCGAGAGAGGCGAATTCTCGAGCCATGAGCCGCCCAATGCCACTGCCCGCCCCCGTGATGAGGACCACTTCCCCGGCGACGCTCTTCCTCCTCCGTGGGACGAACAGGTGGATGAACGACTCGATGTTGAACCACAGGGACAGCAGCAGCACGCGCAGAGTCTCCAGCAGGAAATGCATGGTGGACCTGGCAATAAAGAGGAACAGTGAAGATTGCATTGGGTCCTGGGTTCGATTCCCGGCCCGTACGCGGCTTTTCTGCAGAGTTTGCACGTTCTCGCCATGTCTCAAAACATGTACAATAGGTTAATCCTCCAGCAGGTGATTCTGACCATTAACCTGGATCGAAGGATCATGGGTCAAACGCAGAGAACACCTTACCTTACCCTACTTACATGACTTTTAGCACATTTTAAGATTGAAAAATTACATACAGTATTAATTATTATGATCATTCTGTTCTGATGAATATTGATAAATTGTATGCAATACATCGTTTATTGCAGTCTGGCCATAAAGGTGCTGTGATTCATCATTTATGAATATTCTGTATCAGTGGGGTCAAAACAGTGCACTGTTGCATCAGAGAAACATCATAGAGCACATGTGTCAAACACAAGGCCTGTGGGCCGCATATGATTTAATACACATTTGTAGAGCATGAAAAAAAAAGTACTTCTCTAGCCCATTCTTGGTTAGAGTTATGTATTTTTAAAGAAGCACCCAGAATGTTCACTCCAGCCACTAGGGGGCAGCTTAAAGGGACTATACAGTTTAAAATGTTAAAACTAAGTATTTTCATCCCCCTACACGTTTTAGCCATGTCCTAATGTGTAGAATGAGCCCAGACCTGATCACCACAACTGCCTCTAAAATCCTGCACTGTCACTCACAAAGGTGTTACTTCTGGTCCGAAATGCCGTCATGCACAAGCTTAATATAGAAACTGCAGTTACGCATAAGACCTGAGGTGGCAGTAGTGAGTATAAAATGACCAACTTGCATCTAGTCCCTTTAAATTAAATAAGGAAAGAATTCCACACATGCCCAGCAGAGGGCACTGACATAAGAGATCAGGATATAAACAGCATATTATAACCATGTGGTAAATGGTCACCCTGCCCCAGGGCGGCTGTGGCTACAATAGTAACTTACCGCCATCGAGTGTGGAGTGAGTGAACAATGACTATATCTAGCACTTTGAGAAACGTGTGACACAATAAGCACAATAAGTGTAAGCCGTTGTTATTTATTAAGCCACAGTCCTTTATAATATATGCAGCCCGTGGACCCGCCGTGGGGGCTGAATTTCGGCCCACGACCCAAATCAAGTTTGACACCCCTGTCATAGAGGGAAAGAGGCCACATTACATTATTGTTTGCAAACAATATCATTATGATCAGAGAGCAATAAAACAAAGAAAGGAACAAGGCGTTGTTAGGAGGGATTTAATCTCTTAACCCTGACCTGAACCTGAAGCACATTTTCTCCAGTTTGGCATTATCCAAATCTAATCAAATAGCGACAAAACATTTATGAAAATGTGGATGAAAACCCAACAAAGAAGCGTCAAAAGAGCAACAAAAAGTGACAAAAACGGGATAAAAAAACGTCCAAAAAGTGACTAGAACACGGCCATGCAAGGATAAAGATCAGTTTCGATCAGTTTTGAAGGTCTTAGCTTTCAAATGAGGCGTTATTCTGGCCAATAGGCTGTAAGGTCCAGTCAAGAAGTGTTTACATTTGGGTAAAGCTGAACTGCAGAAAATTAATTAAGTTGTTAAAGAAGTCATGAACTGTAGCTCAGGTATAGTCACACTAAGTTTATGAATCAGACTGTAAATCACAGTTACCCAGGGGCCTCTGGGGCGGTGTGGGTGTTCTCTCTGGTTTGCCTGATCACCTCCCTGAAGAAAAGAGATTCTGAACTTCAGATGGACTTTCCTGGGCAAATAACGGTCAAATAGAATAAATGGATTTAACCTCTTTTATCTCAACTGTCAACCTGGAAGAATCAAGACATGATTATGAGCAACCTGAAGCAGTGACCAGCACGCTATGTTTCAGGCAGAAAGTCTTAAACCACCAGTGTTGGGCATTTACCGTTACCGTTACAAATTACGTCTCACAAAAAGTAATTGAGTTAGTAACTCAGTTACTATGCTGTAAAAGTAATTAGTTAATATGCAAAGTAATTATGAATATATTTTATATATTATGTACTATTGTATCAAAGATGTTCATAGTAACTGAATGAAAAATAGAAACAGTACATTTTAGCATTTATTTTAAATGAACAGATCGCAACTGCCTGGAAATATTAAATATAGCTATAACTAAATACTGAAAAAATAAATAAAAAAAATGCCACACTTTGTATTTTAGTGTAAATCTAAGGCACACAAATATAAAGTTGAATAACAAAGGGAAAACAAATTAATAAGTAGTGAAATGATCTGTATCTTTGCACCGAGGCTTGGAGTTGGATTAGTAACAGAGACCTGTAAGCATGTGACGATGGGAGGTGCTTTTTACACTGGAGTTACTTGTGGCAGACGCGGACAGAGTTTTATTCCCAGGGCATAGTGTGCATTTAACATACACATTATTGCCTTTCATTTCAACAAGGGAGAAGTAGTGATGGTACTTCCAGTTCGAAAATATTACCTTTGAATTGCAATGGCTTGTCCGTGCTGCCCAGTGGCGGACTGGCACCAAAAAGAGGCCCTGGCAATTTTAGCAGAGAGGCCACATTTGTCTGCCGGTTGCGGGCGGCCAATCCGCCAAAAGGCGGCCGCATCTCCGCTTTATTTATTTATTTAGCCTTTTTATATGGTTGTGCGCCACAAGTTGTGATGAGCGGCGAGCGAGCCGCTGGTGGTGCTGCCGCTTGCAGCCATTGCGCCAATAGGCGGCCGCTTCCTCGCTTTATTTAGCCTATTTATTTGTTTGTGATGCGGCCACAACAAGTGATGAGACCAGGCGGCCGCAGTGGCATTTGGCCACATTGCCCAATGGCCAGTCCGTCACTGGTGCTGCCATTGTGTCTCGCTGTCTTGTTGAGTTTAGAAGTGTGAGAGGCATCAACAAACGCAGCGTGAGTAGAGACTCCGCCCACCCA
Source organism: Neogobius melanostomus (assembly GCA_007210695.1). Taxonomy (NCBI): domain Eukaryota; kingdom Metazoa; phylum Chordata; class Actinopteri; order Gobiiformes; family Gobiidae; genus Neogobius; species Neogobius melanostomus. The sequence continues at coordinate 153,934 of VHKM01001192.1, forward strand.
ACTTTTTAGCCAATCACCAGCACCCCTGGTCTCCCTTGTGTTTCATGCTGCCGTTGCATGACACACAGCTGCAGCTGTATACATGACACTGCGGCGCTTCATTCAGCCGAATTGTAACGTGCCGCTTTGTTTTCCCAGTAACGATAACGGCGTTGTAACGATGGGGAGAGTAATTAATTAGATTACTCCGTTACTGAAAATGTAGCGGCGTTAGCGCCGTTATACTTAAACGACGTTATTCCCAACACTGTAAACCACAAACATATATTTGGTAATAACCTGTTATTAGCACACATAGGTAAAGCACAGGTCCAAAGGCCGCATGAATGAGGCAGAGTGAGGCCGACTGCACAGGCCTCTGGAGGGACACGGTTATGAAAGACTGTGTGCTTTACCAGGAGGACATATCAACATATTGCAACATAAGCGCAGCATTATCAGTGTTTTTCCTTTGTCCCAGTGACACCACACAGTGTGCATGTATGAACACTCTCGTCATGGTGTGTGATACCCAGATATATTTAAACAATCGAAATAGATGAAGCGCAGGTTGTTGAGCTGCAGTCCCTCTGAGTATCATTTGTCTTTGTGCCTGAGCACACTGTTAAACAATAAAGAGCGTTTGGTTTAGGGAGGCTATTTTAAAACAATTAAAACAAAGGCACCTCTTCAGTTTGATCATTTTTAGCGTTTTGTTCATTTAGTTGTTTAAATGCACAAGGTTTCACAAGGTAGACTGTTTGCGCCAGTCTGAACTGTACAAGTTGGCTATTATGGTGTTTACGCACCACTACAAGGATGAAACGCGCTAAGGCTACTGATGAGGAAACTGTCGGGGCAGTCCAATAGCAACTCTGGAGAAGGATGCGCCCCATAGATCCATAATGCGCCCTGAGCCTCGAGGAGAAGCATCTGAAGCTGCAGCATTGTTCTCAGAGTTTGTTATCACTACAATCTTACACTTTACACGTGTTTACGAACTGTAAATAAGGCACAGCAGTGAGTCGTGGAGAAACGTACCTCAGCAGTGATCAGGGACTCGGTGGAGAATGGCACAGAGCGGAGCGGATGTTAAACGGAAGCGCAGCTGCTTTTCTGTAGCCCGCGGCAGCCAAAACCAGAGCAGGGCGTCTATGACAACTCTGAGTATATCACATCCATGTAATCTGAGCTCATGCAGCATGTGATCAATACGCAGCCTCGTACAGTGCTGCTCCCGCGCAAAGACTTCTGGGATGAGTAGTTTCAGGCTCTTGAATCCAAACGCAGAGCGGTTACCGTAAAAAGTAGATCTATGTGCAGTTCTTTTTAGTTTAATAAACAAATGTGAAATTTGTCAACAATAAATTCTTATTATTTTGCTCAAACATAAATGTAATCACAGTGCACTGCTGTGATTACTGATGCAAATGCACCAAGCACCAGACTTTTGTACAGTATCGTTTTTGTTTAAAAATAAATATTGTGCTAACTAAAGAAGAAAAAAAACTAAATTAATTATGTTTGATGTATTATGTCTTTTTTTGTTAAAGGTGCATTATGTAACTTTTTGTGCGTATTTGATCTTTTTTTCCTTACAGAGTACATAAGATGAAGATGGACAACTCCTGTACGACTGAGAGCCTACACAGACAGCTGTATGAGAGGTTACCATGGCGCCTTTACTTTGCATAACCGTGGCCTCTATAAGCACTATAATGCTCTGAGCCGAGGTCAATTGTTTTCAGGGTTTCTGGTAGATTTTCTGAATATGCGTAACCATGGTATCGGAGCCTCTGATTTGTGTATCATTGTTGGTAATTATGGTATGGTTTTGTGGAATTGGTATTTTGTTCTTGTCATATTTTCTTTGGTTAGGCTCACTGTGGTGCATTATGGGGAGCTACTGTTCAAAAATATATTCTTTGCTTTCTTCCACAGGGCGTTTGCCATCGTTGAAAATATCATTTACTACTGAATATGTTTGTAAGGACAACATTGAAGCACTGTCCCTCTGTTTACGGAGCTCTCTGAATGAAGAACTAAAATAATTAAAAATATATATTAAAAATGGATAATTGGGAAGAGTATACAATTCAAGGCACATGACTGTAACTGTAGAAATGTAAGAATTGTGTACATAATTTTGTCATAATTTTGTCGGGTCGTCTCATGATCGGAAGGTCGTGGGTTCGAATCCCGCCTCCTGACGGTGCACATTGTCGTTGTGTCCTTGGGCAAGGCACTTCACCCACATTGCCTCCAGTGTCTGCCTACACTGGTAGCCCCCTAGGAGAGACCAACAGGCCCGGTTTGAACCGTGAGGCCGTCCTTCCGTGGACCCACCACCTGCAGAAGGAGCCATGGGGGCTGGTGCAATGTGATTTGGGCAGCTCCGGCGGCTGCCCCCACGACCCGGCAACGGACAAGTGGAAGAAAATGGATGGATGGATTTTGTCATACACATTTTAAGGGGAGACACTCCAGGCAAAAGGTTTCGGGTCAAATTGGTCTCTGAGCATGGTAAAAGCTAAAAGGTGCTCTCAACTTATATAGTGCTTTTCAACCTACATTAGGCACTCAAAACACTTTACAGCAAGGAACCAGTCACCCATTCACTCTCTCACTCATACAGCAGTGTACGCAGACACTGGAGGCAAGGAGGGTGAAGTGTCTTGCCCAAGAACACAACCACAGTGTGCACCTTTAGGAAGTGGGATTTGAACCACCGACCTTATATAAGCTTTCACCTGGAAACTGATAATATACCTAGTCCTTACAATAACATGTTTAAATATTGCACTGATTCAATGTTTCTCCATAGATTTATTTGGGAACTTGTAATTTCAAGAGCCATCTTGAATATCTTCAAACTTCAAAACTTTCCAGCCTTGGACTGAACAATATTTAGATTTTTTTAGAGGGATTTTTGTAATATCTAATTCCCTGATTTATTGAGTTTATTTATTGAAAGAAAAAAAATATCTTTGTAACTAATATTTCAACAAAATAAAACCACACATTTGAATCTGGCTCAATCTGTTTTTCAGATTTCATTGCCGGAAAGATGGAAAATGCTGGGCATTTGTAGGGCAGTATTTGTATATGAAAACATAAAATGACAGAACATTTACAATATACTGTATTTTGTCTCATATTTATACCAGTAATCTACAGCAAAAGTTTCAAACTGATATGTTTACTTTTAAACATTTTCCCTATTCACCTGCACCGTCTCGCCTTAAATGATATTTTCAGGTTTTTTGTTGACATTTGGTGACTTGGTGAGGAGCTGGAGTTGAATGAATTACGTTTTTTCTTTTTTTTCAAGTAATGTTATAACATTATTTATTAACAGGTCAGACAGTACTTCTCTGTTTCAGTTTGCTGTAAAATATGCTTTTGATTGATGAAATGCTCCAGGTCATGGGGAGGGCCGTAGTGATACATTAACTGCAGACCACACCCAGCAGCAAAGTCCTCCTCAGTCGACCTCTGCTCACACACGGCCCAGGGAACTTCAACCTGCCAACAGGAGTGCTATCACCAAAGTACAGATAAAGACTTCTGTCCACGAGGAAAGCACTTACAGAGGATTCAAATGGTGTTACTCTCAAACAAAAAACAAAAACTATACAATAGCAAATAAAAGGTCCCAAATAGATCCACGAGCCAAATGGATCTGGCACGGATTGACACTCTGCAGTCTACTACCTGATGACACTGTGAGGTGTTACAGTCTTCTCTCTGAAAAAGGACACCGCACAGGGGTGTGACCACAAACCAACCCTCTTGGTGGGCCCACACTGCACTTATCACTTCATGATTTTAGGCAATGCATTTACACCCAGGGCTTTTCACCCATGGGTGTAGCAGTCAGTGGGTGGCACAGTGGCTGAGAGGTTACCACTCTTGTCTTACAACCCTAACCCTGTTTGCATGTTGTTCCATGTCTGTGTATGTTTCCTCCAGATGCTCCGGTTTCCCTCACCTCCAGAACATGCTGGTCACGTTGGCCTGTTTGGCTAACTCATGACTAACCCTCATCTAAACTAAGCAATCTTTTGTACTTTTGTTTAAGGACAATATAGCACTCTTTACCTGTCAGTCTGACGCCACAATAAGGGCCATTAAAACACAACTCAGGGAGTTATTTTTGTTCTTCAGGCAGGGCCAACACAACATAGAACTCAGACGACTTTTATTCTCTGGACTTCTGTCGTCTTTATTCGGGTCAGAGATAAGAGATAAACGTCTCAAATTGAGCATAATATTTGAGTTGTTTTGACTAGTAAAGATGTAGTTGGGCATTTGACCTTTGACTTGCTCTGAGAGGTTTCTGACTCAATTCCTTTCATTTTACTTATATTTCAGGTTGTTTTAATTTATTGATGATGATTATTAGATAAATAACTTTAATTTTGGTTACTTTCCACCAATGGTCATATTCTTTATTTTCATCAAAATAAGGCAAGTTTATTTGTACACAAGATAATTCAAAGTGCTTACAGTGTCATGAAATCACAAGAAAGCAGATCAAATCAATCCATAAAACATCAATATAAAAATAATGTATTAGGGTCAGTGACAAGACGTGCATATTTTTGTGTTATATTTATTTTAAAAATAATTTGATCGATTCATTACGTGCATCACTTTATTCTACAAAACCGCCCGAGCAAATGACCAGACTAATAAAGTTTCTGAAAATAGTATTTCCAGGGTAACAAATTAAAATAAAACATCATAGCATAATTTGATGCTCAACTTCCGGTTGAGTGAACGCTGGCATGTCTGGTCGCTGCTGCTCACCGGTATTATTTGTATTGTTATCAAGTTTGCGATCATTTCTGCAAACATGTTGTAAACAGACCTACTTCTACAATCAATGCTTGCTCTCTGTGAGTGTGATCAGGCTTTAAGTTCTTGCACTAGCAGCTTGGTCGCCTGAGCTGATATCGCCAATTAGGGGGATCGCCGTGTCGTCACATCCGAGGCACTGGTGGGCAACACAAATGTATTAAATAAATAATAATAGTTCTATTCCGTCCTGGAACCGCCACCTTAACGTGGTGGAGGAGTTTGAGCGCCCGAATGATCCTGGAGCTCTGTTGTCGGGGGCTTCGTGCCCCTGGTAGGGTCTCCCATGGCAAACAGGTCCTAGGTGACGGGTCAGACAAAGAGCGGTTCAGAAGCCCCTTATGAGAGACCAACAGGCCTCGGTTAATTGTGAGGCCGTCCTTCTGTGGACCCACCACCTGCAGGAGGAGCCATAGGGGCTGGTGCAATGTGATTTGGGCAGTTCCAACAGCTGCCCCCACGACCCGGCAACGGACAAGTGGAAGAAGATGGATGGATGGATGGATAATAGTTCTATGGTGGGTCAAAACATCGTTCACAAACAGAGCATTGCTTCTCTGAAAAGCTCTGTAAGCTCGGAAAAATCAGCTGTTTGCCCACCAGTCACCAAAACATCCGGTGAAAATCACGGAAATAAACAATAACAACGATCCTCCCTATAGCCGCTAACGCCTGTAGCTGTCATCTACATGCTGTATGACGAACTCTACCCAAAATGTGGATAATTAAAATACTGCTGTGGATACTACTGTTCACCACAACATCTGCTTACCCACGCTGGATGTACACCGCTAAGGAAATCATAGATATCGTTCCAACTTTGAGCTGCCGGTGGCACTACATCTCCACCTAGAGATTCTCCGTCGCCAACGTTACGTTGTTTAGATCGTCTGGTGTTAATTTATCTGGTGGCACAGCTGGATCGTCAGCTGTGTTGACATTGTGGGCCACCACGTCACCTACCTACACTCAACAAAGCTTATATTCCGTCTCAAACAACATATCCGATTGTCTCTTCAGGGCTCACCACTCCAATGCACCCTTACCTTGACATCCATCATCCATCCATTTTCTTCCGCTTTATCCGGGGCTGGGTCATGGAGGCAGCAGTCTCAGCAGAGATGCCCAGACTTCCCGATCCACACACACCTCCTCCACATGTTCTAGGGGGACCCTGAGGCAACACCAGGCCAGCTCGGAGACATAGTCCCACCAGTATGTCCTGGGCCTTCCACGAGGCCTGCTCCCAATAGGACATATTGTCCTATTAGGACATGCCTGGGGAGGCGACCAGGAGGCATCCGAAACTGATGCCCTAGCCACTTCAGCTGGCTCCTTTCGATGTGCAGGATTGCAGGAAGAAATGGCGTTTGAGGAAGTAACTGTTGCTCTGGTGTCCAAGATAAGGATCCTTTTTCATCCCAGCAAGTGTTCATGGCACTTAAGGATCAGGTCGTGATGTCTCTCAACAAATGGATTGATGCACTGGTTTAAGGTTGACATATACTGTATATCATGCACATGGACTTTGAAACAGAACTACAATGTTTGGTACACTAGTAATGATACAGTCCCGATCAAACGTTTGGTGTGGTTGGATCTTAACAAAGTTTCAAGTAGAACTTCAATATGCTACAACAATGAAAGTGAGACCATTTTTTTAAATCAATAAACGACGTACCTTGACATCGATTCAGCAAATTGGACGCTGACGCTCACAGAAAAGCCATGTGTTCGGTTGAAAGTCGAGCATGTCCAAGTTGATTCAGCCGAACTGTCTCAACTGCAATGCAAATTGGGTGCAACAGCTGTTTGTGGGCGTGTCCTTCTGGGTTACCATGATGTAACCAGTCAATGAGTGAGTGGGAGTGTGAGTGAGTGGGTGGGTCAGTGGGTGGGTGGGTGAGTGAGTGGGGCTGTGAGTGAGTGAGTGAGTGAGTGAGTGAGTGAGTGAGTGAGTGAGTGAGTGAGTGAGTGAGTGAGTGAGTGAGTGGGTGGGTGGGTCAGTGGGTGGGTGAGTGAGTAGGTGAGTGAGTGGGGGTTTAAGTGAGTGAGTGAGTGAGTGGGGGTGTGAGTGAGTGGGTGGGTCAGTGGGTGTGTGGGTGAGTGAGTGGGGCTGTGAGTGAGTGAGTGAGTGAGTGAGTGAGTGAGTGGGTGGGTGGGTCAGTGGGTGGGTGAGTGAGTAGGTGAGTGAGTGGGGGTTTAAGTGAGTGAGTGAGTGAGTGGATGGGTCAGTGGGTGGGTGGGTGGGTGAGTGAGTGGGTGAGTGGGGTTGTGAGTGAGTGAGTGGGTGGGTCAGTCAGTCAGTCGGTGGGTGGGTGAGTGAGTGTGGGTGTGAGTGAGTGAGTGAGTGAGTGAGTGAGTGAGTGAGTGGGGGTGGGTACAGTTTGGGTTAGGCTAAACTATACCCGGGTTTGATCTGGGGGAAACCGAAACACGCTACCTCACGTGAAGCGCTGGCGCTCAATTAATTGAATTGTAAATACCACCAGGTGCCACTGTAAATACCAACAGATGCCACTGTAAATACTACCAGATGCCACTGTAAATACCACCAGATTACACTGTAAATACCACCAGATTACACTGTAAATACCACCAGATTACACTGTAAATACCACCAGATTACACTGTAAATACCACCAGATGCCACTGTAACTGGCATTTATATCTGAAACAGCAGCTCATGCTCCTGCTGCAGCCCAGTTAAAGCCTTTAGGCCTGGAATAGCACAACTGTGAGTCTGTTATTATTTCATTATTTTATTCTGACGGCCAGAAGCACCGGAACCAAGCGGCCCACCGGGAAACGTCCCGACTCTCCCTATGGCCAGGTTTTGGTTTTAGTTGAGGTATCAATCATATTCCACAGAAAACTTGCCTGTACCAGCAACTGCCAACACTAGGGGAACCCTCAGGCCCAGAAACCAGTGGCATCTGCAGAAACCACTGGCAGCTGCCAGAAACCGACTTTGGATCTCGGCCCTGCTGTGATGTAGTCAATGAAACTAACATTTCTTATGTGATCAGTCTGATAATTCTTCCTCATTATGCCTAATTAGGACTGTAGCTGGTGGTGTCTGCTTCCTTTAGACCAGTGCAATTTAAATTATCATTTGCAAATACAAGAAATATGACATGGAGAATTAATGTAATTGACACATATTGGTTTTGGACATGCAGTTTTTGTTGTCAGTTGGTGCGACAGCTAAGGTCATGGACTCTGATGCCAACGTTCGCTGGTTTGAAGTCAGGTCAGGGACTACATAGTAAAACATGTGAAAAGTTCATAAAGATTTATTAATTGCAGATACAGTTGTTGGACAAATGGTTAATTTTTGAATTGCAAGAATTTGTCTTTACTTATTAGCAAGAGAACCACTCCACCCCCACCCCCACAGACGCCAGTGTGGAGGCCAGGCAGCACTGCCACAGGTGCCCTGCTGTGGATGTTTGTAGAGCAATGAAAGAGATCGATCGGTTTGTGTGATATTCCTCTTTGTGTTAATATAAATGTGCATTTCCCCCTTATGTATAAGACAAAAAAGAGGCTGTATCTGCAATCAATAAATTGACTGATTCATTGTTTCATATTTGAAGTTATTAAAAATACAATTGCTTAGCATATGTATTGTCTTTACTCAGTTTGTCAGGTGGCGCAATCAGGTAAAATATACATTTTGTCAAAAATCATAGGTTTAAGTGAACAATTCTTAATAACTATGATGAGAAAAGGTGCTGTATTGAATGTAATTAATATATATATCATTAATATATTTATAAATTATTTTCCTGTTTTTAATTCTATGTTCACAAACTAAATATTTGACCATTAGATTGCAATCATCTGAAATTATTGCACATACAAAAACAATCAAAAGCAGTACATATCCGATATATTTTGGCCCCCAGGGAAATGTACTTGGAGACCCCTGCTATAGTGCATCACTTAATTTCCCACAAACTCCGTTTGAAGGAAGCGCAGGGGCGTTTTCAGTGCGATGGTAGCAGTTAACAAGGATCATTTATAGATCATTTATAGATCATTTATCTAAGAATAAGTAATTTTGGACCCAACACGGCCCCTTTCTTTCTTTCTTTCTTTCTTTCTTTCTTCTTTCTTTCTTTTTTTCTTTCTTTCTTTCTTTCTTTCTTTTTTTCTTTTTTCTTTCTTTCTTTCTTTCTTTTTGTTTATTGTTAACCTAACCATTCTGGAAAAATACTATACATAAATGCAAATTTGCATTCACGAGAGCTATATATAGTTTAAATAAAATGTAAAATATATTTTGATATTGTTTAATTCCCTTGATGTATTTTGCACAAATGACTGTTTCTTGATGAACTGTAAAAAACACGTTTCTTGTTCCCCGCCTGGCCAGTGGGGGGCAGCACTGCATCCAGTGACCGGAAGCGGAAGAGATCAACCTCCGGGCTGTCACGTTTCTCCCGAACACGAAGGAATTTGCACTTTTTACAGTCTCTGAGGTAAAGGAACACGAAGGGATTTTTACAGTCTGTATATGAGGTAAACTGTGGGCTTTGTCACTGTGAGTATCTTGTGTTTAGGTCACAGAAAGAGACAAATCCTCGCGCTGTGACAGTTTGCGTCTTGTCTCACCGCCACATGAGGTGCTAATAATACAAGTAGAAATACTCTTACTTGACTTCATTGTTTGGTTTCTCTTTTAACTGAGAAAACTTGATTGACAAAGCTTCATGTTGACATGAAAAAATTAAATTATAAAGTCTTTTCTTATTGAGCTAAATACCCATTTTTTCTATTATGGTGTATCTTGGAAATGCAGCATCATGGTTTCATTATATATTTGTTGTGTTATTACTTCACCACTTAAAGGCACTATATCTGATCTTTTTTCTCTACTATAAACGAATGGGGTTTGTTTTGTCCTCCTTGTATTGTATTGTAAACATTTAGCATCTCATTATAAAGCATTATTTGCACTTATTTTATGACGCTGTCGACTAGTTTTGTACCATTTTTGTGACAGTGACCCTGAACAGTGGTGAAATAAACTTGTCCCTGTGAAGAATTGTGATGCTACAAATATGTTCGTGAAGTTAGGAATGAGTTTGGACATGACTCTCAACTAGTTGCAGTAGTCAGTTCTCAGTACTACTGTGTAGTATTTTTCTCCACATACTTTTAAACCTTGAAGAATGAGTTTAGTTTGGTAAATAGTTTTGCTTTAGATAAGAGATAATACATTTTTGGCCATTATTTTATCGGCTGTATTAGCATTTTGTCCCAATTTTTTCTTTGTGAAACTGTGATTTTTAATTTAAGTAAATTGGGGCACATTACATTTCATGTTTCTTGCAGCCTGTATGGTATTTTAGGATACGATTGCATTTCTTTTATGCTTTAGAGTTGAATGTAACTAGCATCTTTAAAAATCAATAATATAGTTTTCCTGGCTGAAGTACTATTATGTCACCGTAATGTGAAATGAATATTTGATGTTTTTCAGTATAGAATGTCTTCCTACACCTGCATCAGCTGTAGAGTGGCCTTTGCGGATGGCGAGGTCCAGCGTGCCCATTACAAAACGGACTGGCATCGCTACAACTTGAAGCGCAAGGTGGCGGACATGCCTCCAGTCACGGCCGAGAACTTCCAGGAGCGAGTGTTGGCTCAGCGAGCAGCGACCGAGCAGCAGATGACCAATGCAGCCACCACCGAGTCGTGTGACGTTTGCAACAAGAAGTTTTCCACGGTCAACGCCTACCAGAACCACCTCAAGTCCCACAAACACCAGCAGGCAGAGAGGCAGGCAGAGAGGGCGGCACAGAGCGAGGTGGACAGGCTGAACGAGAAGAACCTGGAGAAAGGCATTGGTAAATATTAGAAGCAGCAGGAAATGATGGCATTGCTTGATTTTTGCCATGATTTCATCCTTTGCATGGCTGAAAAACAGGCAGCACACAGACTTTGTTTATTCTGCAGAATGAGCAGCCACCCAGCTCATCATCTTTATCGACGCATCTTTTAACAGGCATCGCTATTGTTTTATTCACTTGTCGTGAATAGTGATGCTCTTTTTCTTAAACCAATAGTCTGAGCTAGGGGTGTGAACGGTTACAAAAAATGGTAACCGGTTAACCGAAAAAATTGTAACCGGTTAACCGTTTGTTTAAGAAGTGGACCGCAGTTGCGCTATACCAGGGGTCGGCAACCCGCGGGTTGCCTCTTTACACTATAAACCTGCAGGCGCGGAGCCGCTGCAGATACACGCACCACTTGCACTTCATCCCAAACGTCTGTTTTAGGATCCGCGCTACACGTTGCAATGAGTCCATCTAAATCTGTTCTCTTTATTTACGCTTATACGTGCAGCTGCTACGTTTTAGGAACCAAAACAAAGCGCACGTGCTGAAACATGTGCTTTTGCGTGCTTGGTATCATTCAGAAACTACGGCGCTGAAGGGCTGACAAGAATATCCTTCGACCCTCGTTCATACAAATAGAGAAATGGAAAGAAAGTTAAGAAAATCACTAACAACCTGTTAATGTGCAGCTCCTCCTCTGCGCGCCATGGTGGCGACTGCGCATGCGCGGAAACTTCTTCGGCTGTCCGCATATATAATTCAATGCTCGTCCGTCCCAGGCGTCTCCCAGAAGGAAATATATCATATTTGGGCGTGATAGCGTCATCACGGAACCCTTTGCAGCACACGTGGATGTAAAAGCTGTCAATATTTGTGAAGGAAATACCCGCTGCAGAGCGGTCTTTCGACGCCGGTTTTCTTACTTCCGGGTTCCGTCTGGCTCGCAAGCGGACAAATCATCATAAAATAAGCATCATGCGGGGTGAGTTTTGTTATTTTTATACTCTGACATGAAAACTAAGATGTAAAGGGAGGAAAATAGATACAAATCTCCACTTCGACCACTGCGTGAAAAATCAATATTTTCACCTGCCGTGTCTCGCCTTAATTTCTAAATAATACGTGTTCATTTTGACTTTTTTTCGGTTATCGGTTACTGATTTTTCCTAACCGGTTATGATTTACTAACCGGTTAACCGGATAACCGGTCACACCCCTAGTCTGAGCCTTAAAGGTTAATAATCGATTAACTTTTAAATGTCTGCATTGAAACAGAACCCTTTGCAAAGTGTAGTATCACCCAGGAGCGTGTGGTTATGATTCACACATTTCACTCCTGGAGTGCTCTGCTGCTGAGCTGAGGTCAGCTGTTTGTCCAAAGTGTCTGATGCGGAGTCCAGCTGATGTCGACGTGTGTCTCTGAACCCCCACACGCGATACGCCTAGAGTCACTTTGCTCTGGTTAGTTCATGTGCGCCTTCATGGGCGGAAGGGTAGTACCGCGGTTAGCGCCCGTGCTTCACAGTTAGACGGTCCCGAGTTCGATTCCCACCAGGGACGGGGCCTTTCTGTGTGGAGTTTGAATGTTCTCCACGTGTCTGCGTAGGTTTTCTCCGGGTACTCCGGTTTCCCCTACCACTAAAAACATTTACAATAGGCCAGGATGAATCAGAGTGTGTTTGAGAGTGCGCATGGGGGATGACTGGAAATTAGCCTCAGGCTATAATCCAGTGTGGCTTGTTCATTAACATGCACTGTCCCTACCAAATAAGCCTTATGCTGCGTCCACACCGAACGACTTGCGGGCGTCAAAAACGCGCCTCAAGCCCGTAGTTCGAGGCTTGTGCTTACTGAAGTAAGACGCTTGTCACAAATGTCACCGAGCCCTGGCGTCAGCTCAGAGTGTGTTCGTAGCCATCTTGGAAGCAGCTCTTGCCTAAAAACTACAGTCGTTCGGAGGCTAAGTAGTCTCTCTCTTTGCTCCTGCCATGTCCTATGGATCTATACCCATGGTCTACGCAGGATCTCCTCAGTATTTAACCTCATATCCAGCCCATACGGTTGAAGGGACATTGGTGGCAAGTGGCTATAGGCTAGGTTAGCCCGGTTAGCTTGTTGCAATGGCCTACAGCTCATTGTTAATAAAAAAAAAAAATAATGTGTGCAATAAAGCACAAATGTGTCATGCCCAGCTCAGTGTGTGACCATCATAAAGGCTGTTCTGTGTAGTTAAGGGCTTTATTGGCGTTATTAGTACATAATACTTGTTTTCCTGCTAAGCAGCTAGCATAGAAATATTTAATGCTATGTGCAGCTTGCTCGGGGAGAAAACAGATCAACGCTAGGTTAGAGCAGAAGGTTAGAGTAGACTATATTAAAAAAATGTCGGCAGTGCAAATTTTTTCAGTCGAAAGACTGCACTAAGTGCAGGTAAAGTGACGCTTTTCCATGCAATATTGCACATAATTATTGCATAGTAGTTATTGCATATGAGTTACTTTACAGTCTTGTAAAGTAACAAGACTGTAAGTCTGACAGCAGTGGGGATTAAGGCCTTGTGGTAGCGCTTCTTGTAACACTGAGGGTGCCTCAGTCTCCACTGAAAGAGCTACTCAGCTCCTCTACAGTCCCGTGCAGTGGGTGGGAGGTGTTGTCCATGATGGAGGTGAGCTTGGCTAATACCCTCCTGTCCCTCACCTCCTCCACAGAGTCCAGGGGGTAGCCCAGGATGGAGCTGGCCCTCCTGACCAGCTTGTGCAGTCTGTTCTTGTCCCGCTCTGTGCTGCCCGGGGCCCAGCACACGGCAGCGTAGGAGATAGCAGAGGCCTCCAGTCACGGCCGAGAACCTCCAGTAGTGAGTGTTGGCTCAGCGAGCAGCAGATGACCAATGCAGCCACCACCGAGTCGTGGGACTCGGTGTCGTGTGACAGAGTCATAAAAAGTCCTGAGCAGAGGCCTGCTCACTCCCAATGACCTCAGTCTACTCAGAAGGTGGAGGCCACTTTGGCCCTTCTTGTACAGGGCGTTTCTTTTGTAGGATACCAATGCATTGTGATTATCCCTGTAATTACGATGCTCATGCCGTCACAGCAAGAAGGTCCCGGGTTCGATTCCCACCTGGACAGGGCCTTTCCGTTGGGTTTGCATGTTCTACCCGTGTCTGCGTAGGTTTCCTCCAGGTCTGAGTGAATGAATGGTGGTTGGTGTAGATGTGTGCAGTCGCGCTTCTGTCAGTCTGTCCCAGGGTAAACTGTGGCTACTTATGGCGCTTACCCCAACTGTGTGTGGAGTGAATGAAGAATAAATCCCCCCCGTGTGCAGCGCTTTGGGCAACTTGTGTTGGGTGAAAAGCGCAATACAAATAAGATTAGTTTGGAATAGATGGTATTAGAACAACGTTAGTATTGGTATGTAGACTACTGGCATCAGCATGAGGGGAAAAAATGTATTGTAAGTTCCTAGATTTTCTGCGACAAATTCTGAACAATGGATTGAGCCAGTTTTAAATGTTTGGTTTTATTTCGTGACATATTAGTTACAAAGACTTTTTCAAAGGGGATGTTGTATATCTTGCTACAACAGATTTTTTTTGTGTGTGAAAAAATCTGTAAAAATGTTTATTGAAATTCAAAACTCAAATCAAGTTAGGGATTAGATATGATATCCCTCGGGGAAAAAAAACCTTTATTAAAAATATTGTTGGCTGGAAGACTGGAAAGTTGGAAGTCTGTAGGGAGCTACTGAGGACCATTGAGTTGCCTTGTGTACGAAATGCGTGGTATAAATAAACATGCCTTGCTTGATGTGGAGACACCAATGTGATAAAAAAAAAGCATTTTGAGAAAATGGCTTTACAAATAATAATTTCCCATTTAAATCTATGGAACAATAACATGTTATTGTGAAGATTGGGGATTTGTTATATTTTATATGTTAGGAGACCAAAATTGCCCAAAACTTGAAAATGTGGAAAGAATTAGTTTTGCCTGTAGTGACTCCCCTCAAAGAGACTAGATGCAAGTTGGTCATTTTTATACTCACTACTGCCACCTCAGGACTTTATGGAAGCCCGTTTCCGCCATGTTAAAAATAAAACAACAGGAAGTCGAAATTACGAGATTTAAAGTCATAATTCTGTGTTTAAAACACTAAATTTGAGTTTAAATCTAGAAATTACGACTTTTAAACAATTACTATGAATTTAAATCTCAAAATTACGAGTTTAAATCTCAAAATTACGAATTTATATCTCGAAATTACGACTTTTGAAACTCAGAATTTCGAGATTTAAACTCGGAATTACTAGTTTTTAAGATCCGTGATCATAGACTTCGGTACGGGGTGCAGCGGAACCACCGGCGCAGATGTACATGGTCAGTCATGGAGGATTAGCTTCATGGTGTTGTGAACCGGAGCTACAGCAGCTCTGGGACTTTTACAAAGACACACAGGAGTGATTATTTTACCTTAACACCCAGGATTAAAAGCTGTGACAAGAAAACTTATTCCAGTGGCTGTATCCGTGATAGGAATGTGTTTAGGCCTTGATGAAGCATGAGCATTTCCAAAGCTAATGCTACGAGCTAAAGTTCCGATCAACATGTGAAAACGAGAAATATGCATGAATAAAGTCAATTAAACCATCATTTACATAAAGCATCCGTTTAACAATGATTGATCACACACTGAGCCGGGCTGGTTGATTTTGTAGTTTATTGCTCACGTTTCATGTACAATTGGCCGATTGTTTAGCACCCGGAGCTAACTAGCTCCTTAGCCGCCAGCTCCAATAATGGATCTTGTGGAAACAAGTATTATGCACTAATAACGTCAATAAAGTCGGTAACTACATAAAGCAGCCTTAAATATTATCACACACTGAGTCGGGATTTACGCATTTGTGGTTTATTGCTAGCCTGGCCTTAGCCAGCTGTAAACTACAATGATCTTTTCCCTACATGTACATCTGGGATTGATCTCAGTGGCTGCGTTTCATCGGTTGAATTTCAACCTACCATTCAGCGAGCGTGGGAGGCGGGTATTGTAGGTGACATCAAGCTGGTTGTAGTTCGACAATGGCGGCGGATACGAAAGTAATGGAAGCTCTTCAATCCGTTCTGGCTCGGCTCCCAAATATCCAGAAATTATAACTGAAGCCTTCGAATGTGCAGGGAATGCTCCCAAGCGTTATGATAGCTGCTTCACTCAACATGGACGCATTACATACGTCTAGACCAGGGGTCTCGAACTCATTTGGACAGGGGGCCACAAATGCAAACCCAGTGTTGGTCGGGAGCCGCAACAGACAAAGCCTTTTTTATTAAGTCAATTATGATTTAGCAACTTTTTATTGTTTGTTATAATATACCTTAAAATAGACTGTACATTAACTATCTGCACATGTTTAAGTTTCCAGAGGTTTCCAATCGGCCAAACAGCTGAGCTTCTAAATTAGAAATTACAGACTTAGACAATTAGTGTTTTTGTAATTAATCTCATTTTGGTTCAGGTAAATTGGTTCAGGGCATCAGTGAATGATCTTTCAGGAGTCGGGTCCAGTTTCTGTCTGTTGGCCTATTTAGAAAGAAATGCAAAATGTAATTCAAATGTCATTTTAATTTAGTGGAGAAAGGCCCAGCTGATAATGAGCACTAGCAATAAGCTTCACCTCATGTAAATAATGTGGAGTCAGTGGCCTCAGGCCTTTTTGTGACCTACAGTTAGATAATGGATGGTGCTTATATTTTTTACTGTCAATGTTGCTGTAATTATTTGCAGTATTTTTATACATTTCCATATTCTCTATTTTTAATGTAACTATGGATCATGTTTCACACGTGTCCTTAATAAAGATAAAATTAATTGACATGATAATGTTGCTCTGAGAGAGATGGAGAGAAAAGGCTCCTCACTTTACTGTTGTGACACTTTTAAACACTAATTACGATGTGTTCACTTTGCAAAGTCATAAAGGTAAAGATGGTAAAGGTGCTTATTGTCATGCTGCAGTGCTGTAACCTTTCCAGCGCATGTTAGCGGAAAAACTAAAGTTTCTCCCTCGCGTTCTGACCATAGTCTCCACCTGTTTCAGAAGCTCCTCTCACAGTCCGCTGCTGTTAGTCCGTTTGTTGAAAAAAGTTGATAAGTCGTCTGCAGAAGCGCTCTTCCCCTGTCTCATGTTGTTGTCATTCTCGCGTCCGCAGCGGCGCCTCATGGGAAATGTAGTTCTAACATGTTTAATGCAATTTACTGGCGGGCCGCATGTAATATAAATAAGAAATCATCTTGTGGGCCGCAAAAAATTGTCTCGCGGGCCGTATTTGGCCCCCGGGCCGCATGTCTGAGATGCCTGGTCTAGACCAAACGCTAGCGAAAATCAGATCCAATTGTTTCAAAGGAGTTTACCCCTCCCACCTGTTAACGGAGCGCAATTGTGAAAATCCAGACCCTTGTACGAGGGTATGGTAAAACCAGGCCAGTTTATTGCAGACTTTTTTTCATCAATGAGCTGTAGGCGATTGCACATGCTAACCAGGCTAACCTAGACTAGTAGCCATTGTCCACCGGCATCGTCCTTTTTTCAAGCGTATGGGCTGGCTTAAATACGGGGAGATCCATAGAACATGGTAGTGCCAACAAGGGACTAGTTTGCCCCAAAATAGCAGTTGTTTTTTCAGGCAAGATACGCTTTATGTTCAGCTCCATCACCGCTGGCCGGATATTTAAAAACTCGTAATTCCAAGTTTAAATCTGGAAATTCCGAGATTTAAAACTCCTAATTTCGAGTTTAAAAGTTATAATTTCGAGATTTAAACTCGAAATTTTGTGTTTTAAAATCAGAATTATGACTTTAAATCTCGTAATTTCGACTTCCTGTTGGGCTTTTATTTTTTAACATGGCAGAAACGGGCTTCCATAGGACTTACACGTAACTGCAGGTTCTATATTACTATGTTACTTCGGACCCGAAGTAACACCTTTTGGAGTTACAGTGCAGGATATTAGAGGCAGTTGTGGTGAATAGGTCTGGGCTCATTCCACACATTAGGACATGGCTGGAACATGTAGGGGGAGGAAATACATAATTTTAACATTTTTAAACTCCGTATAGTCCCTTTAAGCTTAAAGAAAACACAGAATCTGATTAAAAACCTAATTTGAGTAAAAGGGCATTTTGTTCTGTGAGCTCACCGATGGAGTATTCCCTCATTGGCCCCTAATGTGATTTAAGGTGTGGAGGAACTGGACAATGACGCCAGAAACGAGGCTCTGCAGGAGGCTCTGAGGCGGCAGCAGAGGCAGAGTGTGTCCTATCCGGAGCACAGCAGCACCAGGCAGCGAGCGGACAGAGCCCCCCGCAGTGTGTGGCTGGAGGAGCAGGCCAAGAGGCGAGACAAAGAGGAAGCAGCCAGTGAAGACCAAGGCAAGTGTCTGTCTCAAGTGGCTTCAGCCTTATTCACACTGGTAACAGCGTAAAACCTTCAGTATTGGTGTGGGAACAGCCCTACGGAAAACAACTTACTGTTGTTGCAACATAAATTCAAAATCAAGTCTTTGATTTCAGTTTTGACAATGTAGAGGCAATGCAGTTTGTTTTCTGAACTGTACAGAAAAAACTCGGAAAATTTGAATATTGTTCAAAAGTTCATTTATTTCCGTAATACAACTTAAAATGTGAAACTAATATATGATAGACTCATCATATTTTGCCGTTTGTATAGATGTAGCAGAGGAGTGGGAGGACGTAGAAGAGGATGAGATGCTGAGCTCTGAGGAAGGAGAGGAGGAGAGGAGGAGGAGGAGGAGGGGCAGCCGATGGAGCAGGAGACCCAGGCTGAAGCTCTCCTGCCTGGCACCATCCCTGTGACAGACTGCTTCTTCTGCTCTCACCACTCGCGCTCGCTGCTCAAGAACGTGGCCCACATGACCAAAGTGCACAGCTTCTTCATCCCAGACATCGAGTTCCTGGTGGACCTGCGAGGGCTCATTCAGTACCTGGGTGAGTCCAACCAATCATTGTGTCATTCCAAAATATTGCAATGAAGAGTTCCTGGCAACAACTGACTGGCAGACAACTCATTTAAGGTTATTTCATCCCTTTATTAGATCATTTATCTGGAAGATGTAAATGAAGTATTGTGGCTTAGCCCAAACTGAGCTTATACTTTTTCATCATTGTTTCTTTACTTCCAAGGCCTGGGGTCTTGTGTATAAAACTGTCCCCCGAGATTCTGACTTCAAAAGTACAAACAAAACGCAAACTTCATGTATGCCAAAATATTCAGGTTTAAAACTTGAGTTTTAGAAATAAATGAAATGTGTATAATGGTCCTTTTCATACAACATTAAATGAATACAGAGATGAGAAAGTAATTCTGCTAGAATGACATTCTGATATAATATGTAATATGTGTAAGGAAATAAGTATTTAGTTATGTTTACATTGTATTTTTAGTCAAACTAACTCAAATGTTTAGCGATGGGAACTGATTTTATCAGTGTCAATATGTTTGTGAAGGCTCTCATTCATCCAGGGAGTATTGATCGTAGAAAAGCTAAAAGTCCAGTCCATGATTTGAGCTTTCTACGATCAGCATTAATGGCATTTACAGTTCCTCTAATGTAGCATTATTATTATGTAAATTATGTTACTGATTCCTACTAAATAAAAATGTGTGCATTAATGTAGTTTTAAAGCAGTACTAAGTAACTCATCCCCTAGAGGCCATAAGCGCAACTGCAGGCGTCGTAGCATGTTTTTTACTCATTAATTGTTCGTAAGAGTAAATACTACGCTGACAGAAAAGATAAAGGGAGATAGGGACATATTTTTTTCACTGAAACTTGGCTGTAAATACTGTTTAAGTGGTGCTAGCCCGCAGTTAGCTTTGCCCGTTAGTAGGGGTGTTGAAAAATATCGATCCGCCGATATATCACGATATGACGTCACGCGATTCTCGTATCGATCCATAAAGCGTCCGTATCGATATTTAAACATCTATTTTTGTGGAAATATTCATTGCAGCGTCTCTTTGGTCCTGCACTTTTACTCCCGCCCGCTAGATGGCAGCGCACTGCGCAGCTCGCTTGAGTAACACTAGAATCTAGTGAGAGTTAGAGAACACAGGAAGAGTTTACCATGGAAAAGAAAGAGCTATGAAATGCTCCGGGGCTCTTTTAAAACGCTATATTTGGCCTCACTTTGGCATTTTTAGCAAAGACAGAGACCTGGATTATTACAAGAGCCACCAGCTTTGTGCATAATGTTGCTGAGTGTGTCGCCGCTGCGTTTGGAGAGGATTTATCTTAGTTTTTTTACGGAATAAAACGAAGCCGAGGGAAAACTAAATACAGCAGGCTCATGTTAAACTTGTGACTCGCCACTGCAGTACTTGGTACAGTACTGTTGTAGTTTCCCCTCGGCTTTGTTTGTGTGCTACTGCTAACACAAAAATATTTCGAAGAGATGAGCGCTATAGTCACGATGATGCCCGTGTAATATCCCTGATCTATGAGTGACACCCGTTGTGGAGTAGATAAAGTTTTAAATGCCCCGTCTGAGTTATTAGTTATTACTGATCGCTAAGGACTCCCAACTATAGAAAGACTAGAAAACATGCATCCTCAGTTTAGTTGGTTTCATTAATAGGTTTCCAAGAAATCTGTTTTCCTTTCAAAGTTACATAATCACCCAGGGGCGTAACTACCCACTTTCTGGGGGTATACAGACACAAAGCCGGCGCCGTCCTTTCGGCGCCCCCCCGTCCTTTCGGCGCCCCTATGCAAGGCATATATTGCATATGCCCTTTTTGCGCCACTGTAATCACCATACAACACCACAGTCACAAGCACATTAGTGAAAAGCATTTATATCATAAGATAGATAGGCTATATACAGGTGCTGGTCATATAATTAGATTAACATGAAAAGTGCATTCTGTTCTGTTATTCAATTTATATCGTATCGCGACCTGTGTATCGGGATACGTATCGTATCGTATCGCCTGAGACTAGGCGATACACACCCCTACCCGGTAGCCTGTTGGCTTCTTCTTAGTGATTCTATTGGTGTGTATTGCGCCTCTGACCTGGAGCAGGGAAAGTTGCAATTGTGGATTTCTGGTCAGAGACACCGGGGGAGATGAAAGACCCCCCAATCATCCCCATTAACACTTGTATTACCCCGAGAGGGACTACGGAAAGGATTTATTAAGGTCAACAAATTACTTAGTACTGCTTTAAACATGCAAATCATTTTAAAGGATTAAAAGGCTATTGTAATGATTCTAAACAGAATTTAAAACTTAATGTTCATTTCAGAGCAGAAGAAACACACGTCCTCTTAATCAAACACTCATTTAAGGATAAGGTGTAACTTTACTGTCCGTCCTTTAGGGCCACTTGGGCGACCCCAGCCAGGCACTAAATGAAAGGAGATTACTCCAGTCATTGACGGGAAATCTTGTGAGATCTTGGCCCATCCTTGTTTCATACATTTTCTAGGGCTGGGCAATTGATCGAAATTTAATCAAAATCGCCATCTCTACTTTGGTCAATCTCAATAATCGTCATGGACTTTATAATCGACAGGTTACAGCCATTTCTTTGGCACAAACAGGACCTAGTTTGGGAGTTTGGATGAGACAATGGAAGACTTTTGTGTTAAATGAAACTGGAGGAAAGCATCTGTTTTTGTTTAAGCTGAGGTTTGAATTAAATATGTATTTAATTTATTATGATCAAATTGAAAATCGCGATCGATCAATATGGGGAAAATGATTGTGATTTTTTTGTTTACAAAATCGCCCAGCCCTACATATTTCCTCATACTTGCCTACAGTACTGCAAATGTTTCAAAGTTGACATTGTAATTCTATGATAGGGCATTGATCAATTTCTATTCTTATTTCATTAGATTTTTTTATATTAGAAACATGTTTTTTTTACATTTTATAAGATTGATGATAATGAGATGAGAACATTTTATTTCTCGAAACTCCAAACAATGAGCTGTTGCTGCCACAGGCAGCAGACAATTAAAAAGCACCATGCGATTACTGTGATTGACCAAAGATTTGACACGATTTGCTTGTTTAAAGTGAATCTGTTATTTTGCAGGAGAGAAAGTCGGAGCGGGGAACGTTTGTCTGTGGTGTAATGACCAGGGCCGCTCGTTTTATTCCACTAAAGCTGTTCAGAGTCACATGACGGACAAAAGCCATTGTAAACTCAACACGGAGGGAGACGCCTCGCTGGAGTTCGCTGACTTCTATGACTTCAGGTATTCAAAGGCATGTGTGCAATGCGCCTTTTGTCATTATTCTAAATAGCTTTGTGTGAACAGGAGCAGTTATCCAGACAGAAAAGAGCAGGACGACATGGAAACAGACGACAGTGACCTTCCAGACGACAAGAGCCTACAGTTTGACGAGGAGACACTGCAGCTCACTCTCCCATCAGGTCTCTGCTTCATCTCACACAAATATATAAACTAGATTTGTTTAGCCTGATGCTGATTGGTAGTGAACATTACTGATATAAATATGAGGAAAAAGATTTATTGCAAGTAGGGATGGGAATTGATAAGATTTTATTGATATCAATACCATCAATAATTTTCCCTATCGATTCGATTCTTTATCGATTCTCTTATCGATACCTGACTTGTCTGTGTGTTGGGGAAAAGCAAAGAATGAATGTGCTTTCGATAAACTCTATCAAAAACGACACATTGTTAGTTTTCCCAAGAAAAAATATTCATTAAATTAAGCAAGTTTCCAAATATACTGTGGCTCCTGCTGGCACTCCGATCCGCTCATATAGCACACTCCTAGCGGGGACGGGTAGAGGTATTCCCGCTCACAGTGCGCTCAAGGCGGGGACAGACAGCCGCAGACTCCGCTCTGAGCTCCGGACCTGAGCGGAGGCTGCCGAGGTGCGCTCAGAGCGGGGAGAGGCGGCCTCGGGCCCGGGCTCAGAGCACAGAGGCACGGAGAGACCGCGCGTGGAGCAGCAAGGCACTGAACCCCGTGTGTCATGTCAATAGCGACGTATCGAAAGTTTGGAAAGTAACAGCAATACAGCGGAAATAAATGGAGCGTTCGCAGCAGCAAAGCGAAAACGTAGAACTGACACGTTTATGGACTGTTTTAATTGACGACACCCTTTCGTCTCTCGTAAACGCGCAATACGAAGGGGAAGGGCTAAGCGGAGGGTAGAATTGAGATTGGGCTGATGTTTCCCTGCTTACTTCAAAACAGACTCGGAGAACCATGTTATTACGCACGTGCGTTTAGCTCCGCAGCGCAAAAAGTGTTTTCAGAGCGGGAGCATCGATAAGAGGGATCGATAATGAAGAAGACGTACGGTTCCGATGCTTTGCTCAAACAGAACCGGGTCTACTTGTAGCACCGGTTCTCGATTCCCATCCCTAATTGCAAGCTTTCTTTATTCTTTTCTCTCTTCTCTCTTCTCTTCTTTTTCTTTTTTATTCTTTATTGCAAGCTTTTTTCAGCAACAAAATCTAAATAATGGACAGAGCCAGGTTTAAATGTATGGTTTTCTTTTGTGACATAATAGTTATTAATAGTTTTTCAGAGGGGATTTAGGATCGTGTTTAGATTTTGAATAATCTATTTACAAGTGAAAACATCTGTAAAAATTCAGATTCTACCCAAAGTAGACTTTAGTTTATGAAATGCTGTTGAAGAATCAAAGAACTGATCTAACACATTTGTAATGCACATTGTTGTCATGGCGACGTGAAAACAGGAAGCAACCTCCCTCTCTTTGTGCAGCTGACCTTTTTGCCTTTTTCTGCGAACTGCATTTGTGGTTTCTGTGTTCCATATTGTTTTTCTGGATACTTTTGTACGTCTTTGCCGTGTTTTTGTGGAGGTTTGGTGGATTTATTTATTTATTTGGTTTATTTGGTCAGGCAGTGCATGTTAATGAACATACATGGGTCTCATGCATGTAAACAAGCCACACCGGATTGTAGCCTTGGGCTAATTTGCGTCCGTCGTCCCCCATGCGCACTCTCAAACACACTCACAT
The DNA here is from genome assembly GCA_007210695.1 of Neogobius melanostomus. Taxonomy (NCBI): domain Eukaryota; kingdom Metazoa; phylum Chordata; class Actinopteri; order Gobiiformes; family Gobiidae; genus Neogobius; species Neogobius melanostomus. Next base: position 177,678 of record VHKM01001192.1, read on the forward strand.
TCATCCTGGCCTATTGTACATGTTTTTAGTGGTAGGGGAAACCGGAGTACCCGGAGGAAACCTACGCAGACACGGGGAGAACATGCAAACTCCACACAGAAAGGCCCCGTCCAGGTGGGAATTGAACCCGGGACCTTCTAGCTGTGAAGCACGAGCGCTAACCGCTGTACTACTGTGCCGCCCAATTTGATTGATTTGGATTTGTTTACTTTGAGAGTCTAAAATGGTCCTGAAGAAAGCAGCGTTTTAAAGGTAAACAAAATGCTAGCTTATCAGCTAAACCCATTTGAGACCTACACATGTCTTCTTCTGAGACACTGAAGAGGCACCAAGAGCCCCCACAGCTCTGCAGGGCACCATGCTCTGAAACAGGGACAAACCCAGGAGGCGCTGCACCATTTCAGGGGAGACAGAGGGCAGCCAGCCAGGTTTCTTCCGAGTGCTACAGTTTCCACGACATCGAAGGTCATGCGGGTCAGGTTGACACAGTGGCAGCGCGGTTCAGCCGCAGCAGCTCAGGACTAACACCTGAACACTATTTCGTTGTACAGTTGTACAATGACAATAAAGCACTTACTTACTTAATCACATAACTGTGTTTATAATAATATACACCCAAGGATATGTAGTAGGGCTGGGCGATATGACGATATTAGACCGTCTTACGATCTCCAGAGCTGACGAGCTGTCGTTTTTGTGGGATCGTTTTATCACGGTTCTCAGCACTTCTGCACAGTTGACTCTTTTCACCGTCAGTGAAGCAAACCCAAGCCGCGCACTTACTGCTACGCAATGTTGGACGCTAATGCGAGCGTTTGGCAGCTAGCCGCTCCTCTACAGTGCACATACACGACCAGGCTTCTCAATCTGGAGCTTTTAAACCCATCGTTATTTATGCCAGTGTCTTTCCCCCCAACACGCTGCTCTGCGTAGATCGCAGCGTGTGTTTATTTATTTAACTGACACATGTGCAAAGAAGCGAGTGTGTCCTTCGTCCTTACAGTTCTGTCAGGCGCCGCATCCTTCTCATTTGTTTAATTTAAATCCTGGGCCGTGTTCACAAATGCGCTGTTTATCCATGTCTTTGTCCACCTTTGGTGAATTACTTGGTCAAGTAATAACTTATGGTAACTATCTGCTTCCGGTTAGCTTTTTACACAATAAAAGACACAGTATGATCTCCAGAGGTTCCGCTAGACTTTTTTTGTCGGCCACTTTGGCCGGCTGGGTCGTAAATGTCGGCCATTCACAAGAATTACCAACCATTAAAAATATATATAATGAATGTGGCTTATTATCAATAACAATCTACATTTAGACGGCTATTTCTAACGAAAGAACGACGTGAGAAAAATGTAACAACAACTCAAATCCAAACATAAAGTTGAGAGCGTGGAGACGATAGAGGCGCAGGTGCCACGCGGATGTACCCCGCTCATCTGCGCTATAACTCCGACAGAAGGTAAATCCTAACGCTGTCCAGATCTGACCGCATCAGCTACACAGCGAGGGCTGGGCTGTAGGATGCCATTCCACGCTTTAACGTGGCTTCAGGTGTAAAATTAGTGATGTCTCTAACCCCTGAAATATTATGGAGGGACAAATTGACAATACTAAAGTCACCAAAAGTCAGTCTCGAGCGATTCACCACGGACCCAGCTCTGCCACACTCAAGAGCGGCTCCGAACACCGGTAACTAAGCCGAGGCGTCTGCGCAGACTGACCGAGGGATAGGGCTGCACGATTAACCTTTATCGCATCGATATTGAGGTTTTAACTCCTGCGATAACCTAACCTCAGGAGGCTGAGGTTTTTTCCCGCCCCTGACATTTGATTGACAAACCTATTAGCCAATCAAAATGGTCGAATCTCGCGTTCCTGGCTTGGTGGCCAATCAGAAATGGCAATGGAAACAAGCTTGTATGCAGTACACCGGCTTTCTCTGTCAGCAGCAAAGCAGCACACACGACATGGATGCGCACGGAGGGCACTTCTCAGAACCGTGCGTAATCTTTCTTCATCCCGTTTGTCAATATGTAGCTATGTAAAACGCACAGGCCCCATGGCTGGGGGCATTAGCGCACCTGATGCGCGGGTTGCGGGTTCCCCCGCGGTCTCCGCAGCCATGCTCGCGGATCGGGTCATAAATTCTCCTTTGATGGCGGGTCTGGTTGTGGCGGGTCGAACAATCTCGGCCTGCTGCTGTGCGCCGCCGCTCACCGCCGCCGTACGCGCGTCCACTGTATTCAACCACGACTCATTCTACCATCTTTACAGCAGGTGTTTGACGTCAATATGCGGCGGATTTTCATAGAATAGATAGATCCAGAGAACGCTTTTGTGGAACCAAATGTCTCGTATTTACCACTGCATGTGCGTCTGTGCACGAGTTTGCGTTACCAACATCCAAAGCTTACAGAGTCTGCCCTCAAAGTGCTCATGCCCTTCCCAATACATGTTAAGTTAGGTTTTCCAGTGTGAGACTGAAATTCTCCTCTATAGAGCCAGACATTCAGAAACCGATGTGTGATAGGCAGCACCACTCGTCTCAACATTCACGTTGAGTTTTGATGGAAATCTCGAAATGTAAAATCCACAGATCTATTAGTTTTGTAATTATTTATTTTAAAATGTGTGCAATATAACAGTTTCATGTTTAGTAAATGGCACTGGAATGCAGAATTATTTTGTTTTATAATTGTAAATTTAAATCTAATAAGAATTAATTTTCTATTTTTCAGTGTTTAAGATGGTTAAATTTAAAAACAAATGACCTATTTAAGTTGATTTCCATTATGTCTACTTATTCTTTGGTATTTGGGTTCAGGTATTTAATAATCACGAAACATCGAAAAATCTCATTACCTTAATCACTATGTATGTAGTTTATTTAACCCTTTGTTTCATAAAAGTAACAACATATTTTATTCATAATTTTAGTTCTATTTCATCCCTTCTGACCGCCAGAGGCGGTGCTTCAAAGCACTGAATGATCACTCTTGAGCATGCCCAGGTCGAGAAAATAATAACAACACAGTCACCTGTGACATCCGGTGACCCACGTGAGTCTATAAATTCACGTGACACCGGAAACACAGTCCCTTTTGTTCTTCTCGCACATGGTCGAGTGCGATCACTTTGACGGACTCCACTGCTGCGTTTTGACTGACTCCACTGCTGTTTTGGCCCCTTCACCGTGGGGGAGCTGCGAGCGTGTCTCGCCCTCCTGGGCTGCGTGGACTATCGTCGCCGCGTGGTGTGCGTCCCGGTGAGTATCCCTATTGCCGTTTACGGCTTGGAGTGTGTATTACGTGTCTGGTGCCGTTTTCGGTGGGACGTTTAATCATACTACACGGCCAGTTTTGTGGCTTGTTTTCTTTCTGAAACGGCGCTGCCGTGTTCGGCTGTCGCGTTTGTGTTTATCTTGTGATTCGGCAGTGGTTCTGTGTCCCCTGCTCGCTTTGTTTTTTGTCTCCACCAGTAGCGTGCTCGCTTGTGTGGTTTTTATTTTTTCTATTTTTTCGGGTCGTCTGTGCCGTCTGTGACTTGGCCCGAAGTCATGCTGGGCTCTCCCTGCTGCAGGGACTGTGTAGCCCCGCTGGCCTTGGACGACGGGCACGATCTGTGCGCCTCATGCCTCGGTGTTGGTCACCTTCGGGAGGGTGACCAACACCCTCACCGAGGCTGCTTGCATGGACTGCCGTGTGATGCCGCTGTCAATGCGTGAGGCACGCCTGGCTGCATGCGGGGGCGCATTGGAGTGGACGCAGGGGCTGGTCTCTCTGCTTCCTGCTCAGCAGGCGCTGGACGGGGGTGCGCTCCGCTGCTGGAGCTCCTCCGTCCGCTGGCCGCAAACGCTCCGCTACGGGAGCCGGGGCCTCTGCCCGGAGGAAGGGCAAGGTGGGTCGTCCTTCTGGATTGGCGATGAAGGTCGACAGTTTGTCGTCCGAACTGGCCCAGATGAAGGCTCTCCTTCAGTAGCCTGGTGAGACCAGAATGATTCCCCTCTGTATTTTTTTATCCAGCGGGGGATCAGTCTGGTCACCCTGCCCTCGTTCGCGGCTTCCGCAAAATCAATCCGTTCACGTGCAATCAGATTCGTTTATTTGCCGTGACGTGTTGTTAGCGAGCAGCGTCACTCACGGGACGTGGAAGTCCCCTCAATAACAATCTACGAACGACGCACGAAAGAGAGAAAGCGTGTCTCCAATCGGCGGTAAATGACCAAAAACACATCGACAGTAGGTGAGTTTCGTGATTCATAATCTTGCGCAAATATTAACGCAAAACCGCTAATAACACCGCATCAATGGCAGACGCCCGCCCTTCGTTGATTGGTTTACGCCGCTTTCTGTTTGCTTGTGTATGTACCGCTGTGGGAAATGAATTTGACGCAACGGTGACCAGACTCACTCGCTGGTACAACGGTGAGTCTGGATTTTTCCAGGCTACTCCTTCAGGCCCTTCACAGGGATGGCCCGCGTCCGGAGGGGACGTGGGGCAGCAGGAGGACGTGGCGTCCCTTCACGACGATGACGCCCTGTCGGTTGCGGCATCTGACTCTCAATTTCATGATGTGGACTACGTTCCCATGACCCCGTGGGAGTGCATACGGTGGCGTCTGAAGCGGGCAGCGGCGCTTCTGACTCCTCCGCGAGGGACGTGGACGGCGCGGCGATCTCTGCCATGCGTACCGCGCTCGCGCGTTTGCAGCTGGACGCTCCACCCGCGCAGTCAGCTGCCCCCAGTGCCTTTTTTAGGCGGCAGGCTGCGTCCACTGCCTTTTTGGTTCCCCCATCCACTGAATACATCGGCCAGCTTCAGGCCTGCTGGTCCGACACAAAGGTTTTTTCGAAGCCGACAGCTGACGGCAGGGCGCTTGCCTCCATGCAGGAGGCATCCAGGTTTGGGCTGGACCGCATGCCGTCCGTCGAACCTGCGGTGGCCTCACTGATAGTGTCTCCGGACGAAGCACTGAGGACTGACGCGAGGTGTCCGCGTCCTCAGTGTCGTGCTACGGATGAGCTCTTGTGCAAGGCGTATGAGGCCGGTGCTCGTATGGGGCGCATTGGGAACTCCATGTCCCTTTTGCTGCTAGGTCTGGCGTCATCTTTGGAGGACGCCGGCCTGGATTCTCCGACGCAAGGCCTTGTGGACACCTCTCTGCAGGCCTTTGCCTTCATGTCAAGGGAATTCGGCCGCCTGCTCTCCACTCTCACGCAGGCTCGTAGGCAGGTCTGGTTGGCTCAGTCTCCTCTGACGGAGTCATGTCGGAGGACTCTGCGGGGTCTCCCGGTCCGCCCGGGGAACTCTTTGGTTCGGCTGCACTGGAGGCTCTCCAGCGTACAGCGCGGGCCACCCAGACGCGTCAGCAGTTGGCGGGCCTTCACCGACGTGTCCCTCCGCGTACGTCGGCTCCTGGTCCATCTCGGAGGGCTTTCCCTCCCTCGTCGGACCCCTTTGTCGTTCCTCGGAGACCGCTCCCGAGATCTGATAGGTTTCGCGACGATCAACCTGGGACACAGGCCTCTCGTCCGCCCCGCACGGGACAGCAGTTTCGGCAACCCTCCCGGTCCACTAGGGGCCGTGGGGGACGCAAGTGAGACCCGCAGGCCGGCGGTCGGTCGTTTCACCCCGGAACAACTCCTATATTGGGCTACTCACACCCGGGATGCCTGGGTGTTGACCACGTTGTCCGGGGGTTACAGACTACAGTTCCGCCGCCGGCCTCCGGTTTTTGGCCTGGTCCGGGTCACTCACATCCGCGACCCGGCCAAAGCCCAGGCACTACAACTGGAAATTGTGACCTTGCTGGACAAGGGCGCAATTGTGCCTGTGGATCGCCTGCGGGATCCGGGTTTTTTTATTCACGTTATTTTCTGGTCCCGAAAAAGACCGGGGATCTGCGGCCCGTGTTGGACTTGAGGGGTCTCAACGGGTTTTTAAAGGTCATGCCATTCCACATGTTGCGCACCACGGAAGTGCTTCGCGCTATATCGATGGGCGAATGGTTCACCAGCATCGATCTGAAGGATGCGTATTTCCACGTCCAGTTCAGGGTCCTTCCGTTCGGGCTCTCACTGTCCCCCCGTGTGTTCACGCGATTTGTAGCGGTGGCATTGGCACCGTTACAGGCACGGGGTTTGAAGATACTTCCCTACATAGACGATTGGCTGGTTTGTGCGCTGTCCCGCGCACAGGCTATTCGGGACACGGAGACGGTCCTCGGGCACATGGTTGGGTCTCCGAGTAAATCTCCCCAAGAGCAACTTGGTTCCGACCCAGGCCACGGTTTTTCTGGGGATTGCTCTCGACACTGTCTCCATGACCGCTCGACCCTCCCCTCGGCGGGTCGAGGGTATCATGGAGGCCCTCTCTGCGTTTCGAGGGGCCAGCAGGTTGCCTTTCATCAAATTCCTGCGGCTCCTAGGCAAGCTGGTGTCTGTTTCCAGTGTGGTTCCCTTGGGACTGCTCCATCTGCGCCCCCTACAAATATGGCTGAACGGCCAGCGTCTGGATCCGTCGCGGCTTTCACACCGGCGTGTGCTGTTGCTAGTGTCGCGTCAGTGTCTGGCGACTCTGGCTCCGTGGAGGGACAGGCTTTGGCTCGAGCACGGCGTCCAACTGGGAGCTTGTCCGTCTCGGCGAGAAGTTGTGTGTACGGATGCGTCGTCCACGGGCTGGGGTGCGACGTGGCAAGGCCGGGTGGCGCAGGGTGCATGGTCCCTCAGTCGAGGCGGGAACACATAATGTCTTCGAGCTGCTTGCGGTGCATTTAGCGCTTCGTCGTTTCCTGCTGTATCTGCGGGGCCGACATGTGTTAATACGGTCGGACAACACGTCTGTGGTCTACCACATCAACCACATGGGGGAACCGGGTCGGTCAGGTTGACGCAGGTGGCGGGTCAGCTACTGACGTGGGCGTGGCCTCGCTTGGCGGGATTGCGTGCGACTCATATACCGGGACCGCAAAATCAGGTGGCCGATTTCCTGTCCCGTCAGTCTGTGCCGGCCGGGGAGTGGATGCTCCATCCGGAGGTAGTGGACCTGATTTGGAGGTCCTTCAGCAGGGCGGAGGTGGATCTCTTCGCTTCGAGAGATGCGAACCATTGCCCACTCTGGTTCTCTCTGGCGGACGCCTCCAGCCCGATGGGCCAGGACGCGCTGGCACACGACTGGCCACATGTTCTGCTGTACGCCTTCCCACCGCTGCCGCTCATTTTCCCAACGCTTCTCCGGGTCCTTCAGGAGAGACACCGGCTCCTCCTGGTGGCTCCATTCTGGCCGGGGAGGACTTGGTTTCCGCTGCTGCGCAGGCTTTGTTGCAACTTGCCGATGCGTCTCCCTTGCCGGGCGGACCTGTTGTCCCAAATGAGGGGCCGGGTGTTACACCCCGAGCCCGCTCGCCTCCAGCTCTGGGTCTGGCCGCTGCAAGGCCCGGCGTAGATTTTTCCGTCTTCGACGGTGGCGTCGGTCACACGATTCGCAATGCCCGGGCGCCATCCACACGCCTGTTGTATGCGAACAGGTGGAAACTGTTTGACGAGTGGTGTCGTGACCGTAGGCTGGACCCCGTACGCTGTCCTGTCCCGGCCATCCTCTTATTCCTGCAGGACCTGCTCGATAAGGGGCGGTCTCCTTCTACCCTGAAGGTATATGTGGCGGCTATTTCGTGTTGGCACGTTGACGTGGACGGTGCTACTGTCGGGGGCCATAAAATGATCTCCTTGTTTTTGAGGGGCGCCCGGAGACTGCATCCCCCCAGGCGCCACGTAGTGCCTTCGTGGGACCTGGACGTGGTGCTCACGGCCCTGCGGTCGGCGCCATTTGAACCAGTATCGGAGGTAAGCCTAAAGTGGTTGTCCATGAAGACTGCATTCCTCTTGGCGATGGTCTCGGCCAAGCGGGTGAGTGAATTGCAGGCCTTCTCTATTAAGGACTCCTGCTTCCGATGGAACCCTGATGGTTCGGGGGTTACTCTCTGGCCTGATCCTTCTTTTGTCCCCAAGGTGCCCTCTGCGAGTCCTGTCGGGCCCTTGCAACTCGCCCGCTTTGACTCGGACTCCGAGCATCTGTGCCCTGTCCGCTCGCTGGCCGATTACGTGAGGGCGACCGCGGCGATACGTAAGTCGGATCAACTATTTGTGTGCTTCGCGGGACCCCGAATGGGTCATCCGCTATCTAAACAGCGTTTGTCGCAATGGGTCGTTGGTGTTATCACTGAGGCTTACGCCCGGTGTGGCCGGCCACTGCCTGCAGGTGTGAGGGGTCATTCCACCAGGGGCGTCTCTACTTCCTGGGCTGCGTTGACTGGCGTTCCGCTGGCGACGGTTTGTGCTGCGGCTTCTTGGACGTCTTCGAACACATTTACCCGGTTCTACAGGGTGAATGTGGCTACTCCACATCCGTTGGAGGGCGTCCTCCGTCAGCACCGCTCTTGAGTGAGGTGAGTGTCTTTGGGTCCATGGATTCCTCGGGACCTTGTTGACATTAGTCATTCAGTGCTTTGAAGCACCGCCTCTGACGGTCAGAAGGGATGAAATAGAACGCAAGTTACGTATGTAACTATGGTTCTATGAATCCCGAATGACCGCCAGAGCGTTCAGTCCCTCGGAATCCTCTCGTTGTGCGAGAAGATTGTGGGACTGTGTTTCCGGTGTCACGTGAATTTATAGACTCACGTGGGTCAACGGATGTCACAGGTGACTGTGTTATTATTTTCTCGACCTGGGCATGCTCAAGAATGATCATTCAGTGCTTTGAAGCACCGCCTCTGGCGGTCATTCGGGATTCATAGAACCATAGTTACATACGTAACTTGCGTTTTACAGACTTAAAAGTATTGAACGGAAAAATCGAAAATCGCATCACAATCGCAATATGTGTCAGAAAAACCGCAATTAGGTTTTTTCTCAAAATCGTGCAGCCCTACCGAGGGAAGCGCCTCTAAACCCGGCCACTCTCCCAGGAAGAGCCGCTGAGACAGCGCGTCAGTCTAACTGAACACACAGAGTTTACAGAATATCCTAATCAAATTCATTAGCTGTTGAGTTCTTAACACACTTTTATAAAAGTAAATGTACCTGTAGTTCGCCAATTTCTTGGAAAATGTGACGAAACACGTAGAAAAAGCGTTACATATCCAGAGAGCGATGATGGCGCTTCGTAAAATGAGCTGAGGGCGTAAGTCGAAACTTTTTTGACAGAAATATCGAACCTTTTTTAATATTTAGGCCCGTCTCGAAAACATTTTGTCATGTTAGTCACTGACTTAGGTCAAATGTTGTGTTTAATATGTTTTTCTATATTCTCTCCATATTTTTTTTTTTTTACTGTCGGCCAATTTGGCCGATGGAAATCATTTTTAACAGGCGTTTGCTTTTCAAACCGGCCAAAAGCCGACTACAGCCGCTGTATCACAGCAGCTTGATGTCATGAGAGAGACCTCAGAAAAGATGCCCAACAGACACTAACACCAAGCCTTTACCAAACTTAGTGAGTTTTATTGTGTTTTTTAATGTATAGAGTTAGTTTGCTGTATTTCTAAGTCTAGTCTAAGTTCTAAGTCTATTTTTGCTGTGTAGATTATCACAAAGTTGAATAAATTAGTATATTAATTCTTCTTCTTTTTCTTCTTCAGTGTGTAATTTAAGTTATTTTAGTTACTATAAAAAAATCGTGATAAAATTGAAATCGGGAGTTTATAATTCAAAAATTGTGATATTCTATTTTTGTAATATCGCCCACCCCTAATATGTAGTGTAGAAAAGTCAGGCTCTGTTTTCCATGTCTGCCTTCCTCTGCTTTGAGCCATTTCACATTTCTTTCACGTGTTGGCGCTGCTTCCTCCCGGTGTCTTCACACTGCGTTTTCGCCTGTTGCTTTTTCCTGACTTGCGGGTGTAGCTTTGAATAGAGTATTGATAAGATTCTGTAGGCAGGATCAGAGTAGTAACAGTGATGAATACCCTTCTCTTCTTGGCACAAAGTTTCAAAAGTGGTTGATACTGTCTGTGATGTCGTCTCCACCACAGGCTGAGCGCTGACAACACACAGCCATTTACTTTTGAAATCAACAAGTTTCAGATCGCAATGAAAAATGAAACGCAACTGAATTCCTAAATATGAGCTGCTAAACCAGGGGTGTCCAAACTTTTTTTGTGTGTATATAATTGAATATGTCCCACATATGAAACAAGCGCTTGACTGCATGTATTTCTCAGTCTTAACGCTCGTTGGCGCTGCTGTCTTGAACAAGGCAGTGGTGCCTGCCATATCAGAGGAATCAAAGAAAAAAATCCAAAAGACAAACAAAAGATGGCAGAGAAAAAGAAACGCAAGATTGAACATAAGGGCTGACTATTTCAGCCACAGTGGGGGAAATCATTGTTTCAAAATGGGAGATGTGTTTGTTTAATCTGCAACGATACTGTTGCTGTAATGAACACAGTGTTAATAATAAAAATTCCTAATAAATTCAGTCATGTTAATATTTTTTTTTTAAGGGATTCATGTTAAGTTACTGTGGGGGTTATACATCTCAGTCTGTGCTGGTGAGTAACTGTGTTATTTCACTGTGGATTACCTTTTTCTTTAGTTAAAAATAAATGAAAATGAAAGTGTTTTTTTTTACTTTAAGCATATTCTGGGCTCGAAATTGCGACCATTTTATTCGCATACGCTCCCAAATTTATGCCTTTGTGATCTGAAGAGAAACTTCGCACATCAATTACTTGAGGCAGGTGCGTTGGAGATGAGGGAAAATCCCAGTATACATGGATAAAAAATTACTTCCCGCACACTGCCAACCTTGCAAATGTAGTTTATTAGGATATGGTCAACGTTTCGGTCCTGAGACCTTCATCAGGCAAATTGATCTAAAAATAGGATTACTTGCATGTTTGCGACTCCCAGTGTAAATGCTCCGGTCCACCTTAAAAGAAAGCCTTCTCATGCTACCTTAAACAAACCTTGCGACATCATTTCACTAACGCTGCCTGTCAGTTCTAAAATAGTTCGAGAGCATATTGTAAACTACGATCTGTCCTCTCTTTGGCTCAGCGCCGCTGTCCTTCCTCCCAGTCACACGCGCTGGGCCGACCTGCACCAGCCCAGTGCCAGTGCTCCACTCTCATTCATCTGCCTGTTTTCATGAAGGAGCCAATGTTTTTTACGCAACTGTAGTCTCTTTATGAGCAAACGAGGAATATATATCATACATAAACTTCATTGGGACTGGGGGCATCTCTCAAATGACCCTCGATGTCAGGAGGAGAAGCAGCGCAAACTTCAATCCAACCCGCTCGCCCCCTCGTGTGGCGCTGAAAGTGAATCATCGCTGCTCTCGTAATATACAAAACGTAATGTTACAAATGCAATGTCAAACACGTCTTCACAGGTTCTGGAAAAGGATTTTCCCGCGTGTAGCGCGATCTATGGAGCTGTCCCCGCAGCACAGAGTGAGGAGACGGGATGCATTGAGTGCTTGAAGCAGGGGCGGAGCAGAGAAAGTCGGGGGTTGGGAGGCACAAAATCAATGCAAACAGCTAAAATAACACATCTAAAATGCAATAGAAGGCTGGAAGTGGCATGTGATATGTTTAATTTCCCCTCTTCCTTTTAAAAGCTTCCCGTTTTTATTTTTTTATTTTTATTGTGACCCTAAATTTTTTACTGTGCTCCTAAATTTTAGAATTATAGGAGCACAAGCGCTACCAAGAAAAAAAGTTAATTTCGAACCCTGCATATTCAATTAAAAAGCACAGTTAACATTTTATTGAATTTGCTAACTTTAATACAATAGAGGTGAAGTTATATATTTGACCGCTACTGAGTGCGGCCCAGTTGTTGGTATATTTTTCTGTATGTGGCCCTTGGGGAAAAAGTTTGGACACCCCTGTGCTTATGGAAGCCCAAATGACTCATAATTAAATAAATAAATAGAACATTTTGAAATAAATTTCATTTTAATAAATAACAGACAAATATGTAATATGACCATGAAATTGTAAAATTAGGTAATATTATTGTGAAATATATTTCATTATTCTTAAATATCTACTTTTTTATCATTAAATATTTCGTGAGGATTATTTTCAGAATATCATAAATTTTTAGATAATGCATTTTTATTTAACTTTTCAAGACTTTATTTAAAAAATCTGTTTTTTCAGTATCAGTATTATTTTCATAATTCCCAAAGGCCAATTTATTTCATAATGTCATTTTTCAGGAGAATGACTTTGTCAATCGTTTGGATGGCAACACAAGGCCTTCACTTCAATCTGAGAGGATCGCAGTCTGGTCTAAGTGTAACTACACTTGGCAACCTCTCTGAGTAACTCTGAGGCCGACTTCTCACCCGCAGCCATTCTTTCTTCAACGTGTCATCCACCTGAGGCGGTCAGGCTTTTCAACAGTATTGCGTCTGCACGCTTGAATCGATGCAGCAAGTGCTGCTGCTCATGTCTGAGTAAAGGAGCAGCCAATCACTTAACTGGATCCGCCTTGTTGGCTTTGATTGACAGACAGTCATTCTCCTGAAAAATGACATTATGAAATAAATTGGCCTTTGAGGAAAAGGGCATTATGAAATAAAACTGATATTGAAAAAAGATTTTTTTTAAATAATGCATTTTATTTAACTTTCAAGACTTATCTAAAATTGTGTGATATTCAGAAAATAGTCCTCACGAAATATTTAATGATAAAAAAGTAGATATTTAAGAATAATGAAATATATTTCATAATAATATTACCTAATTTTACAATTTCATGGTCATATTACATATTTGTCTGTTATTTATTAAAATGAAATTTATTTCAAAATGTTCTATTTATTTAATTATGAGTCATTTGGGCTTCCATATGTGCTAAACTAACAAAAAAAGATCATGCTATTCAGAACATGTTAATGTCTATACTACAAGGTATTATCCATTAATCAGAATCAGAATAGGTTTTATTGCCATTGTTATGAACAGGTTCACAACTAGGAATTTTAGTCGGTACAAGGGCGACCGTTACATGGCACCCTTTTTTTTGCTGAAATTAGAAATCACAAGAAAGCAATAAAGCAAAGCATATACAATACACAATTATACACAGTTGGATAATACACATTAAGTGTGGAAAACACGCTGGAATTTTTTCTTTGGTACAAAAGGAGGGGTGGTGGGGATAGAGATAAGTAAGTGAGGCCGACTCACTCACAACTTCTTCTAATCTTCTATAACTTGTTCACAAAACTTTACAGTCTTTGTGATTTGCTAATTATGACATTGTTTTTCAGGATCTGTGATCGGTCACCGCTCTCTAATGAAGTACTATAAGCAGTGCTTCGGGGCCCAGCGCACGGTGGCTCTGTCCCACAGCCACAAGGCCGTGGGGAGGGTGCTGCACCAGTACAGGGCTCTGGGCTGGGCTGGAAACACAGGTAACGTCATGCTCTGCATGATGTATGTATTCTACATACATTTTCTTAATGTTTTACAGCACTCCCTCTGTGACAGAAATAAGGGCTACATGTGTTACTTTGTATCTGTGTATACACACGTTTATGAAATGAATGAAAGACACAGAGTCCTCATGTACAAGAGACGGCAATAGCTTTGGCACAATAAAGCAGATGGGGAGAAGAAAAAGACAGATGAAACAATGAGATTAGTGTTGAAGAGGGGGCATTATGCTTTTTGCCTTTTCTGTTTGTGCACTGAACAATGGAGTTATTGAACACTGAAACATTTGAGTAAATGTAGTGAAGTATTAATGAAACCTCTCATATGGGGTGATTATGGGGTATTGAACATATTGGTGGTTTGGTAGCTTGACTGGGCACCCCCCGGGAAAAACATAGGAGCTGAGGTGGGCAGCCGTGGCAGAGGGGGAGCCAGAGGGAGTGACTCGGAGGTAGAGTTGTGTGTCGTCAGCATAGCAGTGGAAATTAATTCCATGCTTGCCGATGACACGACCCAGGGGAAGCATGTAAATGGTGAAGAGGGTTGGACCGAGTACGGAGCCCTGGGGGGCCCTGGGAGGGCCGTGATATACATTTTTGTTCATATCGCCCTACCCTAATGTTTAAATTAATAATGTGTCATATCTTTTTGTACTAGTAATTCTATACAACAGCCATTCCCAAAGTCCGGGACATCGCGGCCCCCTTATCAATCCGAAAATCTCTCTGGGCCCCCCATATCATAAAAATGTACTCTACTCTAAGGAATTTTCTATTATTACAGCTAAAATGACATAAAAAGCAACATCTAGCAATGATGGTAAAGCTAAATACTGGTTCAAACTATTACGTGTCTCCAAATAAATGTATTTACCTTTTTAAAATGATTTTTTTTTCAATGTAGTTATTTGTAGACAATTGCTTTTGGCCCCCCTGTAGGGTCTCTGAGGCCCACCAGGGGCCCCGGACCCCACTTTGGGAATCACTGCTATACAATAATAGGCCAGATACAGCAAGTCAAAAGACCAACTGGACCTTCTTTAACGGTTTGCACACATTTCTTTGAAGGATTGCAAAAATATCGTCTGAATATCGATATCGAGATATTGAAAACAATATCGAGATATTCATATTTTTGGCTTACATCTCCCACCCCTAGATGTAAGCCAAAATCATCATGCAAAGTGAGATGTATATCAAGCCTTTATTTGTTATACAGTGAGGAAAATAAGTATTTGAACACCCTGCTATTTTGCAAGTTCTCCCACTTAGAAATCATGGAGGGGTCTGAAATTGTCATCGTAGGTGCATGTCCACTGTGAGAGACATAATCTAAAAAAAAAATATCCAGAAATCACAATGTATGATTTTTTAACTATTTATTTGTATGATACAGCTGCAAATAAGTATTTGAACACCTGAGAAAATCAATGTTAATATTTGGTACAGTAGCCTTTGTTTGCAATTACAGAGGTCAACGTTTCCTGTAGTTTTTCACCAGGTTTGCACACACTGCAGGAGGGATTTTGGCCCACTCCTCCACACAGATCTTCTCTAGATCAGTCGGGTTTCTGGGCTGTCGCTGAGAAACACGGAGTTTGAGCTCCCTCCAAAGATTCTCTATTGGGTTTAGGTCTGGAGACTGGCTAGGCCACGCCAGAACCTTGATATGCTTCTTACAGAGCCACTCCTTGGTTATCCTGGCTGTGTGCTTCGGTTCATGCTACCACCACCATGCTTCACAGTAGGGATGGTGTTCTTGGAATGGTACTCATCATTCTTCTTCCTCCAAACACGTTTAGTGGAATTATGACCAAAACGTTCCATTTTGGTCTCATCTGACCAGATGACTTTCTCCCATGACTCCTCTGGATCATCCAAATGGTCATTGGCAAACTTAAGACGGGCCTTGACATGTGCTGGTTTAAGCAGGGGAACCTTCCGTGCCATGCATGATTTCAAACCATGACGTCTTAGTGTATTACCAACAGTAACCTTGGAAACGGTGGTCCCAGCTCTTTTCAGGTCATTGACCAGCTCCCCCCGTGTAGTTCTGGGCTGATTTCTCACCTTTCTTAGGATCATTGAGACCCCACGAGGTGAGATCTTGCATGGAGCCCCAGTCCGAGGGAGATTGACAGTCATGTTTAGCTTCTTCCATTTTCTAATGATTGCTCCAACAGTGGACCTTTTTTCACCAAGCTGCTTGGCAATTTCCCCATAGCCCTTTCCAACCTTGTGGAGGTGTACAATTTTGTCTCTAGTGTCTTTGGACAGCTCTTTGGTCTTGGCCATGTTAGTAGTTGGATTCTTACTGATTGTATGGGGTGGACAGGTGTCTTTATGCAGCTAAAGACCTCAAACAGGTGCATCTAAATTTAGGATAATAAATGGAGTGGAGGTGGACATTTTAAAGGCAGACTAACAGGTCTTTAAGGGTCAGAATTCTAGCTGATAGACAGGTGTTCAAATACTTATTTGCAGCTGTATCATACAAATAAATAGTTAAAAAATCATACATTGTGATTTCTGGATTTTTTTTTTAGATTGTCTCTCACAGTGGACATGCACCTACGATGACAATTTCAGACCCCTCCATGATTTCTAAGTGGGAGAACTTGCAAAATAGCAGGGTGTTCAAATACTTATTTTCCTCACTGTAAGTTTGATAGTTATGGCTCACAGCTTGTAAAAACCCCAAATTTAAATATCACCAGTCATCAAAATTAAAACAAAGGCTTTACATATAGGTGTTGGTCATGTATTGGAATATCATTAAAAGTTCATTTATTTCTGTAATTCAACTTAAAATATGAAACTAATATGGGATACACTCATTACATGCAAAGTGACATATGTCAAGCCTTTATTTGTAATTTTGATGATTATGGCTTACAGTCCATTGTCAAATAGTCAAATATTCTAATTTATGAGATTTTTTATTTGGAGTTTTTACAAGCTGAGCCATAATCATCAAAATTATAGCAAATAAGGCTATACATAATTACATGCAAAGTGACATATTATGTCACTTTGCATGTAATGAGTGTATCCTATATTAGGTTCACAGTTTAAGTTGAATAACAGAAATAAATGAACATTTTCACGATATTCTAATTTTCCGAGTTTCACCTGTAAATTATGCGAAAGAAAGAAAGAAAACCTACAATGATGCGAAATGTTTCCACAGAAACTGTCTGAAACTGAATATACAGAAAAAGAAATCGCATCAGAAGCCTTTACCACTTAAACACAGGGTATCCGCGGGGTCTTAAAAAGTCTAAAAAATCTAAAATTCAAGAATCGAAATTTAAGGCCTTAAAAAGTCTCAAATTCTGCCTATTTGGTCTTAAATCCATGGTAAATTGGTCTTAAAATTGAACATGTGTTTGACTCAATTACCCCCGGCTCACATTAAATCCGGTTAAGGTCCGGTACGGCGTCCGCAATCTTAAGGTTTATCTGTTAAACTTTAATTCTTACTGTAAAAAAACAGAGGTAGCTTCCCGAGACACACACGGTACAAAAAGTATGCACCCGCCAATAAACTAAAGAAAAAGGCGGCCAAACACCATACTTTTGGAGCAACGAATAAACCCATTACGTTATTAGTGTGGTTAATGCCATGAATATTGACGGTAGAAAGCATTGAGATAGCATGTTTGTGTCATGATGTTCACAGTGTGTCGCGGTTTGACACGTCTCCACCGATTCTGCGTCTTTGGGTTAAAATTAAGTTCCAACACTATTGATCAATAATCACCAACTCGATTGTCCCTCGTGGTCAGTCACAAATAGCGCTGTGGGGATGCCAAGCCGCGGGTCAGGCCACGAGGAACGTAGTTTTTGAAGCAAGAGAGCACAATGCAACACTCTGCACAGTCAGCCAGATGTGCACGATAGGTTCTGCAGACAAAGTTGCAGCCCGCACAGTTGACCCTGTCCTGGAGAGGCAGAAGACACTGAGAGAAAGGAACTTTCACTTTTGATCAGACGTTATCACAGAGGCAGCAGCGCGGCGGCATTGTGGATATTTGCTTGGGGGTCTCTTCCTGGACAATGTACGTACGTTATGTTTTAACCGTGGAAAAAAGCTTTTACCTGGACTTGGACATGTGAAGATGAGCGATTACAGCGAGGAGTGCGTCTGTCTGTCTGTAACTTTGCGACGCGCGTCCTGCTCGTTGTTTGGCTAACCCTAAACTGACTCACTCGCGGACTTCATTCTTTTCCTGGTGGATGTAACACACTGTTTATTCTGATACAGCTGGACACAGTTTCCTTCAAGTCTACCTGCTCCACCAACATTTCTAATTATCTTACCACCATTGCCTAATCGTTAACAATGTTTGAACTTGTTATCCCCGCGAAAGCGACTTCAGTATCCAATGTAAAGGACAATAATACTCAATAGTTGATTAAATCCCGATTACAATGCTGCATCGATTCCAAATCCTGTCACTGTAATTAACTATGTATCTAAAAAAAAAAACGCACACAATTATTTGGAACATCTATAAATTCTGCTAATGATGAAGACGTTGCTGTAAACATTAATTAAAGTCTACACAGTCTGTATTGCGCCTGAGGTTGTGCATATGGTCTGAAGCCGTGCTGAGACATTGGAAGAGGTCTGTTTTTGTTCATAACTGTAGTGATCTTAAAATGCTCATCTGAGTAAATTCTTTTTTGTGGGATAAATTTATTGAGAATTATAAAGCTGGGTTAGGTTATAAAAAGCTTTAAGCATCTCTTGGAGTACAGTTAGATACACCATCCAGAAATGGAAAGAGTATGCTATCACTGCAAACCTACTAAGACTCGGCCGTCTTCCTAAACTTGCTGACAGAACAAGGACAGCACTGACCAGAGCTGTTACCAAGAAGCCTATGATGACCCTGGATGAACTGCAGAGAGCTACAGCTCAGGTGCGCGAACCTGTACACAGAACTACTATTAGCCGTACACTGCACAAATCTGACCTTTATGGAAGAGTGGCTAGAAGAAGCCATTTTTAAAAGAAAACCATAAGAAGTCCCGTTTGCTGTTTGCCAGAAGCCACGGGGGATACAGCAAACATGTGGAAGAAGGTGCTTTGATCAGATGAGACCAAAATGGTTTCTTCTTGGCACTCTTCCATAAGGCCAGATTTGTGCAGTGTACGACTAATAGTTGTTCTGTGGACAGTTTCCCCTACCTGAGCTGTTACTCTCTGCAGTTCATCCAGGGTCATTAATAGGCTTCTTGGTAACAGCTCTGGTCAGTGCAGTCCTTGTTTGGTCAGTAAGTTTAGGAGGACGGCTGGGTCTTGGTAGGTTTGCAGTGATGCCACACTCTTTCCATTTCTGGATGATGTATTTAACTGTACTTTGAGAGATGTTCAAAGCTTTGGAAATCTGTTTATAACCTCACCCTGCTTTATACTGTTCAATAACTTTATCCCAGACCAGTCTGGTGTGTTCCTCAGACTTGATGATGCTGTCTGCTCCCAATAGTCTCTTTACAGACCTCTGAGACCATCACAGATCAGCTGTATTTGAACTGACATTAGATTACACAAAGAGGTAGACTTTATTTAGTCATTAGGGCAACATGTGATCATTCAGAAATCATAAGGCAACTTCTGAAGGCAATTGGTTGCACTAAGAGGAAAGGGGACTGGAGCTTATAGATCCCGGGGGACCCGCAGACACGCCTGGTATCAGATTAACCCCCCTCTGAACTATACTTTTTTGTTTTGCTTCTTTTTAGGTGGTCCACAGCAGCAGAGGGACATGCAGTACGTCCAGATGATGAAGTCCAAATGGATGTTAAAGATGGGAATGTGCCACAACAGCACCAAGCAAAAGCACTTCAGAGCTCAGGTCATGTTTTAGATGTGGGACTGTATCCACCAGCAACAACAAGCCGCATCACAGACCGCACCACAGACTGTATCATCATCAGACTGCACCACAGGCTTCATCATCAGACTGCACCACAGCTTCATCATCAGACTGCACCACAGGCTTCATCATCAGACTGCACCACAGGCTTCATCATCAGACTGCACCACAGGCTTCATCATCAGACTGCACCACAGGCTTCATCATCAGACTGCACCACAGGCTTCATCATCAGACTGCACCACAGGCTTCATCATCAGACTGCACCACAGCTTCATCATCAACTGCACCACAGGCTTCATCATCACACTGCACCACAGGCTTCATCATCACACTGCACCACAGGCTTCATCATCATCACACTGCACCACAGGCTTCATCATCATCACACTGCACCACAGGCTTCATCATCATCACACTGCACCACAGGCTTATCATCATCACACTGCACCACAGGCTTTATCATCATCACACTGCACCACAGGCTTTATCATCATCACACTGCACCACAGGCTTTATCATCATCACACTGCACCACAGGCTTTATCATCATCACACTGCACCACAGGCTTTATCATCATCACACTGCACCACAGGCTTCATCATCATCACACTGCACCCACAGGCTTCATCATCATCAGACTGCACCACAGGCTTCATCATCAGACTGCACCACAGGCTTCATCATCAGACTGCACCACAGGCTTCATCATCAGACTGCACCACAGGCTTCATCATCAGACTGCACCACAGGCTTCATCATCAGACTGCACCACAGGCTTCATCATCAGACTGCACCACAGGCTTCATCACCGGCCGGGGCTGGTACAAGTGTCTCGCTGAGTGTGCTCCTCTGAAGACACCCAGCCAACTTAAGTGGGAGACATAGGGAGGTGCTGTAAATTAATTTGATCAGTATCAAAACCATTGACAATTTTTTTCATCGTTGAAGTTGTTTAACAATTTTCTGATCAATTTCTGATAAATAAAAATAAAGATATGTGCATGTATGTATGTGATTCTATAGTTGAACATGGCTAATAAATGTGCTCTTTAGACAGAATTATGAGCTAGATTAGCATTTGAAATATATTGTGACATGATTATTACATTTACAGGATTTAAAGCTTGTGTTTAAAGTGTTATTTTAGAGGTGCAGGCGAGTTCTTAATAAAATGCTCAAACCATTTTTATTCCTTGTCCATAGCACCAATGCTCTCATCCCTGTAGATCTGGTCCTCAGCTGCATTCACCTCTGCATACTTTTGTCCCACTCTATTATACTGTGTCATTTACTAGATTAAAACATTTGAGCCGGACAAAAGTAACGCAAAGAATTGTATCTTCAAAGAAGGTACTTGAGTCATCTTCTGTACTTGGTAGTTGAGGTCTCCAAACGTTTCGCCTCTCATCCAAAAGGCTTCGTCAGTGAACAAGATTACACTCAGCACACAGCGTAGATAAACACCAGTTGGGAGGAGTTGGGTTGGCCCGGCTCCTCCCCTCTAATCACAGCTACTCTCCCCTGTGGGTAAACACCTTTTTTGTTATTATGTCATTCCCTCATTAAACACATGCCTGGAGTGTTGCCTTGGCTCATTCACATATTTTTGAGTAATCAGTAAAAGAAAAAACTAAAAACTTAGACGGCAGCCATTTTAGGTGTAGCTATGCCTCAGTCCTCCTAGGAACGCCCCCACCTCCTGGAGACGCCTCTGGACCTTTCGTCACCAGCCAAGCCACCAACCACTGCTCCTCAGCTCAGCAGAGCCCCTCCCCGCATAGTAGTGTTGTTTAGATGCCACAGCAGTGTGCTGAAGGGGGCGTGTCGGAAAGCTTCTTAAAGAGACAGAGGCCTATTTCAAGACGTTTAGTACAGCCATTTTGAGAGAGCTATTTTATTCAAGGCAGTTATTTTAATTTACTGCATACACAGACCAACAGAAGGTTACATCATCATTGTAGTATGCTATTAGACTGGTGCTATGTGATTGAAAAAAGCATAATACCCCCTCTTTAACACTGTCCTGACCAAATAAATTAATGTGTTTTGAAATGTAATGTATTTGCACTTGGACTATCTGTATTTAGCACATGGGTGGGATCACTTATGCTCTCTGAAACTTTCTTTTGGTTGAACTTGACAGACTTCTGCCCAATACTTTCAAAGAGCAGCAAGAATATTGTTATCCACCAACAACAAAGCATAGGCCTACACATTTTTTAACTGGTAGTACGATGATTCATTAATTAAGCGTAAACATTATGTATTGTAGGAAATATAATCTGGAAAGTCCTTCCTGCAAAATGTCAACAAATAATTTGTCACAGCCTTCGTTCTGGGCTGGCACAGATTTTGCCTCATAATATTACAGATTGTCTCTCATGTAAATACACTTTATTGTTTGACTTTTTTCATTTTAGCACAGAGTACAGAATAATAGATCCGTGTACAGGCGGCCTTTTGAGCGCCTCTTCGTCAGCAGAGGGCAGTATACTCGGCCTAAGACTTCCTGTGAGTTGAGTAGACTTCCGTCGTGTTTCGTTCAGCAGAACTGTTTATTTAGAATGTTCTTTTCACCGTTGTCACAGAGATGCGTCCTCCTCCGTGCGCTCCGGTCCTCCGGTGTCACGGCCGCCGGCAGCAGAGCGCCTCTGTTAGCGCGCTGTTGTGGAGGGCTCCCCGGTCATATCCCCGGTCTACACGCCGCGCCGAGCTCGTCCTCTGTCCGCAAGGTAAGGCTCCTGACCCGTAAGGACCGTCAAACAAAAGTCACATTTGTTTAGTCAGATGTTGGTCACCCAGGAGATGAACTTGCCTGATGTTAGTTCTAAACCTATGATGCCTGTGGTTTGTGTGTGGCATTAAAAGTCTTTTGAATTATTCCAAAATGAAGGCCTTAAAAGTCATTACAAAGCATGCACATGGATTCAAACTGGCAACTATTTTCACTGCACACATTTGTCAACACATTAATTGAATTAAATTGTCACTTCATAAATGTTGGTGAATCATTTTATTGTTTGTAACCTGGGGTCCACGTCTTCAGTTCTTATCAAACCAGTCTTTTTAAAAAATCTTTGTTACTTTGAAAAACCCCTGGACGACTGCAAGTTTACACAACTGCTATAAGTGTGTGATCTTTTCTTTTCTTTTATGAATCTCGTACACAAGGCGCATTGAGTTGCCTTGTGTACGAAATGTGCGGTATAAATAAAGTTGCCTTGCCTTGCCTCCAGCATCAGATAGTTCATGAAGAGGCACTGTTCTTGAATGTAAAGGTCAAAGTGGCCTGTTCTGAACGTTCTCACAGCTGCCCTGGCCTTTGCCATCCGTAAACTCCGGTCAATGATCTTTTCCCTACATGTACGTCTGGGTGTGATCTCAGTGGCTGCGTTACATCGGTTGAATTCCAACCTACCATTCAGCGAGCGGGAGAGGCAGGTGTTGTAGGTGACGTCCCAGACAGCAAAATACATTCGGGCCGGATCTGGGCCAGACCTAGCAGTAGATCTGGCCCAACTCCGTTATCCCAACCTGGGCCTTTGTCTTTTTTTCCAATGGCCCAATACCGGCACGGATCCGTTTTACGGATCCGGATGGAAGCTGGGCCAGAGCTGCCCCGGATCTTTCAAAAACCTGCTACATTCGGTACAGTTCCGGTGCAGATGTTCAAAACGGAGGCTATTTTTGTGTGGATCCGGGACGGGTCTGGCGCAGATACGTGATATGAGTGTTGATTTTAGCAGATTCGGGACGGATCCTTTCCGGATCTGGCTATGTGTCATTTAGAATATGTTTAAATCCGGTTCAAAGGTGTAAAACGGATTACAGCCTATGGTAAAATTAGCACACACACACACACATACGTTCATGTTTAAAACAGTTTATTACTAAACAAGTCATGCACAAATTGATAACATTTACAAATAGCATAATTATGTTGAGTCACAAAAACACATAAGTGAGCAACAAGGGATCTTACACAAAACTGTCTGTATAAAAGGGAGGTAAAAAATTACTTGAATTCAAAAATATTGCTTTGTTAGTCAGACAGCTACTTAACAGTTTTGCACATAGTGAATTTATTTTGTTTTACAAAAATATTTAAGAATATTGATATAACTGCAGATTGTAACAAAACTGCAAAAAAATCATTGTTAGGAAAAGAAAATCTGTAATATGTTTTTCAAATTGCTACATTGCTACATGTTCTACATGCTGTTACATACACATGTATGGCAAGTTTTGAGCAGAAACTGTATTTGGGTCATCATTTTAGTGTTTTTTGATTATCTTGCTCTCTAAAAATAGTTAAGCAATGTTAATTTACAAGATATTGAGATTTAATGCCAGTTTGAAACCAATTTAATGCTTTTTAATGACTTTTAATGCCTTAATTTTGGGACAATTCTTGTATTAACTTTAACCTCTTAACCCCCGCCTTAACCAAGTGCATTTTTCTCCAGTTGGGCTTTACCAAAATCTAAAACCTTCTCGGCTGGAGCTTACAGCCTATTGGCCAGTGTAATGCCTTATTTGAAAGCTAAGACCTACAAAACTCAACAAAAACGTGATGAAAACACAACCAAAAAGACCAAAAATGTGACAATCATAAGGAAAAAGTTTGTCCTTGCTATGATTGTCACATTTTTGTCCTTTTTGGTTGTGTTTCATCACGTTTTTGTTTTCTTGACGTGTTTTGTTCACATTTTGTGGCTTAATCAGTTACAGTACATAAAATGCGGACAAAACGCTATGAAAAAGTAATGAAAATGTGACAAAAGAGATATGAATATGAAAATATGAATTTTGTAGGTCTTAGCTTTCAAATGAGGCTTAACTCTGGCCTATAGGTTGTAAGCTCCAGTCCAGAAGTTTTTAGATTTGGGTAAAGACAAAATGGAGAATATGTGCTTGGTTAAAGTGGAGGTTAAGGGGTTAAATGCTTTTTGATGACATGTGGAAACCCTGTGGAAGAATATAAATATAAAATTCTGAATTTAAGTCGTCTATGAAACCGAAAAAGCAGTGATTCCCAGCTTGAACTCTGCAAAGGTTCACACAGTGTCTCCAAAGCTACCGCAAGGATCAATATGGTAATATATAAAGGAATGGGATATTAAATTGATACAAACTATGATATATTTCATATTACTTATAAAAGTATTATTTCGCAATTAATATTTTATGTACATTCCTAAACGGAGCCGTGTAAGATCAAACATAATTCTGGTAAAACTGGGTCATTTGGAAAAGCTTGGGAATCGCTGGATAAGACAATGAATGAATGAATGTGACTTTAATATAATTACAATGATTAAGGTGAATATAGGACATTATGTTACCTTGCCTTTAGCCAATACAGCAAAGAATCATTGTCAAGGTTTGCACAGGTAACAGCAAATCAAATTTAATGAAATGTTTATAGCTCAAATACTCTATTTCTAATGCCACAAACGCAAAAATCTGTGCATAGTTCGTTATAAACAACTTAATCAAAAAAGGGGAATAACGTTTTGATATTCAAAGACAACTTGGATACAACTGGCAGGTTTAGAGCAAAAAGCTGTTCTAAAAGGTGTAAAGAATGTGTTCTAGACTATCATTTTAACGTTTCTTTAAACTTTGAAAACATTTTTTTAAAACTTTGAAAACATTTAAACGCTTATTGACAATTAAGGCCTTAATTTGCACACAAATCCTTTTAATGCCCCTCAGAAATGCTGATTGACAGGCCTAAATTATCAAAGCAAATTATAAAGAACATTGCAGTGGACAATGTTGTAGCTGACAATGCAAACATCCAAATCCTTCCTCACCAGTCTTGAAAAGTCAGCCCTCAGTCTCTCAGTGATTCCAAAACCCAGTATTTACAGTTCTGTTGCTCCAGAGGAAGAACTGTGACGGAAGAAGATTCTCTTTCTCATGTTGTTTTCATCAGGAACAGCATTTGGGTAAGGGCTGCAAACAAAAACAAAAACACGGGTCAGACACAAGACGTGTACTGGACAAAGGCAAACAATGTCCAATAAATATCACTTACAAGTTAAGTCCAGTGTGTTGCCTCATGGACAATCACAGAACATCTTAGTCCAGATGTAGTCCTTCTGAATCCAGCTTCAGTCCTGAACATGTCAGTCAAAAATAAAAAAATTAAATTAAATACACATATATGTATATATCAATAATAGACAATTGCAGCGCAAAATAATATTGGATGTTCTATGAGTGCCCATCTTCAAAAGAATTTTGATTTTCGAAATGGTTTTAAGATAATTTTTACCTTTAGAATATATCTATAATGTACAAGATACAGTATAAGCCATTCAAAACATTTGAACAAAATTCAAATTTGGTGACTGACCTGTCTTGAGTGATTTTTCATTGTGGTAGCTCCAGGTTCCAAAAGGGAGGATTGTAGATGAGTGGAATCAAAACAGTGTTTCAGCTTTTCATGCAGTGAGCCTCCTCCACCTTTATTGTTGGTCCTACAAAACCACAATGTTACAGTGAGAATGTTATAACACAAAGTAACTGCTGAAATTGTTTTCTGACATGTATCACTTACATGTAAATGAAGTCCACCCAACATTCGTGAAAACCTCAAATTATGTACAAAACCTGTGGAGATATAAAACATGATTTTTTTTAAATGATTTTGGAAATAAATAAAAAATAATTATAAGCCTTAGTTTAGTTTTGATCACATAAATTAATCTCACTGCAATACTCCACCACAGAACAAAAAATTGAATGAAAAATAAAGGTCCTGAGTGGGCTTTTTTCAAAATCTGAATTTCTGCTAGAACCGGTGCCAAATGCAGAGAGCGCTGTTACAAACTTAAAATCACTGTAACCTCCGGATCTGAAGCTTTACAATACTGGGGAAAGCGAATACCAGTTAAACTAAGCCAATAGTGATGTGATTTCCCTCCACTCAAGGACGTTTCGATTGCGGACACTTGGTATAATTTTTACTTGGACAACTTTTTGAAGAAAAAAAAGTGTGAATCACTGCTAGTGGACTACAACGGTATAACAAGGCAAAATGGGTCTCAAGCTTGTTTATGTTTATGTTTATTTATTTGTTTGAGCAGTCAACCCGCCCAAAGGGAGTGGGCTGAAGCCAAAGGCTTATAAGCGCCCACCCCAAAATAAAAATAACATTACATTTAATATTTACAAGGTAGCAAATCATAAACAAAGGAACATAGGGCAAAGTAACAATAAATGATGAACCAGAACAAAATAAAAACAACAGCAAAATAAAGAACAAAAGAATGTGCTACTTTTATGTTATAAAGGTTTATTAATACATATTATACTCTGAGATCTTGCTACTTCCCAGTTGTCATTACCATCCTCAATATAATTTAATTTGGGTTATCATTAATTATCATTATTAAAGGTGCATTAATACATATTATACTCTGAGATCTTGCTACTTCCCAGTTGTCATTACCATTCAAGCTCACGTAAATGCCAGGAATAGCGCATCTTTAACAGGTTACACAGCGCACAGGGACTCGCAGATTGGCCTACTGGAGCGCGTCACAAAAATGAGCATTATGGAACTTTTAATGGAGTAGCTTCTGATGAAGGCAACACAAAGTAAGAATGTTAGGCCCATTAAATGTATTAAGAATCTGCTGTAGCAATTCTCTGTTTAGAATGGATGTGGATCACACATTTGCACAAACGTTAGCGGCCAGAACCAGGCCAAACTTGACACCATGCCCTGAAACAAACATGAATCCCGGGCCGTCCGCACTTCTAGCTTCGTGTTCATTCGAGCGTATGACTATTTACTGTCTAACCATTGTTTTGTGAAACCATTGTATTGCTTGTGTTCTGGTTCATATTGTAAATATGAAACGGGGGAGTTAGAGCACCTCCGTTAGTAGTTGAAAACAGGCTCATCAACGGATCAACTGCAAATTATAGCTCTACGTTTTGTATTATTTCCATTCAACTTTTTCTTACATACAAATTGGATGATTTAGTTACATGGTCTAAAAGCCATAATAGCTGTATGTTTAAAATAGTATAGGATGAAGACTTACCCAGAAGTGCGGCGAGTGTCCCTCCGTGCTGCTGAAGGACTGTGAGAGTGATCCCAACCGAATCAACGTTTAAAAAAAAGGAATAACTGTCAGATAATTTGAATTTGGGCGCCTCCGGTTTACGGTGCTGCTCCGGAGCTGTTCCGAGTCGGTGATGTTGAGGGTGCGCCAGGTGGCCAGAGATCCGGTTTACGCTGCTGCCCCAGAGCTGTCCCGGAGCTATGATTCTTATAGTGAGAGCAAGATCAGTAAAACGGGTCTGGTGGGGAACTGGTTCAAATCCGCAATACGGATCTGATTCCTAGGAGGATTTGGCGACTTGAAAACGGAGCTGGCCCGGACCTAATTGCTGTCTGGGGTTACGCATTTGCACCGGATTTGCTGGTTGTAGTTTGAAAACCGATCCAATCGTTTCAAAGGATTTCCTTCCCCCCCACCTGAAAACGGAGCTCAATTGTGAAGTTTCAGACCCTCTGTATGAAATGAGTACGAGGGTATGGTAAGAACAGGCTACAGTTGAAGTGAAATATAGCTGTTTTTATGATTGCTATAACCAGATGGCAAAGGCTGCAATCATTTCTCTCCAAAACCCCAAACCTACTGCCCTCATGCGGTCATCTACAATCTGCTAATCCTGTGATCCCTATATTAGTTCAGCCATTTTGGCTTGTCTTTCAAATGTAAATGCTCTGGACTTGCTTGAAATGCACTGAGAAATTAATCTCATTTTGAAAATGTAAAAGCAAAATCTAAATACAATTGCCATACTTTGCCACCAGAAAGATTGCAATCGTGTATTTTTCCAGAAGCGTCCAGCTCCACTGTGGTGTAAATAATAACATGTGGTGTGTTTGCAGAGCGTGTGCCTGCAGCGGCGTGTCCCTGGTCCCCCTGCTCGCTGCCTGTCCTCCAGTGGACAGGCCTCACCAGGACAGCTCATCTACACGGGAGTCTGGGCACAGCTGTCAGAGGTCCGACACACCAACAGGACAGATAATGATAAATAATTAAGCCACGTAACGATGATCAGCTGTTCAATGAACTTATTCCCATGACAACGGACATTAACCTGTCAATGTGCTGACACGCGAGCACGTACAGGCACACTTCCCCGATGTTACTGTGGTCACTCCTCTCCCTCGTGGTTAAATGCACTGAGGCTTATAGACGCGCAGCGCAGAGAAATGTACTTAATCAGCACATGGAGAGTTTAGTTTAGTTTAGTTTATTGTTTATTGAAACAGGGACAGTGTACAAAACCATTAGTCTTTACAAAAGAAGAGATGATTTGTACCAGATTTAGCAAAGTAGCTATTTTCCATCTGCAGTCCCTGGACAGGTGAGTACAAAAAGAGGAAAGTTCCACTGCAGCAGGAAGGGGAAGACAGGAAACAGAGGCGTACCTTGATTATTTTGAAGTTAATCCATTTTGCCTCATGCAGTGTGTAGTCAATCTTTCTTCGTGCGAAAAAGAGGCATCAAAGCGAGAATAGTTCACCAGAGGTCGGCCACCTTCACACCACAACCGCTCCGACGCAGAGGGAGGCTCAGGCCGCTCTGAGACCACCTGTTTAAGCCGCAGTCGGAGCGGCTGTTTACACCGTCGTAAAGTGCTGCGGTTAGATTCACACTGACCCTAATTGTTACTCAACCTCAATATATCCACACTAGGGTGGAATCCAAATTTTGATCTCTTCTTCTTCTTCTTCTTCTTCTTATTATTATTATTATTATTATTATTATTATTATTATTATTATTATTATTATTATTATGACTCATATAAAGAAAGATCTAAAAATGTAAGTTTACAAAATCTTCAATGAAGGCTACCGAGTCGTCTTCTGTACTTTGTGCAGAGGATGACTAGTGTGGTCGTCTTCTGACTGTCATCTAATTTGTCACTGGTAAGAAAAGACTAATGACAAACAAAAATAATAAAATAAAAAGGAATTAAAAAATGTAAAAAAAAACTATAATCTACATAACTACAATTACAGAGGAGTATGCTTATAGTAGCAACCTTAAGCTTGAGAGGCATTATGATTGTATATGACTGTATGTGTGTATATTATATCATATAGAAGAGTGGGTGTGAGTTGTTATTTATCCCAGGGCTTATATGAGTGAATGTAACATATAAGACAGCCTCCAAACGTGTTTTTTTATTTATTTTTTTACTATTTTATTTGTGTGTGTTTTTGTTGTTTGTTTCTATTGTTGTCTTTGTCTCTTATTTTATACTAATGTGTTTGTTCTATGTAGGAATTTGTTTTGTTTTTTCTATGTGTCCTTAATAAAAAATTACAAATCGCAAAAAACAAAAAAGATTCACACTCGGGCTCAAAGTCCCTTTAGGTCGACCTAACTAGAGCCTGTGTGAAAACGCCCTAAATGATGTGCACTGCTTCAGTTTCCATTAAATACTGCCTGTAAGACTGTTATTCCTGACGTCTCTAACTTGTCTGAGCTCCTGTAGAAACTGTGATTTGTCAGTAATTAATTGCTACCCTTAATATTCACCACACCAATATGAATAAGAGTTGGGTTCATTATTATGACATTAAAATACTTAATAAGACGGGGCTCGCGTGGGACACGCAACTGAATGTAATCTCCAGAGGTCGCTGTCCTTCCTCTCTCGCTTTTATCCCAATAAGGGTCAGCGATGTCTTGCACAAATCAAGGAATAGTTGCAGAAAACATCACAGACCATGAGATACTGTCGTGAAGTCACTGGCTACGTGTTAAAAACATTACATTTAATACTTGAATGGAGGAAACGTCTGAGTTCATTAAGGAGGAGATTTTATCTAAGAGCTAGAGAAGAAAGAGGGAAATAAGAGAAGTAAAGCAGGACAGAGATTTGTTATAAAGCAGCAGTGCGGCGTCACCTGTTGGACAGATTGGTGTAGTGCTCACTCGTTTTGTGTGAGCCCTCAGTCGGTCCACGCGAGGAACTCCGTCTCCATTGGTTTACTATTATCACCTGTTAATTTGATGCAGTATAAATGCACGAGTGTGATTTACCATACTTGAAGCACAAACTAACATCATGGTTGACTGTCGGCTATGTCCCAGTGGTGACCTGCTGTAATGCTGTCTGTCTGTGTGCTCACAGGGGTGAAGGCGTTCTCTTACAGCACCAGTGGAGCCAGTGTCCTCCTCATGCCCCACATCTTCCTGAACACCGGCCTGGGAGCTCAGAGCTGGGCTCTGCAGGCTGTGTTCTGTGGAGTCATTGGCTTCTTCACCTTCCTCACGCCTGTCATGCTCCACCTCATCACTAAAGGCTACGTGGTGCGCCTGTATCACGACCCCACGCAGGACGTGTACACTGCCATCACCTACAGGTCAGACTGGAAGTATTATTTTAGTCATAGTTGTACCATTTGAACAATTACAAAAGGGTCAATTAAATCAAATATGTTCACTTTTGTAAACAAATGCATGTAGCCTGCCCTTCAGTTAAACTGCAACTTAATCTGAGTCCAAAACAAGCTATAAACTAGGGATGTCCCAATCCGATCACGTGATCGGAAATCGGGCCCGATCACGTGGTTAGACTCGATTGAAATCGGACATTACCTCCCGATCAGGACTCGGATGTCCATTCTCATTACTTTTGATCAGATTTCGAGCAATTGTGAACCACTTTCTGTCCTCTCCCCCTGGCCCAGCGCTTCTGTCACTCCCTCCACCTGGCTGCGTCAAATCGCTCACACCATCCCCCCTTCGTCTGAGACATCCCCAAATCCACACAAGTGCCATCGCGAGAGAACGATAACAACATCTCAGTGTTTCCCACAGGAAGGAGACTGTGGTGGGAGAGAGCGCCACCTTGGGAGATTTTTATTTTTATTTTAGGTGTGTTTTCCTGCATTCTGGTGCATTTTAAGCAAAAAATAATAACTATTTTAGGCTATTATGCTGCTGTGAAAATAATAAATTCTGTTTAATTTACATAGGGTACAGCTTTTTTTTTTTAATAATGTAATGGATCAGTTTTACTCAAGGGCACAAGCCCTTGATTCCTCTCTCAGCTCCGCCCCTGCAGCTCTCAGATACAGACTCTGAACCTCAGCCTGATGCTGCAGAGAGAAAACATTGACCAACATGAGCAGCTCTCACCTCATGTAGGGCAAGAGAGTTCCCGTTCTAAAGTTTAGAACGGGGTCCTGAATTTAATTCCACTGCGATCCAAAAAAATAAAGTAGAATAATTATGAAGCAAAGGCCTGGAACATAATTTACCGTAATAATAATTTGTGTGATTTGAAAACAATAAAACGATTCATTATAGTTTTGTTTTTACTCTAAAATTACATTTTGGGTTTCTAAATAACAGAATATATACACAATGTGCCAATGCAGTGCTGTGTTTCTCCTCTTTGCTCAGCTCAACAATGAGCCCTGTTTAATCCAAGTCCAGATTTGGTCCAGATTTGGTCCTGGTTTGGTCCTGGTTTGGTCCTGGTTTGGTCCAGGTTTGGTCCAGGTTTGGTCCAGGTTTTGTCCTGGTTTGGTCCTGCTCGCTGCTCTTTTGTTTTAAACGATGGAGAAACAGACGTGCTGTTTGCGCGTAAGTATCGCGCGTGCATATTTAATTAGATGATTAGCGTCTTCTCGGGTTTTAAATCTTTAGCTATATTTCAATCATTCAGCCGTTTCTAAAAGTTTCAAACGAGCTCAGAGGCTGCAGTTTCTCTTTCTGTTCAGCCTGGTTAGCGTAGTGTGAGGGGGAGAGAGAGGGAGCGAGGGTGAGACAGCGCAGATGCAGCTGCAGGACTGAGGGAGTCACGTCGGGTCTAAAGTTTGGATCCAAGTTTTGGGTTCGGACGGGTTGGCGCGTGGACCGGAACCAGACTGAGGTCCGCCATTTCGTGACCTCTGGTTTAATTCATTATAGTGACAGCTGCATTAGCAGCGCAGTAAAGAGGTGTACTATGCAAATTAGCCATGTGGTCTTTTAGTTTATAAGCGAAAACAAAACTACGCAAAGCTGCCTTCATTTGTTGTAATAATAATAGGCTACTTCAACAGTGAGACATTGTTCACTGCTCCTTATTTGTCCTGTTAAACCTGCACCTCTGCTGCAGATGTTGGTGTTGGGTGACAGACAGAGAAAGAGAGGGCTGATCGAGAGTGTGGCGGATAAAAGAGACTATGGCGGGCCGCCATAGTCTAATGTATTAGTGGGAAACCCTGCATCACTGATAACCCATGCAGAGTCTACTGTAGGCTAAGCGAGTGAGGAGTAACAAACGGCAGTTTTTATCACTATTACACTGCTATGTACATGTGATTGAACAGTGGTTACTCAGACCCGCACTGAGCGGAGAAGCCCTCCTCGCATTTCTGGGGAGATGTTTAAAAGTCCGTGATGGACAGAGACGAGAGCCCGGCCCGCTGCGCTCATACATGCGCAAATACGCTGAAAGACGAGGGGAAACCACCTAAACCACTGCCTCCTCTCTTCGCTACGTTCAGTAGGTGAATTAAGGAAGAAGCACTTGTTTTTACTCCTCTGGTTGTCTAAGCCTTTAGTAAAACACATGCACTCTGTACACGCCCAAGGTGAATGACGCGCGTTCACGCCACAGTGAACGGCGGGCGGTGCACCGCGCATGTTGACCTCGACCCCGTCCCGGTTTTCAGGGTGGAAATGTGGTCACCCTGTCTTCATTTAAAGAGACTGTAATCGAGTTAAAATGGCATTTAGCTTTGGCCAAATATATTGTGTTGTTTAACTGTTTGGAAAAAACCTGATCGGGATATCCCTACTATAAACCTAGTGTTATTAATAGTTCTACTTGAAGTGGGCAAAAGGCCCATATTAGTCTAGTGCTCAGTTCTCTGCACTGGCTTTCTGTCAATTCAAGAATAGTCTTTACCACAGCTCTGCTTCTGTACAGTTTAGTCTCACACCTAAGTACATCTCTCACTTTAGAGCCATATGAACTAGGGATGCAACAATTCTCTAGGTCACGTGTGTCAAGCATGCGGCCAAGATGATTTAATGTGGCCCTTTTGTAGAGCATGAATTTCTGAGCATGTAAAAGTAAGTCAGTAGCTCATTCTTGTGCAGAGTTATGGCTTTTTAAAGAAATTGCCAGAATACTCACTCCAGCTTAAATTTGAAAAAGGAACAAATTCCACATGTGCCCAGCAGATGGCATTGATATAAACAACATTAAAGCCATGTTGTAAATGGTCAGTCTGCCCCAGGGAGGCTTTGGCTACAATGGTACTTACCACCATTGAGTGTGGAGTGAATGAATAATGATTATGTAGCACTTTGAGAAACACTTTGCATTTTATCAGCCTGTGTAAACGGTTGTTATTTATTAGGCCACAGTCCTTTATAACGGCGAGCCGCCATGAGGGCTGAATTTACTTAGATCATTTCATGTTTTGTTTCTCTTCATTTATGTCACGACTGAATCGAAACATTTCTCAGTACTCAGTACATTTTCCCCAGGTACTTGTTTTACTCAGACTTGAGTCATTATTTTGGTCACTCACTACTCAAAATGAAGTTACTGTTGAGTAATATTTAAGCATAATTTTAGTATTTTTAATAGATGTCTGGAACAAAAAAGTTGAACAAAGTTATTATTTTCAATGAAATGTAGACATAATGCCTGCTACAATTAAATGATACTTTTAATGACGTTTAAGGGCTTTGAGGGCTCTGAGGGCTTTCACCGGAACATTTACAGTACTCGACTGCACGTGTGGGCTCCAAATAAACATGGTGGAGGACGTAAATGCAAAGCGTAGGTCATTGTGTTTGTTTGGTCCGCTAAAGGAGGGCTGAAACAACTAATCGAATAATCGACGACTAATCGATTATTGAAATAGTCGACAACTATTTAGTAATCGATTAATCGTTTTCTGGTTCACACAGACTCAAATAGAGTTAAAATGACATGAAAATGTAGTATTTTTGATGAAAACCTACTTTGTTTTTATAGTTAGGGTCTGTAGTGTTTTGTACATTGTAAATTTCATGAATAGCTGTGTCTCATCCAATCAGAGAGCAGAATTAGTGCTAAAAGGCACCATTTTAGCTTTATGTGATGAAAAAAATTGAAAAAATAACATTTTCATACACCATTCACAACCAATCGATTAATCGTAAAAATAATCGATAGATTAATCGATTACAAAATAATCGTTAGTTGCAGCCCTATAATAAAGTCAGTCTGGCTTTATACCAGGCTAGCTTTTTGTGCCCCACGGAAACTGTGTTTTATCTGCACTTTTCACTTGTAATTGATCGATGTAATGTTTTATTTGCTTTGTGTGTAATTATATGTAGTCTATTTACGTAATAGTTTACAGAAATCACATCGCTTAACATGCACCTCGTGTTCTGTAGAGCAGTTCGAATGACTCTCTAAATAACCTTGCCTTGCCTACAGCGTGTTTCTGACTGAGAAGAGGACGGTGTTCCACCAAATGCAGGTGCGGCTGCCCGACGTCAGCAAGATGTTCACCACGTTCTACGCCGACAGGACGGGGCTGCTGGTCAACCCCGACCTCTTCACTGTACCTCAGCACTATAACCACCTCATGGGCTACGACAAGCCCTTCAACTTCTGTCCCGAGCAACTGGACAAGAGCTGAGAGGCCCCACTTCACCAGAGACTGACACAACAGGGATCAGAACAGTGAAGGCTTCCCAAGGTCAACCTAAACCAGTCTCAATCCCATTTCAAAACGTCGAGACTAAACTGCCAGGACAGGCCTAATCAGAAAAAAGCTTTTAAATCATATCAATAAGGTAGCACTGCAGTAGAACCTGCATACCACCAGAGGGTGCTGTGTATCCAGCCGTCATTATGGCAGTTTGAAAAAACGGATTGATTGTGAGTTAGCATTTTTCATGTGGATTTGTAATAAAACTCCATCAAATGTTTGTTTGATTTGTCTGCAAAGTCTAACTCTGTTTTTCATTATTACGACCTGCTTATCTAGGGTGAAGGGAAGTAATATAAACCCAAGATGTAGATGGGTAAAAATAGGTTTTACAATTTATTCAGGTAAGGATAATGACAAAAGTAGGCTCAATTCAGAGTAAGAACTAAATAATGCAAAAACAAAGAAACAAATGTCTAAATACAAATCTAATCAAATCACAAAGCTAGTGTCCAGATTTCATCCAACAAACCCTGTGTCCAAATATAAAGAACAGAAAGGACATCAGAACAAAACTGGAAACAGACAAAAACGAAACCTAAAATGGATAAATAAGAATTCGCTAGAACATTGGTAACAACATGCTAGTGAGGCAGTACTATGCTCATAGTTGAAAGAAAAATAAATAACCTTGATTAATTGTTTTTTAACTGGGAAGACCAGCTTCCAACATATTCAAAATAAGGGCCCCATATCTTTGAAAATTTCTCTTGTGAACCTTATAAAATAAAGGACCTCTCTAACCCAGTACAAATGAGATGATGGAGTGGCCGACTTCCATTTAAAAAGGATTAGTCGTCTTGCTAACAAAGGCTATAAAGGAGGACCACTCTCCTGAAGACAGTGAAATATGAGAAGTTACCCCAAACAGCGCTACAACAGGATTTGGATTAATATTTTTCCATGTTACCTCACTCAGGGTATCAAAAATGTTGTACCAATAAGATTATTAAGTCGGGCATGACCAAAACACATGAATATGAGAGGCAGCTGCCTGATGGTACCGGTCACAGGTTGAATCCACAGTTTGGAATATTCTCTGAAAGTCTAACCTTTGTCAAATGGGTGCGATGTAAAATGTTGCATTGAATTAGTCTGTGTGTGGCGCAGATTGAAGAATGATGTACTTTGCCCAATACTTCCTTCCAAATATCATTGCTAAACATTCCCACATGATCTTCCCAAAGTGCCTTAATGTCGTAACGAGTGAATCTGAGTATACGTATTATGTGAAATTTCGCCTTTTCAATGCAGGAGCTGGTTTATAAAATACGTCTAGAGGCGAGTCAGGAGGCAAGGCAGGAAACAAAGGAAACCTTTCAGCTACAAAGCTACTTATCTGCAAGTATCTGAAAAAGTGTATTTGGGGATGCAGAACTTCTCAGACAGCTATGCAAAGGAAGCAAATGTATTATCAACACGTTAGAGGTTTTTAAATGTTTTAATACTCTGACTAGACCAGACATTAGTGATGGAGCAAAACATGATTGGATGATATTGGGGCTAATATTGAGTATGTTTTAAAACCAAAACGGAGCCGAAACTGATTCCTAGTTTAAGCATGTTTTTACCAACTACTACAACAGCAACTACTACTACTACAGTTTACGTCTGAGAAGGGTAGTGGGTGGGTATAGACTATAGAGGACTATAGAAGTTTTCCCTTTGATATGTTCTTTTTTAAATTTTTATCAAATGTAAATACTGTCTGTAAATATTATGAACTGTATTGTTTTATGCTTTTTGTAGTGTTTTGTATGTCTTGGGGACTGCAGATGGAAATTAGCTCTAAGAGCTAAAGTCTGGTACAAAGCATCTTTTCATATGCTGATTAATGCTCCTGTACATGTCCCTGTCAAATAAATAAATAAATACAAATACCATCACATTGTTCGTGTGAGCTTTGACAGACAGTTTAACATGTGAGTGGACAAGGGAAGTAGGAGATACTGCTCCACAAGTAGTGCCTTCCATCCTCAACCACACAGGGAGAGATGGCTGTGAATCTGAATGCAACCAAAGTTTTATTATTTTCAAAGTAGCGGCCCAATTATAAAATCTGAAATTTGGCAAGGCCATCCCTCCCAAATTTTTGGGTCTTTGCAAAAACTGCCTGCGTAACCTGGGCGTCTTCCTGTTCCAAATAAAGTTTGAAATGATCAAATCCAATTTATGAAAAAAAATGATTGTGGGAGGAAAACTGGGAGACAATGAAAAAAATATAAAAATTGAGGGAGAATGTTCATTTTAATACTATTAATGCGAGCAGCTAACGACAATGTCAGCACCGACCAATGATCTAAATCCTTCTGAACTTGAGTCAAAAGAGGAGTAAAATTTGCACTAAAAAGACCTCTATGTCTCTTAGTTACCTGCACCCCAAGATATTTAAATTGATGACTGGCTACCTTAAAAGATAAAGTGTGCAGTGGGTACTCAAAAGCTGCCTTATTGAGAGGAAGTAATTCACTTTTGCCCAAATTCAATTTGTAACTAGAAACAGACCCAAATGAGTCAAGAAGAGAAAGGGCAGCAGGTATTGACATGGAAAAATCAGTGACATACAGGAGAAGATCATCTGCATATAGCAACACTTTTTGTTCTTGACCACAACTAACAATGCCTTCAATTCGAGGATCACTACGTAAAAGCAATAGCGAGAGGTTCGATAGCTAAGGCAAATAACGGGGATGAGCGGACAGCCCTGCTGGGTTGAACGATCAATCAATCAAATTTTTTTATAGAGCCCTTTACAACACTCAAGGCGACCAAAGTGCTTTACAATAAAATCACATAAAATCCATTAAAAACATTCATACAACCAAACAATAAAACAGTAAGATAAAACAGATCAAATGTACTGAAGTGTCGCCGTGCTACTGAATGTTAAAAGCCAGTCTGAATAAATGCGTCTTGAGCCTGGATTTAAAAAGGCCAAAATCAGTGATGGTGCGCATATCAGGGGCAGCTTATTCCAGAGTCTGGGTCCAGCGACTGAAAAGGACCGATCACCCCAATGCTTGGACTTGGTCCTGGGCACTTCCAGCAGGAGCTGATTTGATGACCTCAAGGATCTGCCCGAGTCACGAATAGTCAAAAGTTCAGACAGGTATGAAGGGGCAAGACCTTTGAGGGCTTTAAAAACAAAAGAAGAATTTTAAAATCAACTCTAAAAGAAACTGTAAACGATGTAGAGGAAAATATAACGGATTGGTATTAGTTCTCTTTGATGCGGGGAAGACCCAGGAGGAGTTAAAATGGGCTGCAAAACCAAATCTTTGCAGTGTATAAAGTATCCCAACTCTACTCGGTCAAAGGCCTTTTCAGCATCTATAGATATGACCGCTTGTAGTAGATTCTGGTCTACCTCCCAGCTTTGTCACCATGTTCAAAATATGTGCTACCAGTTTGGTGTAACAGTTTAATTGCATAATACGCAGCTAATGTATCAAACTCCGATTGAGATATAAGGCGTTCTTTATGTGTGTTGGGGCTAGGAGACGTCGCATACACTGCATCTAAGTGAGCAATACGTTTTGTAAGATTGTCAATTTTTTCTTTCTTTTCCTCCTCTCATGACTCACATGAAATAATCTGTCCCCTGATTTTAATGTCTCCCATAGGACAGATGCTGAAATGTCTTATTAATGCCCAAAAAAGGTCAGTTTGTTCTGAAATGAAATTATAAAGATTATCATCTGACAATAAACGTGTTGAATCACCAAGGACATCGTGATTGAACAATGGCACTGAATCGAATGTGTAGCGCAACCGATGAATGGTCGGAAATTACGGTAGGTTCATATGAACACGAGGCTGGAATGACATTAGGAATAAGTGTATTATCTATTAGGAAATAATCTATTTGCGTAAATGTATGGTGTACAGGAGAGAAAAACAAGTAGATTCTACTGGTGGGGTTAAAGAAGTGTCAAGGAACAGAGATTGAAAACTCATTCATAAAGGTTTTAATCACTTTAGTTGACTTTTAAACTGTTGCAGCTTTAGTTGAGAAGCGGTCAAGGTGTGGACTTAACCAACAATTAAAATCTCCCCCTATGACAAGTGAATGAGAGGTCATGTCAGGAATACTTGAGCTGTCTGAAAAAACCTGCGTCATCCCAATTTGGAGCATAAACATATAAACATATAACATATGAAGTCCGATATAAGGCACCAGCAACAATTGAGTATCTACTATTCGGGTCAGACAACACGGAGGAACAAACAAATGGAATAGATTTACTAATTAAAATCGCAACACCTCTGGATTTTTTGTGAAATGAGGAAAAAAGTTTGGCCAATCCATCCATTCATCCATCCATCCATTTTCTTCCACTTCCACTCCATTGCCGGGTAATGGGGGGCAGCCGTTGGAGCTGCCCAAATCACATTGCACCAGCCCCTATGGCTCCTCCTGCAGGTGGTGGGTCCACAGAAGGACGGCCTCATGGTTCTAACCGGGCCTGTTGGTCTCTCATAAGGGGCTTCTGAACCGCTCTTTGTCTGACCCGTCACCTAGGACCTGTTCGCCATGGGAGACCCTACCAGGGGCACAAAGCCCCCGACAACAGAGCTCCAGGATCATTCGGGTGCTCAAACCCCTCCACCACATTAAGGTGGCGGTTCCAGGAGGGGTGGCCAATCCATCTGCTTCTAATTTGTGTATGAGTTGAAGGTTTAAAGTGTGTTTCCTACAAGAAAATTACATGTGCCTCTAAATGATGAAGATGACTTAACACTTTGGTACGCTTCACTGAGGGGTTAAGGCCCTTACAGTTCCATGAAACAAAGACCACCACCATCCGGGCTAGAGTTTATCCTGGGTTGATATACAAACTAAGTAAGTTGCTTTATCCTGTAGTACACTGTCATCACTGCCGCAGAATATAAACAACCAACTGGAAAACCTTTGAGATATAAGGTTTAACACAAAAAACAACAATCACGAGAACAAAAAATAATACACAAAACCTTCCCACCCCTGTGCCAGCATCCACCCAATAAGGATGCACAAAACCCCTAAAGAAACCAAGAAAACACAACGCTCCATAACAGCTCCAACCAAAAATATGAAGGGCTACTTGAGAAAAGCTTGACTAAAACTGAACTACTGCACTTATTATTGAAGTCAAAAGGCAAGGCAAACATAAAATACTATATTTACTTAACTTGAAAGTAAAAAATAATGGCATTACTAAAAACTGCTATTATCTCTCATATATATAAAAATATGAGGTACATTTTAAAAAGTAAAATATGCTGCATCAAAAAGAAAAGTTCCGTGATTCCGGTGAACTTTGTCCATAAGGAGTTTCTCTTTTAACATGTGGTTGACTCGCCATGGTACGAACAGAGCGTGCGTCAAGTTCTGTTCGACAAAATCAGCGGCAAAGGAAGGATCCTCAAACTGTTGCGATGTTTCATCAGGCGACGTTATCTTGAGTGTTGCTGTGTAAAACAGCCTGTACTTCACCCCTGGAATAGAAGGCAGTGAGCGCTTTACGGCCATATATGCGGCTCGCTTCTGCAACAGAGGATATGAAGTCCGGAATATGGAAATCCCCTTGCCCTTGTAAAGAAGTGGAGCCGCTTCACCCGCTGGTTTAAGGATCAAGTTGTGAATGTGGAAAAAATGAACCCCCGCCACAATAGGCCGAGGTGGGGCTCTAGGCCTAGGCTTTTCACGTATGGGTTCCATGGGCACGGTCAAGTAGAGGTTTTTCGTTCAGGCCCAACATGTCCTGCAATATCCCGCAACATAAGCAGTAACACGGGGGCTTTCGCAACTTTCGGGAACCCTGACCAGCTGAATATTGTTCATACGTGACTGGCCCTCCAATTCCTCGCATTTTCCATATAGACTGGTTACCTGCTCGGTTAGCATGCTAACTGTGGCCTCGAGCTCGGTTATCCGGCTGCTATGGTCATTAGGACTTAGCTCGAGATCTTTTATGGTTTCCTCGGGAGATTCAACCAGGCGCTGAACTGGTTCAATTGATGCTTTCAATTCGTTGTTCACAGATAAAATTTTGTGTGGAGTTTAGCAAACAGAACATCAATTTTTGCAAATATTTCTTCCTTAAGGGAATCCATCCTCCTTTGTAACATCTTAGCATCAAGTGCGCTCTTAGCTGTCGTTGAGCATCATTAGTATCTTCTCTAACGGATGCTTCGGCCGCAGAGAGTTGGCCTCGAGTAAGCCTCTTTTGTAAAGTGACAAAAAAAAAAGGCTCAGAGAGGCTCTCAACAGCTTAAAACGATGCCACAGAAAGCTATTTTGCAAAGTGCATACAGAATAAATGTATATATGTCACGTTTTCTCGGAGCGGTTGGAGGACACGTATACTCACTACCACACTCCATAGCACCCCCCCTTGGTCGTGGGTCTTAATAGCCTCGGGAGGTGTTCCAGGCATGTCCTATTGGGAGGAGGCCTCATGGAAGACCCATGACACGCTGGTGGGACTATGTCTCTGAGCTGGCCTGGTGTTACCTCGGAGTCCCCAGAACAGCTGGAGGAGGTGTACGGATCGGGAAGTCTGGGCATCTCTGCTGAGACTGTTGCCTCGACCCGGCCATGGATTAAGCGGAAGAAAATGGATGGATGGATGTAAGGCTGGATGTAAGGCTGGATGGATGGATGTAAGGCTCGATGGATGGATGGATGTAAGGCTGGATGGATGGATGGATGGATGGATAGATGGATGGATGTAAGGCTGGATGGATGGATGGATGTAAGGCTGGATGGATGGATGGATGGATAGATGGATGGATGTAAGGCTGGATGGATGGATGGATGGATGTAAGGATGGATGGATGTATGGATGGATGGGTCTTAATAGGTGGTGGCAGGGGAGTGGGTGGACTAATCAGCGAGCCCAGACACGAGGAATCAATCAGAGCCTGGGAGGAATACCAGTCCGCAAATCTGATGCGAGAACCCCAGCAGCAGCATTTACATGCAGAATAAGTCATACAGGCATAGATATAAGATAGAAGACATAACCAGTGTTCCATTCAGCCCCATTTTGGTCCTGAGTGGTCTGTGAAATCAACATGGCTGCTCAGCGGAGCCTCCAGAGCATAGATGTATGGCTTCTTTTGTACAAAAACCAGTGTGGTTAAAAATATGTCACCTAGCCCAGCGTTGTCACATGGGTCATAGCAATTTTTAGAAAAAGAAAAACTCTTTGGAGCCAGGCTTTTAGCAGTGCAAACGAGGTCAAAGTCTTCATAGAAACCCTTTTACCAAGTAACATTTGGAGTCGCCCTTGGCCACCAGGGGATGGTACTACAGCAATGTCAGCTCCCCGCCATGAGGACCATAGAGAAGGGCTTTCTTCGCCCATTGCATACAGGTTATAACACAAGGCGTAGGCGGGCCCTTGCCAAGTGCTGTAACATCCATATTATTGTTAGAGGCCCCTGTCTCATTCAAATGGAGTTAAAGACTGACAGTCTTTCTGCTGAGTGAAAAGTCATTAAGAGATTTTCCACACACACACAAAAAAACTTTTGGAATTTCTCACAGTAAACAGTAAACAGTGTCTGCTTAAACTAACAGACCTATCACCCAAACATTTACATTTGATCCGATTTTTATTAGCAATAACATGTAAACATTCACAGGA
Organism: Neogobius melanostomus; assembly: GCA_007210695.1. NCBI lineage: Eukaryota > Metazoa > Chordata > Actinopteri > Gobiiformes > Gobiidae > Neogobius > Neogobius melanostomus. Next base: position 220,420 of record VHKM01001192.1, read on the forward strand.
GAGGGTGGATTAAGTGAGCGTCTAATCTGCAACTGAACAAACTCCCACAGAATCTGAAACTTTCCTTAGACCTGAAGGATTTCTCTTGCAAGACAGGGAAAGTGCTGTTGGAAAACCAGTCGTGTCAGCACTAAAGATCAAATTTGCAAAGAAATGCATGCATTTATTGTAACAAATGCATTTATTTATTTATATATTTATTTATTTCTGTATTTATTTATTTATTTATTTATATATATAATATATATATATATATATATATATATATAAAATATATAAAAGAAGAGAGAGAGAGAAAAAGAAGAGAGAGAGAGGAGAGAGAGAGAGAGAGAGAGAGAGAGAGAGAGAGAGGAGAGAGAGAGAGAGAGAGAGAGAGAGAGAGGAGGGGAGAGCGCGCGAGCTGGCTAGCTCAAGTGGTAAGTCACCCGACTTGCACACAGGAGACCCCGGTTCGAATCCCCGTTGGGGGAAAAATGAGCTGCCAGTGTGGGTCCTTAGGCAAGACCCTTCACGCTACCGCCTACCTCATACAATGATGAGAGACAATGAAATGAATGACATGCCGGCTCAGTCGTCGCCCGACCAAACAAGGTCTGCGTCAGGTGCTGGGGAACCAGAGCACCTCGATGAAAAATGGGCTACTGGAACAAGGAGGAAATGCGCGAGATGCGAGAACAGGGCTCTGATGGAAAAAACTCACGGCGAAACAACTAGTAGCTCAGTGTTCCAACATCCACAAACGGCAACTGCTATCACAACTTGAGATTGACGAGGTACAACACAAATGCTCTGACAAGGGTGAAGGACACCAGGTCAGAGGGGAGTTAACATCAACCCCCCAAGGAGATTGGGTACGAAGCCCCAATAAGTGCAGTCACGCTGAACAAGGCAGCAACTGACCTGAAAAATAAGATCATGGCAAAAAAATGTCCAGCAGGCAACCCGAAGTCATCTACAGAGGCTAAGTGAAGTACCATCAGAAAGTCTGCTAGAAGATGTGAATGCAGCTCTGCAAGCAATTCCCACATCAACCATCACTGAAACCAATGAGCTGGTATACTGCACAGCAGCAGTGATCCTAGAGACGCTTGGCTATCGTAAGAGCAACCATGAGATGAAATACCCACCATGGAAAAGAAGGCTGGAGGCTAACATCAAGGCAGCGCGGAGAGAAGTGAGTCAATTGACAGAGGCCTTGAAAGGTGCTATGAAAAAGCAAGTACCCAAAAAGTACAGCCAGATGCCCATACCTGAAGCCTTGGAAACTGCCAAACAAAGGCTCCAAGCCTTGGCCAGCCGCCTAAAGAGGTACACGAGAGACAACGAAGCCAGACGAGTAAACCGGCTGTTCGCAACTCAACCGGCGAAAGTGTATGCTCAATGGCAGGGACACACTAGCAGAGCAGACCCTCCAAGGCTGGAAACTGAACAGTACTGGAAAGGAATATGGGAGAAGGAGGCAGCACACAACAGTGATGCACAGTGGCTGGTGGCTCTGAGAGAGGACCACAGCAACCTCCCTGAACAGAATCCAGTTACCATCACAGTAACAGACATCCAAGAAAGAGTCTCAGGTATGAAAAACTGGACAGCACCAGGCCCTGACATGATACACGCCTACTGGCTAAAGACACTCACGGCACTCCATGAGCGCTTGGCAGCACAAATGAACCATATGCTGAGAGATGGGAATCACCCTGAATGGTTAACCGAAGGGCGCACAATCCTGATCCTGAAGGATCCCTCAAAGGGTACAGTCCCATCCAACTATCGGCCCATAACCTGCCTCTCCACAATGTGGAAGCTCATGTCCGGCACCATAGCGGCTAAGATAAGCGGGCATATGAATCAATACATGAGCACAGCTCAGAAGGGAATCGGTAAAGATACCAGAGGTGCCAAACACCAGCTCCTGGTAGACAGAACAGTCGCTCGAGACTGCAGAACCCGACACACTAACCTGAGCACTGCCTGGATTGATTACAAGAAAGCCTACGACTCAATGCCACATACTTAGAGTCCTGTTGATGTTGTATAGTGCCAAGCATTCAATGATCCAAGAGCCTTCATTGCAAACTCGATGAGGTTGTGGAAAACCACCCTTGAGGCCAATGGCAAGCCACTTGCACAAGTCTCCATCAAATGTGGCATATACCAAGGAGACGCCCTGTCCCCACTGCTGTTCTGCATAGGTCTGAACCCCCTCAGCCAAATAATCAACAAGACTGGCTATGGATACCGACTCAGGAACGGGGCCACCATCAGTCACCTCCTCTACATGGATGACATCAAGCTGTACGCTAAGAATGAGCGAGACATCGACTCACTGATCCATACCACCCGGATATACAGTGCAGACATTGGGATGTCATTCGGACTAGAGAAGTGTGGTCGGATGGTGACTAAGAGAGGGAAGGTAGTCCACACAGAAGGGGTCTCACTCCCAGAAGGAACAATAGCAGACATTGAGGACAGTTACAAGTACCTCGGAATCCCACAAGCAAATGGCAACCTCGAAGAGGTGACAAGGAAAGCGGCTACGGCCAAATACCTCCAACGAGTAAGGCAGGTCCTAAGAAGCCAGCTCAATGGCAAGAACAAGTCCCGGGCAATAAACAGCTACGCCCTGCCAGTAATCAGATACCCTGCAGGAATAATAAGCTGGCCAAAGGATGAGATACAGACCACAGATGTTAAGACACGGAAGCTCCTAACCATGCATGGAGGGTTCCACCCCAAATCCAGCACCCTGAGACTGTACACTAGCCGTAAGGAAGGAGGCCGAGGACTAGTGAGCGTGAGAGCCACTATCCAGGATGAAACATCCAAGATCCACAAGTACATCAAGGACAAGGCTCCAACAGATGACGTGCTCAGTGAATGTCTCAGACAATGGGGAACAGAAGATGAGGTGCTGGAGGTCCCGTCATGGGAGGACAAGCCCCTACACGGGATGTACCACCGAAACATAACTGAAGTGGCGGATATCAAGAAATCCTACCAATGGCTGGACAGAGCTGGCCTGAAGGACAGCACAGAGGCACTCATCATGGCTGCACAGGAGCAGGCCTTGAGCACCAGAGCAATAGAGGCCCAGATCTATCACACCAGACAAGACCCCAGGTGTAGACTGTGCAAAGAGGCCAATGAGACAATCCAGCACATAACTGCAGGGTGTAAGATGCTGGCAGGGAAAGCTTACATGGAGCACCATAACCAAGTGGCTGGCATAGTGTACAGGAACATCTGTGCAGAGTATGGGCTGGAAACCCAAGGTCAAAGTGGGAAACACCTCCAAAGGTGGTAGAGAATGACCGAGCCAAGATCCTGTGGGACTTCCAGATACAGACGGACAGAATGGTAATGGCGAACCAACCGGACATTGTAGTGGTGGACAAAGAGCAGAGGAAAGCCGTGGTGGTTGACATAGCAATACCAAGCGACTTCAACATCAGGAAAAAGGAACACGAGAAACTAGAGAAATACCAGGGGCTCAGAGAAGAGCTAGAGAAGGCCTGGAGAGTGAAGGCATCAGTGGTGCCTGTGGTCGTTGGGGCACTCGGGGCAGTGACCCCCAAACTGGAGGAGTGGCTCCAGCAGATCCCAGGAAATACATCAGACATCTCGGTCCAGAAAAGTGCAGTTCTAGGAACAGCAAAGATACTGCGCAGAACCTCAAGCTCCCAGGCCTCTGGTAGAGGACCCGAGCTTGGAGGAAAAGAGACCACCCGCGGAGGGTGAGGAAGAGTTTTTTTTTTTTATATATATATATTTATTTCTGTATTTTGTATTTATTTCTGTATTTATTTATTTATTTCTGTATTTATTTATTTTTGTTTTTATTTATTTATGCATTTATTCTTGTTTTTATTTATTTATTTCTGTATTTATTTATTTATTTCTGTATTTCTCTTAATGTATGCAAATCATGGGGTGGGTCTGGATGCCGCTGCTGTAAGGTGATTGGTTCATCTTTCTCACGCACACAGATTGATTTCAGATGCCTTGTCCAGCATAGACACTGCCAAACACAAGCTCTGCTTCAGTCTATTGACAGTGGCACAGAGCAGGTCAGCTTGTGACTGGAGGATCGGCAGTTCGAATCTTGCAGGGGCACACTGTTGTTGTGTCCTTGGGCAAGACACTTCACCCGCCTTGCCCCCAGTGTCTGCGTACACTGTCGTGTGAATGGGTGAGTGGATACTTGCTGGAAAGCGCTTTGAGTGCCTAATGTAGGTGGAAAAGCACTAGACTAAAGCAGTTCATGTTTGGCAATGTCTATACTGGAGGCAGGATTCAAACCCCTGACCTTCCAATCATGAGACTACCAGCTCTACCAGCTGCGCCACTACCCATTCACACACTCATTACAGCAGTGGCATCCAGACCCCCATGATTTGCATACATTAAGAGAAATACAGAAATAAATACAGAAATACTGTACATACATACATACATACATACATACATACATACATACATACATACATACATACATACATACATACATACATACATACATAATAATAATAATAAATAATAAATAAATAATAAAAAAAAAAAATAATAATAATAATAAATAAATAATAAAAATAAATAAATAAATGCACTTAATACAATAGGGCGGCACGGTAGTACAGCGGTTAGCGCTCTTGCTTCACAGCTAGAAGGTCCGGGTTCGATTCCCACCAAGGCCGGGGCCTTTCTGTGTGGAGTTTGCATGTTCTCCCCGTGTCTGCGTAGGTTCCTCCGGGTACTCCGGTTTCCCTACCACTAAAAACATGTACAATAGGCCAGGACGAATGAGAGTGCGCATGGGGGACGATGGATGGAAATTAGCCCAAGGCTACAATCCGGTGTGGCTTGTTCATTAACTTGCACTGTCCCTACCAAATAAACCAATAAATGCATGTATTTCTTTGCAAATTTGATCTTTATTTTATTTATTTATTTATATATTTATTTATTGTTTTGGCAGCCACGGATCGACTAATACAAATCTTTGAATCTTTGAATCTATTCTAATATTTTATACTACTTTTATAATTCATATGCATGAGCACTACTTCTGCTTAAATGCTATATACCAATCTTTTGTTTCTAATATTATTCTTTGAGCTACTGTGATGTTATTTTGTTACGCAGTTTCCCTTGTGGATCAAGAAAGTCTGTCTAAGTCTAGATATCCATACTATTTTAATCTTAACAGGCCTTGAAGAGATCTTGGTCCATAGTGAAGATCTGGGAGTGGAGATCCTGCAGCAGCAGCCACACTTAGAGGTATTTTGGTTTGAGAATGACCAAGGTCAACCAGCATTGGTTTCAATGTGTGTCAAACCTCAAACATGGGCTTCTCTGATTTCACCGGTCATCACTTCTCTCATTGGGGCATTTGGTGACTGACAAACCAAGCAAATCACCATACCTGCATAACCAAACTCACCGTGTCCTTTGTTCAGAATGCTTTCTCAGGTAAATATGGGAAAGATCTTAAAACATGTATTTTCCATTTCATCTTCAAACTTGAACTACTTCAGTATTTTACAAAATACTCTGCTCACTACAGCTAATAGAAACAGTTGCTAACATAGATTAAACAACAATCCTATGTGTAGCCACTCGCTTAGGAGTTGGGTATTTTCCCTAGCCTTGTGAGACCAGAATGATTCCCCTCTATATTTTTTTTATAAAGAGGGGATCAGTCTGGACATCCCACCCCAGTTGGTAGTATCCGCAAAATCAAAATGATCCCGAGCAATCACATCCGTTTATTTGCGTCACGTGTTGTTCACGAGCAGTGTCACTCACTGGACATGGAAGTTCCCTCAATACCAATCTACGAACGGCGCACAAGAGAGAGAAAGAGCGTGTCTCCAATCGCCGGTAAATGACCAAAAACACATCGACAGTAGGTGAGTTTCGTGATTCTTAATCCTGCGCAAATATTAACGCAAAACCACTAAAACACTGCATCAACGGCAGACGCCTGCCCTTCACTGATTGGTTTATTCCGCTTCCTGTTTGCTTGTGTATGTACCGCTGTTGGAAATGGAATCGACGCAGTGGTGACCAGACTCACTCGCTGGTACAATGGTGAGTCTGGTTCCCAGGCTACATTTTCCCACCGTGAACGCACCATTTTTGACTCTCCGACTCCCTTCCCTTACTTCTCTATGAGTAGAACTACTATATGTGGCAGTATGCCATCAGGCGGGCACTGCCACTTGTAGTTTTGATGGTGATTGGCTGTGCGTGCTGGCCGTCACCTGATAAGTAACATTTCCTGTGTATTGGTTGACCTCTGACTTCCTGTACACTCAGTCTCCCATTTGGTGGTTGTTGTTCCTCGTCGCTCTCCATTTCATTTAGTGTCGATATTTGGTCACTAACTTCAAGTTAATACCAACTAAAGTTGGTATTAACTATTTAATGTTTAGTCTGTCGCTGCGCTGCTATGGGCCCGTGTTCTCCATGTAAACGGCCATGCTAGTCGCTGAGGGATTGGCTGCAGGTGGCTTGGACCTCGCTGTCAAAGCCCTGAGCCATGCATGTTTTTGTGTTATTCCCCTGTCACTGGACATTTAAAATGTATGGAGCTTCATATATGTGAGAGCAACACCGCAAATGATAAACTGTGGCAACCTATGGTAACTGAACCATGGACTAAGGACTCGAAATGGAACTGTGAGATGAATTACGGACTAACAATGCTTTCAACTAAAGAATGTAAATAAATGGTAAATGGTCACATTTATATAGCGCCGTTCTACCTGCTTTAGGCACTCAAAGCACTTTACATCAAGGAACCAGTCACCCATTCACTCTCATTCATTCATTCAGTGTACACAGACAGACAATGTACAGTCAGGTCCATCAATATTGGGACATTGAGTCTCAATTCTCATCTATTTGGCTCTATAAACCACCACAAAAGATTTGAAATGAAACAACTAAGATATGCAACTGCAGAATTTTGGTCCAATCCTCCAAACTGGTGTAACTGAGACACATTTGTAGGCCACCTTGCGTGCCTATGCCTTTTCAGCTCTGCCCATATATTTTCAGCTCTGCCCATACATTTTCAACTGGATTGAGATCAGGACTTTGTGATGACCACTTCAAAACATTGGCTTTGTTATCCTTAAGCCTCTTTGTAACCAGTTTCCTTGGGGAATTGTCCATTTGGAAGACCCATCTGTGCCCAAGCTTTCACTTCATGACTGATGGTGTTCTCAGGCTTGCAAGATTCCCCCTTTTTCCTTCAAATGCGATGATGGTCATTATGGACCATAATGACCATCATGACCATCATCGCCATCATCGGTACAGGACTTGTACCGACATGGTTGGATCTACTAATCTACAGTACATCCAATCAGAGATGTACTGTAGATTAGGCACCAGCCCAACTATCCTTAAGGTTAGTGGCTAGGGCAGGGTCCAGGTTAAGCTGATTGGTTGATATATGTATGACCTTTCACATTTATGACTTGTGATTGGTTGATGGCAGAACATACCCACGAAAAATAGATTCTCCGCCTGGTGCAATCCCATATGGCAAAATGAGCCAGGTGTTGCTCTTGTATAACTGGCGTGCCCTGCTGCTCGCTGCGACACTTTATGATACAAAATGACAGAGTGAAAGTGTTGGTCACGTGACCTTTCTTAAAATGATACGCTCATGACATAGCTCAGCCGAGGTGTTGCTTTCTGTGCTTCTGTGCTTGATACGTGTGTCGATACCTCGACTCATGTAGCCCATCACAAGTAATAGGTGCGAAGGTGTCCACCCTCGTCAGTCATAGTAACACGCTTGTTCTGGGAGCTCTGTTCTGCTGCTCAGTCTCCAGGCAGAGCAGCTGGTGTCAGCCTCGACAATTGGTGTCAGGAAGAGAGCCAGTGTTCACACTCACAGCTCAGGCAGATCCAGACACTCAATGGGAAGAGCACTTTAGGAGTGTATTGCTTTACTAATGTATTTGGAGTATGTTACATGCAAAGAAAACTTACTTGAAATAGCAGTTGTTTCGCACGTAAGAAATGTTGTTTGTGCTGTTATTGGTTTGAGATATTAATGATTCTTTTATTGGCCAGATCTGAGGTCACACAAGGCACCAAAATGGCTTAAACCGTGCATGCAGCTCAATAGTGCACAATCAATTAACACCTTTTTTATTTTTATTTTGTGTTTAAAGGGGGCCACTAAACTAAAATATTTCATCATAATTTTATTTTTGTTGACTAAAATGAGACTAGAAATAAATTAAAAGTTGTTTATGAGACTAAAACTAAAATGTCCAGATATTTTTGACGACAAAAAAAGACTAAATAAAATTGAAAAGAAGATACTAAAATCATCCAAACTTACAGAAGTTTAGAAAGTAAGAAACTTACTTCTGCCCGCACTAATCAATGTGCCTTGGGCAAGTTGTCTCTTACAAGCCTTACTGGCTCTTGGCTCTCTTTAAGTAAACTTCTCGGTGTTACAACCACTGTCTCCTGCCTCTCTTTGTAACTCAACATTACGACTTTTTTGGAGAAACCTCCAACAGAAAATTCAAAATGGCCCCGAGGCCAGTTGGGCGACTGCTTGGAATTGGTCAAAGATATGCTCCACCTCTAAAAGAAATTCCAGCCAGGGCACCTGCACACATAGCACACTGGGCCAGACGTGTCACATGTGTACATGTGATAATTATCCAAAGTTTATCCTTCTTAAAACCTTAAAATCTTACAGTTTGACCCTTGCGATACATATTGTAAGAATGTCTTATTGTAACTTTAAATTCATATTGAGGTGTTTTACAGTTTAATGCAGTGTTTGCTCATTATAGTGAAATGTTAAAGGCAATGTAAAGCATCTAAAAGCTAAATTGCTAAAAGGCCATTCAAGCGCTAATGTATCAGATTTGGGTAAATAATATGCAGTTTCCAATGATTAATCAGGTGCAACATGCTTTAAATGGCATGTGCTCATTTTAAGACGTCATTGCAATTTAGCACCTATTAGGCCCTAAATCAGGCCCTAGAGCTATAGTGCTTTGTTGTTAAGCTGTTTTGAGACTTAGCTGTGATTGGCTAAAACGAGGGCCGCTTGATCCAATCAGCAGCAAAAGTGTCAGTCTTCTTCCCATTTAAACCGGAGCCTTTGACATGAATGTGATCATGTTTGTGCGTAATCTCCGACTTTTGCCACGTCACTGCCTCTCCACTTTGAAAAACACAGACATTATATCCATGCTCCAAAACAATTGCAAATAAATAAAGCAAGTCAATGGTGTGTTTTAATTTCTCACATGACTATACAATATTGTGACTGAAATGGTTAGACATCTACCACCTACAGTCTGAGTAACAGAAAAAAGATAATAAACATTCCTGGCTCAAGCAATAAGGAACAAATAACTTGTAAGTATCATGCAAAAATGCACTTTTCAAATCTTTTGTATCATTATTCTATGACCACAGTGTAAACAATATACAAAGATAGGTCTTTAAATCATAGACAGCGATTTAAAATTTGATAAACACATCAGTGGTGTTTTAAAATCAGGTTTTTATCATCTTCATCTTTTTGTTGTTGTTGTTGTTGACTACTGCAACACACTTAACTCGAGCCACAAAGCACTTTCCCACTTGCAGTCCTTAACGCTGCGGCACGACTTTTAACAGGGACCACTGGCTCCCTGATCATTTTAGAATTGATTTTAAATGTTTGTTTTTAATGCTTTGAATGGCCTGTAACCTCAGTATAGACCTCATCCAAATTTACCGACCCCCGCACGCTTTGAGGTCTGAGGGCCAGCTCCAGCTCGTGGTTCCTAAGAAGAACCAGAAAGTGAAAGGTTCCACAGCTTAGGACGAACAACGGAGAACACTCTGGCCCTCCGTGTGGCTACGGCCCCCACCGTGGAGTGTTTTAAATCTCGCGTGTGCAGCACTTTGGAAACGTTTTGTTTTTTAAATGTGATATATAAATAAAGTAGATTGGATTTAAAGATACTACTACTACTTCTACTACTACCACCAGTGTTGGGGAGAATACTTTGAAATTGTATTTAGAACACTGAATACTTGTCCTAAAATGTACAGTGCCTTTGCTAAAGTATTCGGCCCCCATGAACTTTTCGACCTTTTGCCACATTTCATGCATCAAACATAAAGATATAAAACTGTAATTTTTTGTGAAGAATCAACAAGTGGGACACAATTATGAAGTGGAACGAAATTTATTGGATATTTCAAACATTTTTAACAAATAAAAAACTGAAAAATTGGGCGTGCAAAATTATTCAGCCCCTTTACTTTCAGTGCAGCAAACTCTCTCCAGAAGTTCAGTGAGGATCTCTGAATGATCCAATGCTGACCTAAATGACTAATGATGATAAATAGAATCCACCTGTGTGTAAGCAAGTCTCCGTATAAATGCACCTGCTCTGTGATAGTCTCAGATGTCAGTTTAAAGCACAGAGAGCATCATGAAGAACAAGGAACACACCAGGCAGGTCCGAGATACTGTTGTGGAGAAGTTTAAAGCCGAATTCGGATACAAAAAGATTTCCCAAGCTTTAAACATCCCAAGGAGCACTGTGCAAGCGATAATATTGAAATGGAAGGAGTATCAGACCACTGAAAATCTACAAAGACCCGGCCGTCCTCTAAACTTTCAGCTCATACAAGGAGAAAACTGATCAGAGATGCTGCCAAGAGGCCCATGATCACTCTGGATGAACTGCAGAAATGTACAGCTGAGGTGGGAGACTCTGTCCATAGGACAACAATCAGTCGTATACTGCACAACTCTGGCCTTTATGGAAGAGTGGCAAGAAGAAAGCCATTTCTTAAAGATATCCATAAAAAGTGTTGTTTAAAGTTTGCCACAAGCCACCTGGGAGACACACCAAACATGTGGAAGAAGGTGCTCTGGTCAGATGAAACCAAAATCGAACTTTTTGGCAACAATGCAAAACGTTATGTTTGGCGTAAAAGCAACACAGCTCATCACCCTGAACACACCATCCCCACTGTCAAACATGGTGGTGGCAGCATCATGGTTTGGGCCTGCTTTTCTTCAGCAGGGACAGGGAAGATGGTTAAAATTGATGGGAAGATGGATGGAGCCAAATACAGGACCATTCTGGAAGAAAACTTGATGGAGTCTGCAAAAGACCTGAGACTGGGACGGAGATTTGTCTTCCAACAAGACACTGATCCAAAACATAAAGCAAAATCTACAATGGAGTGGTTCACAAATAAACATATCCAGGTGTTAGAATGGCCAAGTCAAAGTCCAGACCTGAATCCAATCGAGAATCTGTGGAAAGAACTGAAAACTGCTGTTCACAAACGCTGTCCATCCAACTTCACTGAGCTCGAGCTGTTTTGCAAGGAGGAATGGGCAAATATTTCAGTCTCTCAATGTGAAAAAATGATAGAGACATACCCCAAGCGACTTACAGCAGTAATCGCAGCAAAAGGTGGCGCTACAAAGTATTAACTTAAGGGGGCTGAATAATTTTGCATGCCCAATTTTTCAGTTTTTTATTTGTTAAAAATGTTTGAAATATCCAATAAATTTCGTTTCACTTCATGATTGTGTCCCACTTGTTGATTCTTCACAAAAAATTACAGTTTTATATCTTTATGTTTGATGCCTGAAATGTGGCAAAAGGTCGAAAAGTTCAAGGGGCCGAATACTTTCGCAAGGCACTGTATTTTGTATCCTGAATACTTTTACATTGATGTGCATTACATTTATGTATAAATGTGGCATATGATTAAAAACATGTAGCTACGCTTGCAACAACCATTATGAACTTATTCGCCTCGAATTAGGAAAACAAAAATGTACATTGAAACGCAAACGGTACACATGAACGTAAGGGGTTTTACATCTGAATTTGCATTTTGGGAGGAGCACTAGAGAGCGTAACATTTCCCTGGTCATTTTGATCTATTCTTTATTATTGATATTGTGCTATAAGCTATAATATAATTACTACTTTAATTTCAGGAAAATAAGAGAGTAATTCTAAATACTCTCTAATGAAAGAGTAACTGTACCTGAATACAGTTACTCAAAAGGTGAACTGTGAATATGTATTTAAATACAAATACTAATACAGTACTTGGTTTAGAGACCTGTATCTGAATTACTTTTTTGGTGCCCATTTTCTACATTATTCATTTATCTATTAATCTACAATTCAAAAGCAGAAATAATATTCATCCATTTCATCGAGGACTATTTCTTTGACAAAAAAATAAATACAACTGAGCTGTTCTAACCAGGTAACTTTAGTGCTGTTTCAGAACCCACTAGGCAGTACCAGTAGTACTTTAAACATGTGCAGTGTCATCCATGTTTGAATATGTTATAGTTTTGTTAATCTCATGAATAAAGCTTGCTTTCAACATATAGAGATTTTAAAGTCATACATGCAGTCTTTAAAGCCTTAAGACTGACAGCACACAGTGTAGCTTCTCTGCTGGCAGTGCGACAGCCTGACATTCCTGCCCTGGCCCTTCTCACCCAACACCACGTCACTCTGTAAAATGGTCTGCAGCTGTCGCCTTCCGTCAGCCCAAAGTGCATCTGCAAACAGATCCCGGCCCACTCACACTGCTTCACAGGGAGGACAACGTTTCAGCTCAAAGTTTGTGTGCAAAGATTGTTTTTCTGAGACTACATTGAGCTAAAAGAGGCACTTAAAACATTCATGAGAAACATCTTTCATGAAAACAGGGAAACCTCCACAAAAGCAGCAACACTGGTGACCAAGGTAAAAAAGTCAAACAGGCCCGGGCACAAACTTGTTTTATTGTAGCATTTGAAGACATGAGCTGAACAGTAGGATGATGCGCACACACACTAACTTGCGCGCACACGCACACACACACGCACACATTATTATATTATTATAGGCTTGGGTGGGCAGTGCTAGCGCTCTCGCCTGATCTGCACTGACAATCAGCACTTGGTTCTCCTCGTGTGTCCAAGGAGCAGCAGCTTGTCCTGTGTTCTGAGTGGAGTCACACACATGGTCCAGTTCAGCTGGCTGGGGCATAGGGGTGAGGTGGTGCTGTCTCTCTTCCTCATTCCAAAATGACTCTTCATTAGACTTCTCATTCACAGTCCTTCTACTTTCACTCTGCAACGTCACTAGTGCCTGCCTGGCTCCTTCATGCAGGAAAGGCCCCTCTTGGCAGCTAGATTGCACAGTCCTCCACTGTGGGCACAAGAGCGTGTGCAGATAGTGTCAATACAAATCAAATCACCATTTAAGCAAATAACCACACACATTTCCAGACACTGGCACCTATGTAATGCGCCCATACTGTGGGTAAAACACATTAGTCTCTTGTACCTGTCACACATGCAGCGCACAGCACACAAAAACACACACATGTAATCTACGTATAGTGGTCACATATGTAGCAGTCGCACATGAACACACGGGTATCGCACACGTGTAGGGCTGGGTACTGTTTAACGGTACCTACTCGATACCGACCGAAAAGCTCCGGTAGGGGCGGAATTTTTTTTGTGGTGCTAATGGTTCAGTACATTTTCTCTCCAGACGTCAATAAATGATCCGCAGTGAGTCTAAAAAAGAAACCCGAACTCATGAGCAGATAATGAGCAGCTTCAGCGCAAATGCAGATGTTTTCTTAAAGCGAAGCAAAGCTATAACTTACTAACACTTAGTCATTATTAGCGATGGCAGAACTGCGGTCTGAGCCAGGACTAAACAACTAAACTGGGTAAAAACCAGGACTAAACCAGGACTGAATAAGAAACTAGAGTTCTTAGACAGAGAAAAGCAGTGACAACAAGAAACACATGGGCACATCGGCTATTTACCTTCAGCGAAAGCCCCACAGAGCCTGAAGTTAGTGCTGTTGTTTACTAAACTAAAAAGTGAGCGCTCACTCTGCATTAGCCATTATTATTAGTGACAGAGTGAGTGCTCTCACTATGTAACAGATCTTTGACGTGTCAAGTGCTTTCACTTTGGCGAACCGCGCAGTGTGTTTACAAAAGTTTAACTGAAAATAAAACGGTACCCAGCCATACACGCGTGTCCCGGGAAACATGAAGAAAAAAGTAGCTGTGTACCTGAGATCATTTTGGTCAAGTAAGAAAGTGGACAAAAATGATTGCTAGGCCAACATTGATGAGCATCACCAGAGCCACCAGGATGGAGTTGGGACCCTGAAAGAGAAACATGGCATTTGTTTTTCTATAATGAAATTACATCTGAAAATACAGGAAAACAATAATCAGAATAAAGAATGTAGGATTAATATCACTGCATGTCAGCATGTCTGAGTACTTGAATCTACTTCAGCACATCACGGTCTTGAAGCCCTTCGCAGATGTTTGCCGTTTCAGGTTAGAGGCCCTGCCTGCACTTTGGTCGTAACAAACAAACGTCTTTAGTACAATTATTCTGCGCCTATTTTCACTGATTATGACCACAGCACGAGGGAGATTTGATTAGGGATTATAAAGATACAACAACCTTCCACAGTAATCTATACTATTTGTGACTGCGAGAGGGAACAAGGACTGCTTGGGTACCCCATCCTAAGGAAATACCAGGGAGCTTGGGTGAACAATGTGTGAGTACACAGGTGGTGGTTGGAGAGGCTGATGGCATAGATTGGCAGTGAATGAATGATGTGTGTGCAATTGACGTTTCGCAAAAGCCTTGCCCCCTAAGCATCTGTTTGCTAGCTCCAAAAGTGGAGTTTAGAACATGCCATAATGGGGAGAAGTGCGTGTTAGTGACTCTTTTTGGTGAAATACCAGCACAATCTCCTCCTTATCTGCATCACTTTATCAACCACTTGCACTATGACTGTAAACTGCACTGCTAATACTGACATTTTTTATTATAATCTGTTTATTGCCCCTTAAAGTTTGTGGTAGTCATTGTATACAAGATATCTCTATTTACTATTTAATTGTTTGCCGTTTCCTGTCTATCCTACGCACCCTGAGTGTTTCTGAGAGCTGAATTTCACACAAACAACTTGGATTCATTGTATAAAGTTATTGCCTCTTATGCTACTTTGGGACATAAAAACATATGAAAATCAATTTAAGATGTATTTAAACTGTTTATTTGAATAATTGAATGGATTTCACAAATCCTAGGTTGTTTTACACTCAAAAAGAAAAATACTATTTTTTTTTTAGTATATTTCTATTTCATCTTGAAACCATCTGGGGACCCCCATCCAAGGCTTCACGACCCCCAGGGGTCCCAACCCCCACTTTGGGAACCACTGCCTTACACCAAAGTGTAACGTGTAAGGCCACTCTAGGGTAGGTGTGACATGTGTGGGCAGCGGCTGATGCCGAGGAGACGGCCTCTTACCGCAGAGTAGGGCTGCAACTTATTTCAATAATCGATAAGTCAGCGATTATTTTTCGATTAGTCAACTTATCTAACGATTTTTTAAAATATATATATATTTTTTTTGTTCACAATAGCTTTTGCCTTTTAACCAGAGTAAGGGCCTTCAGTTTCAGTGCATCTCCCACATTAACTTAACTCATTATATCTCTCTTTATTTCGCAACATAGATAAGAGTAAACTACTGTAGTGTAAAACATTCTCTGCTTACAAGTAAATATGCCCGCAGGATTTAAGGAATTAAGCTGCTAGGGCTAAATGAACAAATATATCGCATCAGGATTTTATAAAGATGAGTTGTATTTTACATTAAATAGTAATTTCACAATGACCATGCATACAACCAGGAACATTAATTTGAGCATATTACAACATAATATAACCCCTAACATCGATTAGTTAGCACTAAAGCAGCAAATGTATATGTAAGAAAAGCTTAAAAAGTGTATTGTATAATGCAGTCTTAGGGGTTTTTCACACTTCGACTGGTAAGTCGACCTAAACAGCAGCTCCCAAAAGCCTGAAACAGGTGTCTCATCTCTCATAGTGAGAGTGGTATGAAGTGCCAACCTGGATCAAACTATTTTCGCTTCATTCCTCTTTTTTAAATGGAAAAAAATACTTATTTTCAGTGAATGTGCGCTCCAGGACAGGATGTTGGAATTAGCCTACTGCAATGACGAGGCAAATTGGATCAACTTTATTCTACGAAGGTAGGCCTATGCCTCTCGGGCTCCTATCTCCTGCTTGGACCGCATTAAAGCCTTTGTCTACATGTGCTGATTTACGTGCACTTCTCCTCGGTAAATACAAGTGAAACTAGAGAGAAACCCCCGTGTAAGCATGTTAGCCGTCCTCGTAAGTTTGGGGAAGACACGGCGGCCTGTGGATAACCGTGTTGCTGCCGTGATGCGCAAGTGCGGCTCTGACTCATTCTAATCTTCCCTGTAAACGTCGCTTCTGATCCTCTCTGCATTGTTTTGATCTGCATGCCCTCCCTTGCCTCGCACGTCTTCTTCTCCCTCGGGGTTTACGTGAAGGCAGGTAAATACTGCCCCCCGAAGTTCTTATTGCAGATTCAGATGCAAGAAAGCGCATCACCGGGCCTAAAAAATGGACTCCGTGACGGTCTATAATTGAAAATGTTATGAAAGCGATTCATCGACAATGAATAATGCGTGTCGACAAATTTTATTATCGATATTGTCCGATAATGTCGATAATCGTTGCAGCCCTACCGCAGAGGCAGCACTTAAAAAGCAACATGACCGATATTCCAGCAGCAGAAACGCTTGTTTGTGACGATGTCCAGCAATGACAGTTCATAAAACTCTTGGCAAGCAACAAGATTGTACGGTAGAAGAGT
>VHKM01001193.1:0-151056 GCA_007210695.1 Neogobius melanostomus
GAAGAGATTCAAACATCAAATACTGGGTCAGTATGGCGTTGCTTCCTGTAAACCTCTGTCTGCAGGTGTCGTTTTCCCCTATGATAACTTTACAATCTAAAAGGCAAGTTGTTTCTCCTTAGGTCTCGGCCGAGTAAATTTAATGTTAGGGTCCACAGCATTGATGTGATCTGTAAAGGTGCCATTCCTCTCTTAAATTTTGGATCCACGTGTCATCTACATATCTGAACCAGTGGCTGGGTTTGTTACCTGGGTATGAGGCCAAGGTATTCTTCTCCATTTCCTCCATGTAGAGGTTAGCCACTATGGATGAAACTGGAGAACCCATAGCACAGCCGGGATCTGTCTGTAGAAGTTGCCCCTGAACTGGAAAATATGTGGGTGCTGAGGCAGATCTCCAGTAGTTGGGCAAATGTGGTCAGGCAGTGAGTTGTGTCCTATCCGCTAAGTGCTGTTCCCTCAGTCAGTCCTCTTCCTCACAGCGCTGTGACTGCTGCCTGAAGTTGGGACAGATGTAACAGTGCTGTTACATCGTAAGAAACATAGTTTCATGCTGTCGCTGCGGTGTTTGATCTTTCTCCACAAATTGCCTTAGTGTTTTCCACATGGTGGTTCTGTGGTTGCCGACTAAAGGGGATAAAATGAACTTGAACAGGTGTTTCGCGCAGATTATAGGTGTATGGAGTTGAAATGCCACTCACAATGGGTCTGAGAGGAAAACCTTCCTTGTGTATTTTTGGGCAGAACCATAAATACACGGAATTAGCCTCTCCCGGGTAAAGCTTGTAATATAAACTTTTTGTCAATTATTTCTTGCCTTTTCTAATTTCTGAAGCTGCCTTCTAATAATTTTCTTTCCTGTACCCGCTGGTGGGGGTCTTTCTAGTCGCTCATGACGTGTTTTGATCACCGAGCAGGTGCTTGACATTGGTCTCATAGTCAGGCTGTGGTTAGGACAACAGTGCGACCTCCTTATCGCGCCTGGAAGGATGGTGGATGCTCTCGTAACCTTCTTTCAAGGCTGACAGAGCTCTTCTTTCCTCTCGCAGTGATGTTGAGTGAGGAGGTCTGGAGTTCTTGAGGGCTGCTGAGATTTTCAGTCGAAGATCCTGTGCTTCAGACTCAGACATCCTGTTGTTCCTTGATGGCTGACTGCCTTGTCGCTGTGATGACATCCACTGTAGGAATGGTTTGGTGTGATAGGAGAACAGTTGAGCCCTTGGAAGCACGTCTTCTCCGGCCTGGGATAGTCTCTGTCAGAGAAGGTTTTTAACCCAATTGGCTGTAGTTTTAGGATTTCTATGCTATTTCTTCATTCCACGCCACTGCCTGCTGTATCTTGGCTGGTTTTGCCCTAAAGAGTTTTAGAAACTTACCTTTTTCTGTTCTCTTTGGACCTTCTGTGGTTGTCCATCGTGCTACTTGTGTAAAATACAGAATTTGAGGAACGCCCTCTTCGGTCATCACGGATTTTAATCTCTGTTGGAATCGCTAAGGCTTCAGAATTAAGCTTGTAAATTCCTTGATAAGTCGTCTAATCCTTAAATTAAGAACGCTTCATAAACGTAGTTTGTGTTGGCAATTTCTCTGCTGTAATATCCTGCTTCCAAGCCTTCTGCTTAAAGCAGTTTGGGGATAAGTCCTGTTCTGTCTACATCTAAGGTTGAAACCCTGAGGTGGTTCCTCTCGTTGCCGCTAACTTTCTGGTGGTCTTCTTTCTCCAGTCTGCGTGCCCAAGAAGAAGGTGTCTCTCCCAAAGTTGGCAGCGAAGATGTCTGTGTAAGTTCTCAGTCGTACAGGAGTTGTTCCATCTTCAAAGGAAAGGTACTTGAGTCATCTTCTGTACTTGGTAGTTGAGGTCTCCAAACGGTTTCGCCTCTCATTCCAAAAGGCTTTCGTGCAGTGAACAGGGTTACCCTCTTTTTAGCACGCAGTGTATAATAAAGACCAGTTAGGAGGAGTTGGGTAGACCGGCTCCTCCCCTCTAATCACAAGCTACTCTCACCTGTTGGTTAAACACCTTTGAAGTAAGAGCGTCTGTAACGACCTGCTTCCCACCAGTATGCGGTCAGCCCCTGTCCTATTCATAGATGATACACTGCTAATTAACCTGCCTATTGTTCTTTTGTTAGCTGAGGTAATCGTCTTCTTGGACTGGGCGTGTCCCTTTCGGTTTTTCCCGCGAAGCAGATTGGAAGTAAAAGCAGAAAGATTAAATCTTAGCCCACCATTTCGGTTCATGGAGGATTTCTTTTCTGACAAATAAGCTTCTTTTAAGCTTCCTCTTTCCAAAGCAAACGTTCTCTTTAGCTAGAAATTTTGACCTCCCCCGTCCTCAAAGGAGTGATTGGAGGCTTTAAGGTGAAGGTGCACAGCCGACTGAGGGCCGCTTGTGCTTTCTCTTCTGTGTTATAAAGTCTCTCTGTAAGACTTGTTTGGTTTCTCCAATAATAATGTTCTTTGCATTCTTCTTCTTGCCATGCGAATAGAATAAACCAAAATTGCTTTGTTTGTGGCTAGGAGTTTTTTGTCTTTGGGGAGAACTAATTTTTGTCTGCAGGTGTTCACAGGTTTATGATACACTGGGATCCTGTAATTGTTTAAAGATTCTCTGAAGTTTCTCTGATAAACCCCGGCTACATACGGCACTGCAACTCCCTTTCTTCTGGTTCTGTAGTCTGTTCTGTCCTGCTCTTTCGGGTCTTCCTGTCCTGTTGTGCTTTAGTGGAAGACCAGTTAGGAATAGCCAACAGTCTGGAGGGCTCTCTGGACATGTTGCTCCTCTTTGGGTCTTTCTTCTGCACTGGTAGGCACCTCTTTAGCTGCTAATGTCTGAGTGTCCTAATGAACCCCTATTTTGTTGGTTTTGGAGTGGATGGTTAGAGTCAAACATCAAATACAGGTGCAGTATGCGTTGCCTTCCTGTAAACCTCTGTCTGCAGGTGTTCGCGTTTTCCCCTAATGATAACTTAAATCTAAAAAGGCAAGTTGTTTCTCCTTAGCGTCCTCCGAGTAAATTTAATGTTAGGGTCCACAGCAATTGATGTGATCTGTAAAAAGGTGCCACTTCCCTCTCTTTTAATTTTGAATCCACGCTGTCATCTACATATCTGGAACAGTGCTGGGTTTGTTAGCCTGGGTATGAGGCCAAGGTATTCTTCTCCATTTTTCCTCCATGTAGAGGTTAGCCACTATGGGTGAAACTGGAGAACCCATAGCACAGCCGTGGAATCTGGTCTGTAGAAGTTGCCCCTCTGAACTGGAAATATGTGTTGGCTGAGCCAGATCTCATAGTTGGCAAATGTGGTCAGGAGTGAGTTGTGTCCTATCCGCTAAAGTGCCTTGTCCCTCAAGTCAGTCTCTTCCTCACCGCTGTGACTGGCCTGCTGAGGTTGGGACAGATGTAAACAGTGCTGTTACATCGTAAGAAACCCATAGTTTCATCTGTTTCCAGCTGGAGGTGTTGAATCCTTCCTCCACAAATTCTTGGTGTTTCCACAATGGTGTTCTGTGTTGCGACTAAAGGGATAAAATGAACTTGAGGTGTTTCGCCAGATTATAGGTGATGGAGTTGATGCCACCACAAGGGTCTGAGAGGAAAACTTCCTTGTGTATTTTTTGGCAGACCATAAAATACACGGATAGCCTCTTCCCGGGTTTAAAGCTTGTAATATAACTTTTTGTCAATTATTTCTTTCCTTTTCTATTCTGAAGCTGCTCTAATAATTTTCTTCCTGTCCGCTGGTGGGGTCTCTTTCTCAGTCGGCTCATCGTGTTTTGATCACTATCAGGGTGCTTGACCTTGGGTCCTCGTAGTCAAGCTGTGTTGGAGGACAACAGTGCACTGCCTTTAATCCGCTGAAGGATGGTGTGCTTCTCGTCTCTTCAAGGCTGCCAGAGCTCTTCTTTCCTCTCCAGTGATGTTGGAGGGAGGAGGTCTTGGAATTCCTTGAGGGCTGCTGAGATTTTGCAGTCGAAGATCCTGTGCTTCAGACTCGAATCCTGTGTTCCTGATGGCTTGACTCTGTCGCTGTGATTGACATCCACTGTAGGAATGGATTCTGGGTGTGATGGAGAAGTTGAGGCCCGTTGAGAGCACGCTCTTGACTCGCGCCTGGGATAGTTCTCTGTCAGAGAGGTTTTACGCCAATTGGCTGTAGTTTTTAGGATTTCTATCTAAATTTCTTCATTTCCCACGCCACTGGCCCTGCTGTATCTTGGCTGGTTTTGCCCACTAAGAGTTTTAGAAACTTACCTTTTCTGTCTCCTCTTTGTGACCTTCTGTGTTGGTCCATCTGTGGCTACTTGTGTAAATTACAACATTTTGAGGAACGCCTCTTCGTCAACACGCGGATTTTAAATCATCTGTTGGATCGCTAAGGCTTTCAGATTAAGCTTTGTAAATTCCTTGATTAAGTCGTCTAATCCTTAAATTAAGAACCTTCATAACGTAGTTGTGTTGCAATTTCTCTGCTGTATATCCTGCTTCCCAAAGCCTTCTGCTTAAGGCATTGGGGATAAGTCTGTTCTGTCTACATCTAAGGTGAACCTGAGGTGGTTCCTCTCGTCGCGCTAGACATTTCTGGTGGTTCTTCTCCAGTCTGCGTGCCAAGAGAAGGGTGTCTCTCCCAAAGTTGGCAGCGAGATGTGCTGTGTAAGTTCTCAGTCGTACAGAGTTGTCCATCTTCAAAGAAAGGTACTTGAGTCCATCTTCTGTACTTGGTAGTTGAAGGTCTCCAAAACGTTTCGCCTCTCAATCCAAAGGCTTCTGCAGTGGAACAAGGTTACCCTCTAGCAAGCAGTGTATATAAGACCCCAGTTAGGAGGAGTTGGGGTAGACCGGCTCCTGCCCTCTAATCAAGCTACTCTCACCTGTGGTAAACACCTTGAAGTAGAGGGCGTCTGTAACGACCTGCTCCCCCAGTATCGTCCAGGCCCGTCCTATTCAATAGATGATCACCTGCTAATTACCTGCCATATTGTTCTTTTGTTAGCTGAGGTATCGTCTCTTTGGACTGGGCGTGGTCCTTTCGTTTTTCCCGAAGCAGATTGGAGTAAAAAAGCAGAAAGATTAAATCTAAGCCCACCATTTCGGTTTCCTAGAGAGATTTTCTTTTTCTGACAAAAATAGCTTCTTTTACTACTCTTTCCAAACCAACGTTCTTCTTTAGCTAGAATTTGACCTCCCGTCCTCAAAGGAGTGATTGAGGCTTAAGGTGAAGGGCACAGCCTGACTGAGGGCCGCTTGTGGCTTCCTCTTACTGTGTTGATAAAGTCTCTTCTGTAAGCTTGTTTGGTTTCTCATATAATGTTTCTTTGCATTCTTCTTCTTTGCATCGAATAGAATAAACCAAATTGCTTTGTTTGTGGCTAGGAGTTTTGTCCTATTGGGATGAACCTAATTTTTGTCTCAGTGGTGTTCACCAGGTTTATGATAGCACTGGGATCCTTGTAAATTGT
Source organism: Neogobius melanostomus (assembly GCA_007210695.1). Classification (NCBI taxonomy): domain Eukaryota; kingdom Metazoa; phylum Chordata; class Actinopteri; order Gobiiformes; family Gobiidae; genus Neogobius; species Neogobius melanostomus. The sequence continues at coordinate 5,461 of VHKM01001193.1, forward strand.
TTAAAGATTCTCTGAAGTTTCTCCTGATACCCCGGCTACATACGGCACTGCAACTCCCTTTCTTCTGGGTTCTGTTTATCTTCTGTCCGTGCTCTTTTGGGTCTTCCTGTCCTTTGTGCCTTTAGTGAAGGCCAAGTTTGGATAGCCACAGTCCCTGAGAGGGCTCTCTGGACATGTTGCTCCTCTTTGGTCTTTCCTTCTGCACTGGTAGGCATCCCTCTTAGCTCTATGTCTGCTGAGTGTCCTAATGACCCCTATTTTGTGGTTGGAAGTGGGATGGTTAAGTCAAACATCAAATTTTACTGGTCAGTATGCGTTGCCTTCCTGTAAACCTCTGTCTGCAGGTGTCCGTTTCCCTATGATAACTTTTACAATTCTAAAAAGGCAAGTTGTTTTTTCTCTCTTTAGCGTCCTCGAGAGTAAATTTTTAATGTTAGGGTCCAGCATTGATGTGATCTGTAAAAGGTGCCACTTCCCTCTCTTTAATTTTGATCCAGTGTCCATCTACATATCTGAACCAGTGGCTGGGTTTGTTACCTTGGGTATGAGGCCAAGGTATTCTTCTCCATTTCCTCATGTAGAGGTTTAGCCCACTATGGGTGAACTGAGAAACCCCTATAGCAGCAGCGTGGATCTGTCTGTAGAATTGCCGCCTGAAACTGGAAATAATGTGGTGCTGGAGGCAGATCTCAGTAGTTTGGCAAATGTGGTCAGGAGTGAGTTGTGTCCTATCCGCTAAAGTGCTGTCCTCAGTCAAGTCTCTCCTCACCGCTGGGACTGCTGCTGTTGAAGGTTTGGGAACAGATGGTACAGTGCTGTTTACATCGTAAGAAACCCATAGTTTCATCTGTTTCCAGCTGCAGGTGTTTGATCTTCTACACAAATTCCTTGGTGTTTTCCACATGTGTTCTGTGTTGCCTGACTAAAGGGGATAAAATGAACCTTGAGGTGTTTCGCCATAGATTATATGGTGATGGAGTTGGATGCCACTCCACAATGGGTCGAGAGGAAGAACCTTCCTTGTGTATTTTTTGGCAAGACCATAAATACACGGAAATAGCCTCTCCGGGTAAAGCTTGTAAATATAACTTTTTGTCAATTATTTCTTCCCTTTTCTAATTCTGAAGCGCTCCTTAATTTTCTTCCTGTACCCGCTGGTGGGGTCCTTCTTCTCAGTCGATCATACGTGTTTTTGAATCACCGAGCAGTGCTTGACCTTGGTCTCATAGTCAGCTGTTGTTGAGGACAACAGTGCACCCTGCCTTTATCCGCTGGAAGATGGTGATGCTCTCGTCCTTCTCAGGCTGACAGAGCTCTTCTTCCTCTCCAGTGAGTTGGGAAGGGAGGAGGTCTGGAGTTCTTGAGGGCTGCTGAGAATTTTCAGTCGAAGATCCTGTGCTTCAAGACTCAGACATCCTGTTGTTCCCTGATGGCTGGACTCTGTCGCTGTGATGACATCCACTGTAGGAATGGATTTTGGGTGTGATGGAGGAAGTTGAAGCCCCTTGGAGAGCACGCTCTTCTCCGCCTGGGATTAGTTTCTCTGTCAAGAGGTTTTTAACGGCCAATTGGCTGTAAGTTTTAGGATTTCTATCTATTTCTTTCTTTCATTCCGCACGCCACTGCGCTGCTGTATCTTGGCTGTTTTTGGCCCTTAAGAGTTTTAAGAAAACTTACTTTCTGTCTCTCTTTGACGCCTTCTGTGTTGGTCCATCTGTTGCTACTTGTGTGAAATTACAAATTTGAAGGAAACGCCTCTTCGGTCACAAGGATTTTAAATTCTCTGTTGGATCGCTAAGGCTATCAGAAATTTAGCTTGTAAATTCCTTGATTAAGTCGTCTAATCCTTAAATTAAAGAACCTCATACGTAGTTTGGTGTTTGCAATTTCTCTGCTGTATATCCTGCTTCCAAAGCCTTCCCTGCTTAGGCAGTTGGGATAAGTCTGTTCCTGTCTACATCTTAAGGTTGAACCTGAAGTGGTTCCTTTCGTCCGTAAACTTTCTGGTGGTGCTTCTCCAGTCTGGCGTGCCCAAGAGAAGGGTGTCTCTCCAAAGTGGCAGCGAGATGTATGTGTAAGTTCTCAGTCCGTACAGGAGTTGTCCATCTTCAAAGAAGGTACTTGAGTCATCTTCTGTAACTTGGTAGTTGAGGTCTCGCAAACGTTTCGCACCTCATCCAAAAGGGCTTCGTCAGTGAACAAGGTTACCCTCTTAAGCACGGCAGTGTAATATAAAGACCAGTTAGGAGGAGTTGAGGTAGACCGCGGCTCCTCCCCTCTAATCACAGCTACTCTCACCTGTGGGTAAACACCTTGAAAGTAGAGCGTCTGTAACGACCTGCTTCCCCCAGTATCGTCAGCCCCTGTCCTATTCATAGATGATCACTGCTAATGACCGTGCCTAATTGTTTCTTTTGTTAGCTTTGAGGTAATGTCTTCTGACTGGCGTGCCCTTTCGTTTTTCCCCGAAGCAGATTGAGGTAAAGCAGAAAGATTAAATGCTTAGCCACAATTTCGGTTCATGAGGGATTTTCTTTCTGACAAAAATAGCTCTTTTACTCTCTTTCAAACCAACGTTTCTTAAGCTAGAATTTGACCTCCCCGTCCCTCAAGGAGTGATTGGAGGCCTTTAAGGTGAAGGTGCAACAGCCGACTGAGGGCCGCTTGTGCCTTTCTCTTCTGTGTTGATAAAGTCTCTTCTGTAAGACTTGTTTGGTTTCTCCAATATAATGTTCTTTGCATTCTCTTCTTTGCATCGAATAGAAATAAACCAAATTGCTTTTGTTTGTGGCTAGGAGTTTTGTCTTTGGGATGAACTAATTTTTGTCTCAGTGTGTTCAACAGGTTTATGATACCTGATCCTGTATTGTTTAGATTCTCTGAAGTTTCTCTGATACCCCCGGCTAAACATACGGCACTGCAAACTCCTTTCTTCTGGGTTCTGTAGTCTGTCCTGTCCTGCTCTTTGGGTCCTTCCTGTCCTTTGTGCTTTAGTGAAGGACCAGTTAGGAATAGCCACAGTCTGAGAGGGCTCTCTGGACATGTTGCTCCTCTTTGGGTCTTTCCTTCTGCATGGTAGGCACCTCTTCTAGCTCTATGTCTGAGTGTCCTAATGACCGCCTATTTTTGTTGTTGGAGTGGATGGTTAGAGTCAAACATTCAAAAATATGGTCAGTATGCGTTGCCTTCCTGTAACCTCTGTCTGCAGGTGGTCGTTTTCCGCCCTAGATAACTTTACAATCTAAAAAGGCAAGTTTGTTTCTCCTTAGCGTCCTCCCGAGTAAATTTAATGTTAGGGTCCACAGCATTGATGTGATCTGTAAAAGGTGCCTTCCCTCTCTTTAATTTTGATCGCACGTGTCATCTACATATCTGAACCAGTGGCTGGTTTTTGTTACCTGGGATGGCCAAGGTATTCTTCCTCCATTTCCTCATGTAGAGGTTAAGCCACTATTGGGTGAAACTGGAGAACGCCATAGCACAGCCGTGGATCGTCCTGTAGAAGTTGCCCCTGAACTGGAAAAATGTGGTGCTGGGAGGCAGAGTCTCCCGTAGTTGAACAAATGTGGTCAGGAGTGAGTTGTGCCCTATCCGCTTAAAGTGCGTTCCTCAGTCAGTCTCTTCCTCACCGCTGTGATGCGCTGAGGTTGGGACATGCAGATGTAAACAGTGCTGTCACATCGTAAGAAACCATAGTTTCATACCTTTCCAGCTGCAGGTGTTTTGATCTTCTCGCACCAAATTCCTTGGTGTTTTCCAACATGGTGTTCTGTGTTCCGACTAAAGGGGATAAAATGAACTTGAGGTGTTTCGCCAGATTATAGGTGATGGAGTTGATGCACTCACAATGGGTCCTGAGAGGAAAACTTCCTTGTGTATTTTTGGCAGACCATAATACACGGAAATAGCCTCTCCCGGGTAAGCCTTGTAATATAACTTTTTGTCAATTATTTCTTTCTTTTCTAGTTTCTGTAAGCTGCTCTAATAATTTTCTTCCTGTACCGCTGGGTGGGAGTCTGCTTCTCAGTCCGCTCATACGTGTTTTGAATCAATGAGGCAGGTTGCTTGACCTTGGTCTCGTAGTCGCCTGTGTTGAGACAACAGTGCCACCTGCCTTTATCGCGCTGAAGGCTGGTGATGCCTCTCGTCCTTTCTTCAAGGCTGCCAGAGCTGCTTCTTTCCTCTCCCAGTGATGTTTGGAGGAGGAAGGTCTGGAAGCTCTTGAGGGTTGCTGAGATTTTGCTGAGATTTTCAGTCGAAGATTCCTGTGCTTCAGACTTCAGGTTAGTGGTGTGTGTTAGTGTGTGTGTTAGTGGTGTGTGTTAGCGGTTGGTGGTTTAGTGTGTGTGTTAGTGGTGTGTGTTAGCGTGTGTGTAGTGTGTGTGTTAGTGTGTGTGTTAGTTGTGCGTGTTAAGTGTGTGTGTTAGCGTGGTGTTAAGTGTGCGTGTTAGTGTGCGTGTTAGTTGGTGTGTGTTAGTGTGTGTGTTAGTGTGCGTGTTAGCGGTGTGTGTTAGTGTGTGTGTTAGTGTGTGTGTTAAGCGTGTGTGTTAGGTGTGTGTTAGTGTGTGTGTTAGGTGTGTGTGTTAAGTGTGTGTGATAGCGTGTGTGTTAGTGTGTGTGTTAGTGTGTGATGGTTAGTGTGTGTGTTAGCGTGTGGTAGTGTGTGTGTTAGTGTGTGTGTTAGTGTGTGTGTTAGCGTGTGTTGTTAGCGTGTGTGTTAGCGTGTGTGTTAGCGTGTGTGTTAGCGTGTGTGTTAGTGTGTGTGTTTAGTGTGGTGTGTTAGTGTGTGTGTTCAGTGTCGCGTGGTAACGTGCGTGTTAACGTGCGTGTGTGGTAGTGTGTGTGTTAGTGTGTGTGTTAGTGTGTGGTGTTAGTGTGTGTGTTACGTGTGTTGTTAGCGGTGTGTGTTAGTGTGCGTGTTAGTGTGTGTGTTAGTGGTGCGTGTTAGCGTGTGTGTTAGTGTTGTGGTGTTAGTGTGTGTGTTAGCGTGTGTGTTAGTGGTGCGTGGTTAGTGTGCGTGTTAGGTGCGTGTTAGTGGTGTGTGTTAGTGTGTGGTGTTTAAGTGTGTGTGTTAGTGTGTGTGTTAGTGTGTGTGTTAGCGTGGTGTGTTAGTGGTGCGATGTTAGTGTGCGTGTTAGTGTGTGTGTTAGTGTGTGTGTTAGTGTGGTGTGTTAGTGGTGTGTGTTAGTGTGTGTGTTAGTGTGTGTGTAGGTGTGTGGTTAGTGTGTGTGTTAGTTGTGTGTTAGTGTGTGTGTTACGTGTGTGTGTTAGCGTGTGGTGTTAGCGTGTGGTGTTAGTGTGCGTGTAGTGTGTGTGTTAGTGTGTGTGTTAGTGTGTGTGTTAGTGTGTGTGTTAGTGTGTGGTGTTAGCCGTGTGTGTTAGTGTGTGTGTTAGCGTTGTGTAGTGTGGCGTGTTAGTGTGGTGTGTTAGTGTGTGTTGTAGTGTGCGTGTTAGTGTGGTGTGTTAGTGGTGTGTGTTAGTGTGTGTGTTAGCGTGTGGTGTTAGTGTGCATGTTAGTGTGCGTGTTAGTGTGCGTGTTAGTGTGTGTGTTAGTGTGTGTGTTAGTGTGTGGTGTTTAGTGTGGTGTGTTAGTGTGTGTGTTAGTGTGTGTGTTAGGTCCCGTGTTAACGTGGGTTAGTGGTGTGTGTTTAGTGTGTGTGTTAGTGTGTGTGTTAGTGTGTGTTTAGTGTGTGTGTTAGTGTGTTGTGTTAGTGTGTGTGTTGCGTGTGTGTTAGTGTGTGTGTTTAGTGTGTGTGTTAGTGTCCGTGTTAACGTGCGTGTTAGTGTGTGTGTTAGTGTGTGTGTTAGTGTGCGTGTTAGCGTGTGGTGTTTAGTGTGTTGTTAGTGTGTGTGTTGTGTGTGTGTTAGTGTGCGTTGTTAGCGTGTGTGTTAGGTGTGTGTGTGGTGTTAGTGTGTGTGTGTTAGTGTGGTGTGTTAGTGTGTGTGTTAGGTGTGTGTGTTTTTAGTGTGTGTGTTAGTGTAGTGTGTGTGTTAGCGTGTGTGTTAGTGTGTGTGTTAGTGTGTGTGTGTGTTAGTGTGTGTGTTAGTGTGTGTGTTAGTGTGTGTGTTAGTGTGTGTGTTAGCGTGTGTGTTAGTGTGTGTGTTAGTGTGTTGTTGTGTGTGTTAGTGTGTGTGTTGGTGTGTTAGTGTGTGTGTTAGCGTGTGTGTTAGTGTGCGTGTTAGTGTGTGTGTTAGGTGTGTGTTGTTTATGTGTGTGTGTTAGTTGTGTGTGTTTAGTGTGTGTGTTAGTGGTGTGTTAGTGTGCGTGTTAGTGGTGTGTGTTAGTGTGTGTGTTAGTGTGTGTGTTAGTGTGTGTGTGTTAGTGTGTGTGTTAGTGTGTGTGTTTTAGTGTGTGTGTTAGTGTCCGTGTTAACGTGCGTGTTAGTGTGTGTGTTAGTGTGTGTGTTAGTGGTGTGTGTTAGCGTGTGTGTTAGCGTGTGTGTTACGTGTGTGTTAGCGTGTGTGTTAGCGTGTGTGTTAGTGTGTGTTAGTGTGTGTGTTAGTGTGTGTGTTAGTGTCCGTGTTAACGTGCGTGTTACGTGCGTGTTAGTGTGTGTGTTAGTGTGTGTGTTAGCGTGTGTGTTAGTGTGTGTGTTAGCGTGTGTGTTAGTGTGTGTGTTAGTGTGTGTGTTAGTGTGCGTGTTAGCGTGGTGTTAGTGTGTGTGTTAGGGTGTGTGTTAGTGTGCGTGTTAGTGTGCGTGTTAGTGTGTGTGTTAGTGTGTGTGTAGGTGTTTTAGTGTGTGTGTTAGTGTGTGTGTTAGCGTGTGTGTTAGTGTGCGTGTTACGTGCGTGTTAGTGTGCGTGTTAGTGTGTGTGTTAGTGTGTGTGTTAGTGTGTGTGTTAGCGTGGGGTTAGCGTGTGTGTTAGCGTGCGTGTTAGTGTGTGTGTGGTGTGTGTGTGTTAGTGTGTGTGTTAGTGTGTGTGTAGTGTGTGTGTTAGTGTGTGTGTTAGTGTGTGTGTTGTGTGTGGTGTGGTGTTAGCGTGTGTGTTAGTGTGTGTGTTAGCGTGTGTGTTAGTGTGCGTGTTAGTGTGCGTGTTAGCGTGTGTGGTTAGTGTGTGTGTTAGTGGTGCGTGTTAGTGTGTGTGTTAGTGTGTGTGTTTAGTGTGTGTGTTAGCGTGTGTGTTAGTGGTGCGTGTTAGTGTGTGTGTTAGTGTGTGTGTTAGTGTGTGTGTTAGTGTGTGTGTTAGCGTGTGTGTTAGTGGTGCGTGTTAGTGTGTGTGTTAGTGTGTGTGTTAGTGTGTGTGTTAGTGTGTGTGTTAGTGTGCGTGTTAGCGTGTGTGTTAGTGTGTGTGTTAGTGTGCGTGTTAGTGTGTGTGTTAGTGTGTGTGTTAGTGTGTGTGTTAGCGTGTGTGTTAGTGTGCGTGTTAGTGTGTGTGGTGTAGTGTGTGTGTTAGTGTGTGTGTTAGCGTGTGTGTTAGTGTGTGTGTTGTGTGTGTGTTTAGCTGTGTGTGTTAGTGTGCGTGTTAGCGTTGTGTGTGTTAGCGTGTGTGTTTAGTGTGCGTGTTAGTGTGCGTGTTAGTGTGCGTGTTAGTGTGCGTGTTAGTGTGCGTGTTAGTGTGTGTGTTAGTGTGCGTGTTAGTGTGCGTGTTAGTGTGTGTGTTAGTGTGTGTGTTTAGTGTGCGTGTTAGTGTGCGTGTTAGTGTGCGTGTTAGTGTGCGTGTTAGTGTGCGTGTTAGTGTGCGTGTTAGTGTGCGTTGTTTAGTGTGCGTGTTAGTGTGCGTGTTAGCGTGTGTGTGTAGCGTGTGTGTTAGTGTGCGTGTTAGTGTGCGTGTTAGTGTGCGTGTTAGTGTGCGTTGTTAGTGTGCGTGTTAGTGTGTGTGTTAGTGTGCGTGTTAGTGTGCGTGTTAGTGGTGTGCGTGTTAGTGTGCATGTTAGTGTGCGTGTTAGCGTGTGTGTTAGCGTGTGTGTTAGCGTGTGTGTTAGTGTGCGTGTTAGTGTGCGTGTTAGTGTGCGTGTTAGTGTGTGTGTTAGCGTGCGTGTTAGCGTGTGTGTTAGCGTGTGTGTTAGCGTGTGTGTTAGTGTGCATGTTAGTGTGCGTGTTAGCGTGTGTGTTAGTGTGTGTGTTAGTGTGTGTGTTAGCGTGTGTGTTAGTGTGCATGTTAGTGTGCGTGTTAGCGTGTGTGTTAGCGTGTGTGTTAGTGTGTGTGTTAGTGTGTGTGTTAGTGTGTTGTGTTAGTGTGGCGTGTTAGTGGTGTGTGTTAGTGTGTGTGTTTAGTGTGCGTGTTAGTGTGTGTGTTAGCGTGTGTGTTAGTGTGCATGTTAGTGTGCGTGTTAGCGTGTGTGTTAGTGTGTGTGTTAGTGTGTGGTGTTAGCGTGTGTGTTAGTGTGCATGTTAGTGTGCGTGTTAGCGTGTGTGTTAGTGGTGTTAGTGTGTGTGTTAGTGTGTGTGTTAGGTGTGTGTTAGTGTGTGTGTTAGTGTGCGTGTTAGTGTGTGTGTTAGTGTGTGTGTTAGTGTGCGTGTTAGTGTGTGTGTTAGTGTGTGTGTTAGTGTGTGTGTTAGCGTGTGTGTTAGTGTGCGTGTTAGTGTGCGTGTTAGTGTGTGTGTTAGTGTGTGTGTTAGCGTGTGTGTTAGTGTGTGTGTTAGTGTGGTGTGTGTTAGTGTGCGTGTTAGTGTGTGTGTTAGTGTGTGTGTTAGTGTGCGTGTTAGTGTGTGTGTTAGTGTGCATGTTAGTGTGTGTGTTAGTGTGTGTGTTAGTGTGTGTGTTAGCGTGTGTGTTAGTGTGCATGTTAGTGTGCGTGTTAGCGTGTGTGTTAGTGTGTGTGTTAGCGTGTGTGTTAGTGTGCATGTTAGTGTGCGTGTTAGTGTGCATGTTAGTGTGCGTGTTAGCGTGTGTGTTAGTGTGCGTGTTAGCGTGTGTGTTAGTGTGTGTGTTAGTGTGCGTGTTAGTGTGTGTGTTAGTGTGTGTGTTAGTGTGTGTGTTAGTGTGGTGTTAGTGTGTGTGTTAGTGTGTGTGTTAGTGTGCGTGTTAGTGTGCATGTTAGTGGTGGCGTGTTTAGTGTGCGTGTTAGTGTGTGTGTTAGTGGTGTGTGTTGTTAGTGTGTGTGTTAGTGTGTGTGTTAGTGTGTGTGTTAGTGGTGTCGTGTTAGGTGGTGTGTGTTTAGTGTGGTGTTAGTGTGTGTGTTAGTGTGCGTGTTAGTGTGTGTGTTAGTGTGTGTGTTAGTGTGTGTGTTAGTGTGTGTGTTAGTGTGTGTGTTAGTGGTGTGTGTTAGGTGTGTGTTAGGTGTGTGTGTTAGTGTGTGTGTTAGTGTGTGTGTTAGTGTGTGTGTTAGTGTGTGTGTTAGTGTGCGTGTGTTAGTGTGTGTGTTAGTGTGTGTGTTAGTGTGTGTGGTTAGTGTGGTGTTAGTGTGTGTGTTAGTGTGTGTTAGTGTGTGTGTTAGTGTGTGTGTTAGTGTGTGTGTTAGTGTGGTGTGTTAGTGTGTGTGTTAGTGTGTGTGTTAGTGGTGTGTTAGTGTGGTGTTAGTGTGTGTGTTAGTGGTGGCGGTGTTAGTGTCGTAGTGTGTTAGCGTGTGTGTTAGCGTGTGTGTAATCATGTGTAACAAGCTTTTTTATGCGTTGACGAGCGCTACTAACGGTACTGTTATAAAGACATTTAAGATTCATATGATTTAAGTCGAAATTAATTAGATTTGTACAGACAAACGCCTGTTTGGGTGTCCATTCTTTTGATAGACTCATGAGTTGATACAATGTAGCGTAGTTAAACAAGACATTGCAACATTTAACGTTAGTAGCAACTGTAAGCTACTAACGTTACATCTTGTTTCAACGTTTGTTGCTAATGAAGGGGATCGCCGTGGGCAACGCAAATGTATAAATAGATAATAATAGTTCTGTGGTGGGTCAAACAATGTTCACAAACAGAGCATTGCGTCTGCTCTACAATAATAAAAAAAAGTCCATATAGGTTTTGATAGTAAAATAAAATTGTTGCTTTCTTGCTTAGGAATGCTGTCATCACCATGAATCTCTCTGAACCTCTGGACATCATCAAGAGTGGCACTGAATGGCAACTGATGCTGAGGATGGATGACAACACATTCCAACACCATCTGAGAGTCACAAAAGACCAATTCCACTCTCTTTACCAGAGGCTGAGTGAGAAGGGACTTAACGATGTTCACCCCTCCGGAGGACCTGAGAAGATTTCCTCTATTAAGAAATTAATAATGCTTTTATGGTACCTGCCAAACCAAACAGCTTTAGGGAGATGTCTGATAAGTTTGATGTGTCACAAGGGGGTGCACACAAAGTGATAATTGAAATGTTGGACCTTATGTGCCAGCTTGCCTCCACATTTATAAGCTGGCCATCTCCCTGTGAAAAACAAACAAATGCTGGAGTTTTTTGCCGGGTTTGTGGTATTGATGGAATTGTGGGGGCCATAGATGGATGCCACATACAAATCCAACGCCCACCGGTCAGAGGAGGAGACTACCTAAACCGCAAGTCCTTCTACTCTATTGTCCTTCAGGGCATTGTCAATGACCAAGGAAAGTTCATTGACATTTTCACCGGCGCACCTGGGAGGGTGCATGACTCAAGAGTGTTACGACTGTCCCCTTTCTTCAGCACCTGGGGGCAGTTACTGGGAGAATACAAACTTCTTGGAGACACAGCTTACATCTCCCAGAACTATCCCTTTATACTCACCCCCAAAAGAGAAAATGGTGTATTGACCATTGAAGAGCAGCAGATGAATGCTCGCATCAGCCGAGGAAGAGTTGTGGTTGAGCAAGCTTTTGGACGCCTCAAGTGCCGCTGGAGGAGGCTCCGTGACATCCAAAACAACCGTGTTGATACCATTGTTAAGATTATTGTGGCTTGTTGTGCTTTGAACAATATGTGCATTGGACCTGGGGAGGGATGCAATGAGCATCCTGCAGGATGCCCAAGGCAGGAGGATGACCTGCTGTGAATATGCTGATTTTTCTTTTTTGCAATCAAATTTATATATAGCTACAGCATTACTAAATCAAATTAATTGTCCATCTTATCTTTTTATTGGAATACATGATTATAAAATTTTTTGTTGGTTTTTGTGCTTTATTGTTGCTTTATATGAGAATAATTTGTTGATAAAGCATTTATGTTGGTAACTTTTGGTAGTTTGGTGGCAGAGCGCGCCTCGCTATAAAAAGGCATGTTTGGAGGCGCGTGTTCTCTCACTCCTCGCTCCCCTCCTACCTGTGACGCCCAGGCGTTTTCCAGCTCCCGGCCACGCCATGTTAGCCGGTTAGGTTTTTGTTGCTTCGTTGCAGTTTTTCCTTTGTTTTTGCCCAGGTGTGCCCCGTTTTCGCCTTTATTTTGGCTGTGGGTTTAGTTGTGGTATTTTTGGCTTAGTTTGGCCGGGGTAGTGGTTTCTGCGGCTGCATAGCAGTTGGGCCACGAATCCGTCCTTTTATTAATTTTGGCTGGCGCGCCTGGGATTTTCCTTTGGTACTTTGTTTGGGGATTTTTTGTTGTCTTCTCCTTTTTTTGGGGGGGGGGGGGGGGCACAGGCAGTACGGGGTTTTGTTGCAGCAGTTTTCGATCCTGCGGCAACTTTTAATAATTTAAGCTTTTAATAAACACTTACATTTTTGTATAACTTTTACCCATGTGTCCAGTGTCCTTCTTAAATATGTTTGATTCAGTTGGGTCATAACATACATAAATAGACACTATACAGATTTTCAAACCAAAAAGGGCAGCTTCAGAACAATGTCAATAATGAACAATTTTTATTTTACAACCACTGTTTATACAGTCACAGAGGCAAAAACTCGGGTCTGGGAGGAGTTCGGAGAAGCCATGGAGGAGGACTATCGGTCAGCCTCGAAGAGATTCTGGCAAACCATCCGGCGCCTCAGGAGGGGGAAGCAGTGCTTCACCAACACTGTTTACAGTGCGGGCGGGGAGCTGTTGACCTCGACTGGGGATGTGGTTGGGCGGTGGAAGGAGTACTTCGAGGATCTCCTCAATCCCACTGTCACGTCTTCCGATGAGGAGGCAGAGGCTGGGGACTCGGAGGGGGGTTCGTCCATCACCCAGGCTGAAGTCACTGAGGTGGTTAGAAAGCTCCTCGGTGGCAAGGCCCCGGGGGTGGATGAGATTCGTCCCGAGTACCTTAAGTCTCTGGATGTTGTAGGGCTGTCTTGGTTGACACGTCTCTGCAACATCGCGTGGCGGTTGGGGACAGTGCCTCTGGATTGGCAGACCGGGGTGGTGGTCCCTCTCTTTAAAAAGGGGGATCGGAGGGTGTGCTCCAATTATAGAGGGATCACACTTCTCAGCCTCCCCGGTAAGGTCTACTCCAGGGTGCTGGAGAGGAGGATCCGGCCGATAGTCGAACCTCGGATTCAGGAGGAACAATGCGGTTTCGTCCCGGTCGTGGCACACTGGACCAGCTATATACCCTTCATCGGGTGCTCGAGGGTTCGTGGGAGTTCGCCCAACCAGTCCACATGTGCTTTGTGGATTTGGAGAAAGCGTTCGACCGTGTCCCTCGGGGTGCCCTGTGGGGGGTGCTCCGGGAGTATGGGGTGCGGGGCCCTCTGCTAAGGGCTGTCCGTTCCCTGTATGACCGCAGCAGGAGCTTGGTTCGCATTGCCGGCAGTAAGTCAGACTTGTTCCCGGTGCGTGTTGGTCTCCGCCAGGGCTGCCCTATGTCACTGGTTCTGTTCATTACCTTTATGGACAGAATTTCTAGGCGCAGCCAGGGGCCGGAGGGTGTCCGGTTTGGGAACCTCAGGATCTCATCTCTGCTGTTTGCAGATGATGCTGTTCTGTTGGCTTCATCAAATCAGGACCTCCAGCTGCACTGGGGCGGTTTGCAGCCGAGTGTAAAGCGGCCGGGATGAGGATCAGCACCTCCAAATCTGAGGCCATGGTTCTCCACCGGAAAAAGGTGGCTTCCCCGCTTCAGGTCGGTGGGGAGTCCTTACCTCAAGTGGAGGAGTTCAAGTATCTCGGGCCTTGAGGCCTTCAGTTCATCGAGGTACTCCAGGTGTCTTTGCGCCGTTCGGTCTTCGGCCTCCTTTAAAAAGTCCATGACCTCGTTCACCTTTCTCTTTTTTGATGTGGTGGCAGCTGTGGGAGGAAGGCTGCTGTTTTCTGGACTGGAAGGAACCAGTGCATCCGGCCGGACAACTGTAACGCCTTTTGCAGTGCCAATGACTGGGAAGGTGATGTCGTGATGGTCACCTAATAATTCATCTATTTCCTTAAAATACTGGAATTTGATTTTATCCCTCCCTGTTGCTTTGTTATTATCCTTTACATTTTTGTACCCCGTGAGTAATGTCTCCCACTTTCTAGCAACTTTTTTAAAATCAAAATTTTCATTGAATTGCTCATTAATCTTGTTTGTAATTTTTTGCCAAAAATAACTTTTCTTGCCTCTTGCCTGCTTTACTTTTTCAAATAGCTCATTAAGATTCTTTGGGAGATTTTCACTATTCTCTGTAATGTGGTTTCTCATCAGAGCCGTTTTTTCCTATACGCAAACTACGCAAGGTGCGTAGGGCCCCCGCAGCCGTAAGGGCCCCGCATCTCCGTCAAACTACGGTGTTTTTTCATTTATTAATCAACGCGTTGTACGGGGACAGGCTCTCTGACAGCGCGCACACTCCTCCTACTTTGGCACATAAAACACCTAAACACAGCAGTCTGCTGAAGTGGATGAGCAGGACAGACCTACCGCCTTCCCCCCGTCACTCCCGAGGCGCGAGTGCTTCTCCCCTTCGCGTCCCCGCTTAGCTGTCTGTCTGTCTCCCGGTGCTCACGTCGCCTCCTGTGCGCCTGCATGTCACCCGTGTCCCGGGCGCTGCTCTCATGTTTTCTCTGCTCGGACTCGGGGCTGCATTGCCACACACTCATTTAAACTCTCTTCTTATTGTCTCTAGCGGAGGATCAGGACAGTAGTTGGGCGAATAGACGAGAGTAAAGTCGTTCTACGTGGCCTGGTCAAAGAGGAGTTGAATGAGCACAGTTTACTTATAGTAACTGGTTCGCTTAATGTGCACAGTCTAAAACTAATTGGGCTACTCACAGGCTAATTCTCAGTAGTAAGACCGTCAGGTGCAGGTTTTAGTTAGTTTTAAATCAGCAGTTCCCAAACTGTGGGTCAGGGACCAAAGGTGAGAGAATGGGACCATTTGCCATTTACCATTTTAAAAAGTGGGGGAAATAGACTAGTAGTAGTCCTGAATCCCAGTCTTGCAGTGGCTTAGTGGTTCTCACACAGTGGGGCAGGGCCTGAATTGAGGTCATTATGTTCCACTTCTGCCCTGCACTACTGCACAGTGGAACTGTTTATTTGTTTTATGTTTTTTTTTAACCAGGAAAGTCCCACTGAGATTAAGAATCAATTTTTCAGGGGAGTCCTTACCCCAGAGGGGAAACTATTGTACATGTTTTAGTTGTAGGGGAAACCAGAGTACCCGGAGGAAACCTACACAGACACAGGGAGAACATGCAAACTCCACACAGAAAGGACCCGTCCAGGTGGGAATCGAACCTGGGACCTTCTAGCTTTGAAGCACGAGCACTAACCGCTGTGCTACCGTGACAGGTTCGCGCTTCGTCGAATAGCCATGGGATGCGTAGGTACTGTAGGGCCCCCGTGTTGATTTTTGCTTAGGGCCCCAGAAGGGCCAGCACCGGCTCTGTTTCTCATTAAGTGTATCAAGTATAGGGTCTGCTCATGCGTAATCCACTGCGCTGGAAGAGAGCCTGCACTACCTCCTGCTGTATCCTTGCTTATCTCCTGACTTCTATCCTCACCTATACAGCCACAATATTCAACAACAAAAAAACATCAGAAACATTATTCATGTCATTTTATTGAAGTGTAGTACACAATTTAGAAAAACACAGCACTGTTAATATCGTAATTTTACAACAGTCCATCTGACCACCACCATGCATTCACACACACACACACACATCATTCATCATGGCCTATTGTACGTGTATAAAACTATGACTAAAATGTCCAGATATATTTCGTATTACTAAAATAAGACTAAATGGAAAAAAAAAAGAAGAGACTAAAATCCAAACTTCCACTGACAGTCTGAAAGAGCCTCATATCGTTTTAATTCTTCTGCCAAAGGAACAGCTCTGAGCTATGTTCATGTGGTAGAAGCTCAATGAAGCAGAGAACCTTGATTAAATGTGATTATAATTAATGTTATAAATGCAAAGACGACTGAAATGTGTCTTACATTTAGACAACTAAACTTACATGGAATTTTAGTTGACTAAAACTGAAGAGATTTTTTTTTGGGACAAAATCCCGACTAATTAAATTACATTTCGTCAAAAGACTAAGACTAAAACTAAATTAAAGTATGTTGTCAAAATTAACACTAGTGGTCAGGGGCGCCATCTACAGGAAGAGGACAAAGTTGCATGCTCTATCACAGCAATTCAATCAGGGGTACAAAACATTTTTTTGGACATGACATGATTGTTGTTAGGCTATCGCAAAAGTTACAAAGTTACACATTGATACAAAAATGTAGTGAGTAGAACAATCCTATAGGCCTATAGGAGGCAATTTTTGAATTGCCTCGTGTATGAATTGTGCTCTACAAATAAACTTGCCTTGCCTTGCCTTGCCTTGCCTATAGGAGGTAATTTGTTTGATTAAACTAGCATACCTGGTTCAACAGAAGGACTGTTCCCTTCTGTGGGCTGGGAAATACCAGTCTCGCCCCTGCCTCCAGGGCAGGGGCGACTGCGCGGCCTGTAGCCTTCCTTTGTACTCACACATCTGACTGTCTGTGCAGAGTGTTGCATCGTGCTCTCTGCTCCATAAACCACAGCGCTGTGCGGCCGCGGAGGAGAATCCAGTTGGTCATTGATGATGATCAGTAGTGTTGGAACTTATTTTAACCCAAAGACGCAGAATCGGTGGAGACGCATCTTTTTTTTTCTTTTTTTACAGTAACGCTAATAGTTACTTTCCCTGGTAACAAGTTACTTTTATTATAGAGTAATATAGTTACTAACTCAGTTACTTATTGGAACAAGTAGTGAGAGACTATAACTATAAGTAACATTCCCAACACTGGATTTTAATATCACCAACAGTTCCCTCTAAACAAATGACCAAGGACTTTTTAAGTGTTGTTGACTCTTTTAACATAATCCAGCCTATGTCTGGACCCGCACACGAGAAGGGCCACTCTTTAGATCTGGTTTGATGGGTTGAATGTTTGCATTACAGAAATGGCGATGCAGTAGATCTGCCCATTCACCTATTTTGTTCACTGTCACTTTGCCCAGGTTTCACTTTAAACAAAGCGTCCCTGTGCGTCAAAGATGCTCAATGAACTAATTGACACCAATGCATTTTTTTATTGCTTTTGATGATTTTGAGCATCTTAACTCATTGAGTGCCCTGCTGTTATTGGGATTCAGCTGTAGAGTGCCAACAATCCAGACCATTTTTCATGATATTTTTACTGAAAATTAAATATCCCCCCATGGATAACGCGCGGATCAGAAGATAGCAACAGAAATCCAGTCGGAAAAATCCAATGCATATTCTTTTATTTGGTCAAAACAACATATCCACAAATGGTCAAATATAATCCTTATTTGGTCAAAATTATATCCATCACGTATCAACTAGAGCATAATTCATAGCCCGCTCAAAAATATTTCTTATCTTTGTCGTAGCGATACGTATTCATGGCAAAGTCCAGACAGAGCGCCCCGAGCCCTCTGGGACGAGGGTTTATATAGAAGTCAGAGCAGGGACTTTCCCATAACTCTGCATTAGCGGACTTCCCCTCCGCCCCCCCGCCCCTATACATCATGGGAATTTTCTGCTTCAGGACACCTGGACACTCGGCACGCTCCATATGCACGTGCCTGGACACTTTTGCTGAGTTAGTACTTTTCCATCTCAATGTATACATCCACTTTGCCCAGGGCGTATATTCCCACATGGTGTCAAACCCCCTCCCTCCTGTTTTTACATGACCCAGATCCTAACGCATTAGATGTACAGCCATGATACAGGGCTATATCCAAGGAGCTACCCCCCAGTGGATATTCTATTTATTGCACTCAATATTGGAAACGATTATGTCCCAACTAAATTATATTCCTACAATTTCGAACACAAATGCATTGTATTTTGCCTTTTTACAATTATATAGGCTTATATGGTGTCCACAAGTTTTCCATCATGAAATACACTCATTTAGACAGCTTTTTCCCACAACAATATATGTAGCACCACAGCGTCTTCTATGTTATAGCTATGGTTATAGGTATATAGCTTTATGAAAGGTGAGACTCTGAGCTCTCAGTTGGTGCAAACAGTTTAATTCTACATGCCTCGGTCCCTGAGAAATCCTAAGCTAAACAGACGCTAGTTTTGATCAAAATCACAGATTTTTTGTTTCTTCAGAAACTGAGATATCGTGTGTTTTATGAAACATGCGCCATTTGATCCTTTTAGATTTGGGCAAAGACAAACTGGAGAAAATGTGCTGGTTCAGAAAAACTAATCAGATGCATAAAATGTACACATTTGTTTCCATTTTACAGCAATAGAGGATTTGGGGAATCTGACAAGAACTCATAGTAGTTTTATCAGTTAAACAGATCTGTATCTTCTGTCTCCGCCCAGCGGGGAAAGTGGGCGGAGCCGACATGCAGGCACAGCGGACACTCAGAGACTCAGAGACACTACAGCCGCTGTAGCCTCTGAGTTCACATGAGGTGCATTAGAGTGTCTAGTTTTGTAAATAATAAAACTTAACACTCAGTGTGTTAACTTGGATGACCATGTGCATATCGATGAGCTAACTAGTTTGTTAGATCTCACATGACTCTTGACTCCGTTGCTGCTGGAGAGCCATGGCTTAATGACTGCACTCGTGCACTTCGATGCAGACTCCATGTCTCTCTGGATATGCTCAGGGACTGCCCTACGAACTACCAGAGGGCTGTAAATGTGCAAAATCACAATACATGTGTAACCGTCTGTCTGACCGAAGGTCCTTTTGAATGTATTGAATAGCCTGGTGTCACTTCTTACTTCAGTCACTTTGCTTTTATATTCAGCTCAGTAGAGTCAGTGGTTTAGTTTGACTGTGTAGTTCATTTTGTTTTTATTGTAATGTTGTTACTGTATAATTACATCCTGTATAATTAGTGTGTGGTTTGTTTATTGTGTAAATGTTTGAATTTAAATGTCATCTGGACTGGCTGCAGCAACAATATAAAGGTCTGTTTTAATCTTAATTGTGATATACAGATGTTTAAATTCGTAGTGGAAAATTCTTCTTTTATTAAGCCGACTGAAACGCAGACCTTAAAGATACCACATTGAACAAGGGCTGCACTGGGGACACGATTCTTGCTATAAATGTCAGACTTTGAAATAGGCATTAAAATGCTTTAAACGCTAGTTTATGTTATGCAATGAATGATGTGATGTGTTGTGTCTTGCCTGTGTGTTCCTGAGAAAACTTCTGCTGAGTGTCGGTGTAATTAATGATATGATGTGTTGTGTCTTGCCTGTGTGTTCCAGAGAAAACTTCTGCTGAGTGTCGGTGTAATTAATGATGTGATGTGTTGTGTCTTGCCTGTGTGTTCCTGAGAAAACCAGTGCTGAGTGTCGGTCTATTTTTTTTTCTCGTTTTTGTCTCTGGTTTAACCTTTTTTTTTCAAGAAGCTTTTAGCTTTGGGTGAAGCCAAACTGGAGACAACATGGTTGGTTCAGGCTAAGGTAACCAACTGCATTATCTCCTGTTTAGCTTTAACGCCTCATTTGAAAGCTAAGACCTACAAAACTGATCTAAACAGATCTTTTTTCCTCACGTTGTTCCCGCCTTGTCTCAACCTTTTGGGATATTTCTTTTCATAGCTTTTTTGTTGCTCTTTTGTTGCTTTTCAAGAAGCTTTTAGGCAAGTTTATTTGTAGAGCAGTATCATACACAAAGCAATTCAAAGTCTTCACAGCTGCATAAAATGACAAGAAAACAGATTAAATCAACTCTGACAACATTGTCAGAGTTGAGTAAATCACTTATAACACCAGACTAACCATATAAATGTCTGTGTTAATAGAATCATGTTTGAAATATAACTGACCTTGTATCACATGAATTACCGCATTTTGAGGGACTATTTTCTCGCAGATCACTCCGCCGCTGCGTTAGCTTACAGCCACGAAGCTGATGCTGCTCAAATATAAGTTATTTTAAATGATTCTATTAACACAGACATTTATATGGTTAGTCTGGTGTTATAAGTGATTTACCTCAGGTGCACTGTGGAGTGGGTCACACTGTTTTTAATGCAGGCTAACTGATACCATAGACATGCACTAGCCTAGCATTAGCCTAGCGCCACTAGACTCTTCAAATATAAGAACTGCATGAATTTAAGAAAAAAATATCTCCAGACATCAACAACACTCTGGATAACTAGGAAATGAGGCCCAATGTCAAACATCCTGAAATATCCCTTTAAAAATGCTCCTTTATAACACGGCGAGTGAACTGTATTTTAAATGTGCTTTATACATAAACTTTGACCTATTGAAACGGCTCATTTATTCTTTGTCCTCAGTGGTAAACTGAATCATTTATGTAACATCAAAAAGAAACAATATTTTCAGAGCAAGTTTCCTTCCTCAGGTAGACGAGCACACCTGCAGGAGCGCTGACCTTTAGGCCGACACAAAGATGAAATAAAATCTTCCTGTTTTTCACACACCATTGTTGGCAAGTAAGAGGAAAAGGCGTTATCAAAACCAACAGAGCTGTGTGCCAACTCAGAATTCACTGGAAAAGGTGGCAGAGCGCTGTGATTGGCTCAGAGCAGACACGCCTGTGGCCAGAGGCTATGTGAACTTTTCATGTGGACTCTTTGGAAGTCACATGTCACTGCTGTTTATTAAGAAAGCAGCCATTATTGTTTTAGTCACTGTCGTCTGCAGAATCCTTTTCATCCGGAGGAAGTGCAGTTATTAGAAAACACACCGGTCCAGCCCTCGCTAAAGCAGGGTTAGGCCACATATCACCATCTTTTATCACCAGTCGTATCCACGACTGTAAGGCCCTAAAGAGGATCTCAGGTTTGCAACTTTGACTAAATTCAGCAGCTCGTGTCCTGGAAAGACCAGGAGGCGGGGCCACGTTGCACCAGTTTGGAAATTACTGCATTGGATCCTGTGTGTTTCATATGAATAAAGAAAACACATTGAATGTATCTTTAATCTTTACTTAATTCACTCAAATATTTGCAGATTTTATTTCCACTGTTGAAACAAACAGAAAATGCCTCTAAAATGTGACTCATGACGTGTGTGTGTAGAAAGCCTTGGGCGAGAAAGGGATGTAGAGCTACTGGGTGGAGATCCCTGGTCTACACATCTGCAGGAGAAAAAACAAGAGACTTTGTATTTAGAGCATCTATCACACACTTAGAAACATTAGATCCTCTGATGTAGGAGGCCACATTCAAACAGCTTGTTTTAGTATTATACCTGCACTATGAAGAGTTCTAGAAGTCCTGTTGTTTCAGTAAACACCATCTCACTTTATTTATGTATTTAACTTAGGTTCTGAATCTTGCTCTAGTCTTTTCTTCAGTAAGTCTGATCAGAAAATGAAGTGTGAATAAAACATTGGTTTGTTTGAATGAATAAAATCATTATCATTATTATATTAAGGATCTGACTGGAGATTTAACTTTCAGACTGATGGATAAATAAAAACTCTTCAAATATAAGAACTGCATGAATTTAAGAAAAAAAAATATCTCCAGACATCAACAACACTCTGGATAACGAGGAAATGAGGCCCAATGTCAAAAATCCTGAAATATCCCTTTAAGACAAACTCTATGATGAAGAGATTCATTGTACAGAGCGAATGCTTTATAACTGATATATACACATATTTAAGTAAGTAAGTGCTTTATTGTAATTGTACAACTGTACAACAAAATAGTGTTCAGGTGTTAGTCCCGAGCCGCTGCGGCTGAGCCGCGCTGCCACTGTGTCAACCTGAACCCAGGGAAACTATAGCACTCGGAAGAAACCTGGCTGGCTGCCCTCGGTCTCCTCTGATCCTCTGAAACGGTGCCACCCCTCCTGGGTTGTCCCAATGGGCGCTGGCTGCTCTGCTTTGTGACTGCAACACTGGAGGCCGCCAATGCTCTTCCATTGCTGTAGTACCTCCATTTGGCCGCTAGGCCCCCATTGAAAAGCATTGGACTTTACACACGTTAAAAACAACTTTAATGCCTGGTTTCAATTTTTTTAACACTTAATATGGCTACATATTCCTCCTGAGATAACGCTGGGTTAGTCAAAAAAATAGAAACCAGGCTGGTTTTCGAAATATTTTTTTTTTAATCTCCTACTTAACGGAGGTCGGACTGTTGGCATTGGAGCTGCACGAGCTACACGTCACGCAAGGGCGGAGTCTACAGTGAGATCCCGCCCTTTTGCCCTTATTAGGAACATGCTTCGTCAGAGCTCCTCTTGTGACGCCTCCTCTGTGCTGCAGGGGGGGCTCTTGGTGTCTCTTCAGTGTCTCAGAAGAAGACATTTGTAGGTCTCAAATGGGTTTAGCTGATAAGCTTCATTTTGTTTACCTTTAAAAAGCTGCTTTCTTCAGGATAGGGATGTCACGGTATGAAAATTTGACCTCACGGTTATTGTGACCAAAATTATCACGGTTTCGGTATTATCGCGGTATTTTTTTTAATGTGTGTTAATACGTTCAGAAAGCATTGATAGTCCTACACAAACTGAAATAGTTTCAAAAAAGTGTAACAGTGTTTGTTATATTTAAAAAATACAGACAAAGCCATATCAAAAGTGCAACTTTTAACATCAAAGTAAATGAACTATAACTATGTATTGTTGATCGTTTGGAGGTTATTACATGTACTATTTATAGCGCCAGACCCGTGTTAGAATATTGTCACGTTCTCAGTTTGTGTCCTTCCAGTTTGCTTTCACTCTGCAGATTTGGGAAAATGCCATCAGACAGTAATCATTGTTAAATTCATAATAATGCGGCGAGAGTGAATCTATTGCATTGGCGACTTTAATCTGCCCTCCGGGAGCCTGTAACGCATTGTGCCATTTCAATACGGAGGTATCTGCGAGGCGCTGCGGCTGCACTATGGGGCGACTCGTTACCTTCTCCCTCAACCCCAAGTCTGCAGATCATGCATTTCAGTTATAATGTTAACTTACTTGCATTGGCTATAGAGTTGTGGTGATGGTCACGCAGATGTGTCATGAGGTTCGAAGTGTTGCTGCCTTTCGCAGAAACTTTTTTTCCTGCACGTCCTGCAAACAGGATAACTGTCTTCTATCAGCTGTCCCTCGGCTTTCTTCAAATACCCAAAATATGCCCAGACTTCAGACTTGGTCCTGTTTGAGGCTGATAGACGTCCTGAGCGCTGCCGTCTAATCTTTCGGCCATGATTTCAGCTTCGAGAAAGTTTTGTTTTGGGTAAAAAACAACACAGTGCGCATGCGCGGCAACTCCAGCAGATGAGACGGCGGCTGGTGAGGCTCACCGTGCCTACACCGCGGGCGCGGTAATCCACCGAGATAATATAGTTTTTCAAAAACAAGACGGTAATTTTTACCGGGGTTTACCGCTACACCGTTTACCGTGACAACCCTACTTCAGGACCATTTTAGACTCTCAAAGTAAACAAATCCACCAAACCTCCACAAAAACACGGCAAAGACGTACAAAAGTATCCAGAAAAACAATGTGGAACAGAAACCACAAATGCAGGTCGCAGATAAAGGCAAAAAACTAAGCTGCACCAGGAGAGAGCGTTCCAAAGTTTGGGGTCACCCAGCCAGTTGTAGAGCTTCTCTAATCAGTTTTCAGCGGTGCTAGCATTTCTGCACAAGCAGACCTGCCAACATGTACGCATTTTGACCTCCTAGTACGCTTGTACGATTTCATGTTCTAAACTACACTCAACAAAAATATAAATGCAACACCTTTGTTTCTGCTCCCATTTTTCATGAGATGGACTTAAAGATCTAAAATTCATTCCAGATACACAATATTACCATTTCTCTCAAACATTGTTCACAAATCAGTCTAAATGTGTGATAGTGAGCACTTCTGCTTTGCTGAGATAATCCATCCCACCTCACAGGTGTGCCACATCAAGATGCTGATCTGACATCATGATTAGTGCACAGGTGTACCTTATACTGCCCACAATAAAAGGTCACCCTGAAATGTGCAGTTTTGTCTCACAGCAAAATGCCACAGATGCCACAAGCATTGAGGGAGCGTGCACTTGGCATGCTGACAGCAGGAATGTCAACCAGATCTGTTGCTCGTGCATTGAATGTTCATTTCTCCACCATAAGCCGTCTCCAAAGGCGTTTCAGAGAATATGGCAGTACATCCAACCGGCCTCACAACCGCAGACCACGTGTAACCACACCAGCCCAAGACCTCCACATCCAGCAGGTTCACCTCCAAGATCGTCTGAGACCAGCCACTCAGACAGCTGCTGAAACAATTTCTGCACAAACTGTCAGAAACCGTCTCAGGGAAGCTCAACTGCTCGTCGTCCTCATCGGGGTCTTGACCTGACTCCAGCTCGTCGCCGTAACAGACTTGAGTGGGCAAATGCTCACATTCGATGGCGTCTGGCACGTTGGAGAGGTGTTCTCTTCACAGATGAATCTCGGTTTGTTCAGGGCAGATGGCAGACAGCGTGTGTGGCGTCATGTGGGTGAGCGCTTTGCTGATGTCAATGTTGTGGATGGAGTGGCCCACGGTGGTGGTGGGGTTATGGTATGGGCAGGCATCTGTTATGGACGAAGAACACAGGTGCATTTTATTGATGGCATTTTGAATGCACAGAGATACCGTGATGAGATCCTGAGGCCCATTGTTGTGCCATACATCCATGAACATCACCTCATGTTTCAGCAAGATAATGCACGGCCCCATGTTGCAAGGATCTGTACACAATTCTTGGAAGCTGAAAATGTCCCAGTTCTTGCATGGCCAGCATACTCACCGGACATGTCACCCATTGGGCATGTTTGGGATGTGCTTGACCGGCGAATACGACAGCGTGTACCAGTTCCCACTAATATCCAGCAACTTCGCACAGCCATTGAAGAGGAGTGGACCAACATTCCACAGGCCACAATTGACAATCTGATAAACTCTATGCGAAGAAGATGTGTTGCACTGCATGAGGCAAATGGTCACACCAGATACTGACTGGTTCTGAGTCCCCAGACCCCCAATAAAGCAAAAAAACTGCACATTTCAGGGTGGCCTTTTATTGTGGGCAGTATAAGGTACACCTGTGCACTAATCATGATGTCAGATCAGCATCTTGATGTGGCACACCCATAGACATATTATTAATAGACCGTCATTCCTCACTCCTCCCCATTTACCACAATGACCACGTTCGAGGGGGAAATCATGGCGGATTTACAGACTCCTCCTCCTCAGCTCTGACGAAGCATGTTCCTAATAAGGGCATAAGGGCGGGATCTTCACTGTAGACTCGGCCCTTGCGTGACGTGTAGCTCGCGCAGCTCCAATGCTAACAGTCAGACTCCCGTTAAGTAGGAGATTTCTAAAATTCATGCTACCATAACCAGCCCGGTGCCCCACATTGTTTTTAACCCAGCGTAATCACAGGAGGAATATCTAGCTCTAGCCACTTGTAAAACATTAGGCACCGGGCATTAAAGTTGTTCTTAACGTGTCTAAAGTCCAATGCATTCCAATGGGGGAATAGCGGCCATATGGAGGTACTACAGCAATAGCGGAGCAATGGCGGCCTCCAGTGTCGTAGTCACAAAGCAGAGCAGTCAGCGGCCATTGGGCACACCGGTGAGGTGGGATGGATTATCTCAGCAAAGCAGAAGTGCTCACTATCACACATTTGGACTGATTTGTGAACAATGTTTGAGAGAAATGGTAATATTGTGTATCTGGAATGAATTTTAGATCTTTAAGTCCATCTCATGAAAAATGGGAGCAGAAACAAAGGTGTTGCGTTATATTTTTGTTGTGTGTACTATGAAGATGTTGTCACTGAAGTTCCTTCTGCCGCTGAACAGAGATCTGTGAAACGCGTAAATAAACTATGCACAGGCTGTAAAAATTCACTGGTGCTGTTACGTCAAATATGCCACTTTCCTCATGGCCGCAGCCGTAGTAGCCTCAATTCAAGATTCAAGATTCAAGATTTTTTATTTGTCAAACCATTCACATGGTTTGAAATTATATTTCTCTCATCCTTGATTGTGTAGCGGGGGGCGGGGGAAGAGGGGTGGGAGGGAGGGTAGGGAGTTCAGCTTCCCGATGGCCCTGTGCACGAAACTGTTCCTCAGCCGACTGGAGCTGCCCTTAGATTCCGCAGTCTCCTCCCTGAAGGCATCACCTTGAAGAGCCTGTGTGATGGGTGCGGAGGGTCCCTGGTGACTCAGACGGCTTTGCGGGTGAGACGGGTGGAGTACATGTCCTTAATGGACGGGAGAGGGGCTCCACAGGTCTTCTCCGCTGCTCTCACAATGCGCTGGAGGCTCCTTCGGCAGGAGGCAGTGCTGGCGCCGTGCCACACAGTGATGGAGCTGGTCAGGATGCTCTCTATAGTCCCTCTGTAGAAGAACCACACAGTGATGGAGCTGGTCGGGATCCTCTCTATAGTCCCTCTGTAGAAGTGCCACACAGTGATGGAGCTGGTCAGGATGCTCTCTATAGTCCTCTGTAGAAGACCACACAGTGATGGAGCTGGTCGGGATCCTCTCTATAGTCCCTCTGTAGAAGTGCCACATAGTGATGGAGCTGGTCAGGATGCTCTCTATAGTCCCTCTGTAGAAGTGCCACACAGTGATGGAGCTGGTCAGGATGCTCTCTATAGTCCCTCTGTAGAAGAGCCACACAGTGATGGAGCTGGTCAGGATGCTCTCTATAGTCCCTCTGTAGAAGTGCCACACAGTGATGGAGCTGGTCAGAATGCTCTCTATAGTCCCTCTGTAGAAGAACCACACAGTGATGGAGCTGGTCAGAATGCTCTCTATAGTCCCTCTGTAGAAGAACCACACAGTGATGGAGCTGGTCAGGATGCTCTCTATAGTCCCTCTGTAGAAGAACCACACAGTGATGAGCTGGTCAGGATGCTCTCTATAGTCCCTCTGTAGAAAACCACACAGTGATGGAGCTGGTCAGGATGCTCTCTATAGTCCCTCTGTAGAAGAACACACAGTGATGGAGCTGGTCAGGATGCTCTCTATAGTCCCTCTGTAGAAGAACCTCACAGTGATGGAGCTGGTCAGGACGCTCTCTATAGTCCCTCTGTAGAAGTTGCACATAACGGAGGCTGGGACTCTGGCTCTTCTTAACTTGCGAAGAAAGTAGAGACGCTGATTACTTTTCTTGACCAGTGATGTAGTGTGCATGGTCCAGGAGAGTTTCTCTGTGATGTGCACACCCAGGAACTTAGTGCTGGTCACCGTCTCCACTGCAGCACTGTTGATTGTTAGAGGAGCATGCTGGACCCGCGCTCTTCGAAAGTCCACAACAATCTCTTTTGTCTTCTCCACATTTAGAGAGAGATTGTTCTGTGTGCACCACATGGCCAGACTGCTCACCTCACTCCTGTAGTTTGACTCGTCTCTGTTGCTGATGAAGCCCACCACTGTTGTGTCGTCTGCAAACTTGATGAAGAGGTTTGAGTCATACTTTGGAGCGCAGTCATGGGTCAGCAGAGTGAACAGGAGGGGGCTCAGCACACAGCCTTGGGAGCGCCCGTGTTCAGTGTGATGGTTCTGGCGGACTTTCCGCCGACACGTACAGCCTGTGGTCTCCCCGTCAGAAAGTCCAGCAGCCAGTTACACAGTGATGTGTTGATCTCCAGGTGGAGCGGTTTGTGTATTAGCTGCTGTGGGATTATAGTGTTGAATGCTGAGCTAAAGTCTAAAAACAGCATTCTAACGTAAGAGTCAATTGTTTCAAGGTGAGTGAGGTCTGAATGAAGCGCAGTGGAGATGGCATCTTCAGTTGAGCGATTGGACCAATAAGCAAACTGGTATGGGTCCAGGGTGGGAGGGAGAACAGACTTGATGTGTTCCATGACGAGCCGCTCGAAGCACTTCATAAGAATTGGAGTGAGTGCTACTGGGCGGTAGTCATTAAAGCAGGATGGTGGTGACTTCTTTGGCACTGGAATGATGGTGGTCGCGTTGAGGAACGTTGGGACCACAACCTGCTGCAGAGATGTGTTAAAATGTCTGTAAAGACTTCAGTGAGTTCATCAGCGCAACCTTTCAGTACACAACCTGGTATGTTGTCTGGACCCGGTGCTTTGCGTACGTTGAAACTATGCACAGCCTGTAAAAATTCACTGGTGCTGTTACGTCAAATATGCCACTTTCCTCATGGCCGCAGCCGTAGTAGCCTCAATTCAAGATTCAAGATTCAAGATTTTTTATTTGTCAAACCATTCACATGGTTTGAAATTATATTTCTCTCATCCTTGATTGTGTAGCGGGGGCGGGGGAAGAGGGGTGGGAGGGAGGGTAGGGAGTTCAGCTTCCCGATGGCCCTGTGCACGAAACTGTTCCTCAGCCGACTGGAGCTGCCCCTTAGATTCCGCAGTCTCCTCCCTGAAGGCATCACCTTGAAGAGCCTGTGTGATGGGTGCGGAGGGTCCCTGGTGACTCAGACGGCTTTGCGGGTGAGACGGGTGGAATACATGTCCTTAATGGACGGGAGAGGGGCTCCACAGGTCTTCTCCGCTGCTCTCACAATGCGCTGGAGGCTCCTTCGGCAGGAGGCAGTGCTGGTGCCGTGCCACACAGTGATGGAGCTGGTCAGGATGCTCTCTATAGTCCCTCTGTAGAAGAACCACACAGTGATGGAGCTGGTCGGGATCCTCTCTATAGTCCCTCTGTAGAAGAACCACACAGTGATGGAGCTGGTCAGGACGCTCTCTATAGTCCCTCTGTAGAAGAACCACACAGTGATGGAGCTGGTCAGGATGCTCTCTATAGTCCCTCTGTAGAAGAACCACACAGTGATGGAGCTGGTCAGGATGCTCTCTATAGTCCTCTGTAGAAGAACCACACAGTGATGGAGCTGGTCAGGATGCTCTCTATAGTCCCTCTGTAGAAGAGCCACAGTGATGGAGCTGGTCAGGATGCTCTCTATAGTCCTCTGTAGAAGTTGCACATAACGGAGGCTGGGACTCTGGCTCTTCTTAACTTGCGAAGAAAGTAGAGACGCTGATTACTTTTCTTGACCAGTGATGTAGTTTGCATGGTCCAGGAGAGTTTCTCTGTGATGTGCACACACAGGAAGTTAGTGCTGGTCACCCTCTCCACTGCAGCACCGTTGATTGTTAGAGGAGCATGCTGGACCCGCGCTCTTCGAAAGTCCACAACAATCTCTTTTGTCTTCTCCACATTTAGAGAGAGATTGTTCTGTGTGCACCACATGGCCAGACTGCTCACCTCACTCCTGTAGTTTGACTCGTCTCTGTTGCTGATGAAGCCCACCACTGTTGTGTCGTCTGCAAACTTGATGAAGAGGTTTGAGTCATACTTTGGAGCGCAGTCATGGGTCAGCAGAGTGAACAGGAGGGGGCTCAGCACACAGCCTTGGGGAGCCCCCGTGCTCAGTGTGATGGTTCTGGCGGACTTTCCGCCGACACGTACAGCCTGTGGTCTCCCCGTCAGAAAGTCCAGCAGCCAGTTACACAGTGATGTGTTGATCTCCAGGTGGAGCGGTTTGTGTATTAGCTGCTGTGGGATTATAGTGTTGAATGCTGAGCTAAAGTCTAAAAACAGCATTCTAACGTAAGAGTCAATTGTTTCAAGGTGAGTGAGGGCTGAATGAAGCGCAGTGGAGATGGCATCTTCAGTTGAGCGATTGGACCAATAAGCAAACTGGTATGGGTCCAGGGTGGGAGGGAGAACAGACTTGATATGTTCCATGACGAGCCGCTCGAAGCACTTCATAAGAATTGGAGTGAGTGCTACTGGGCGGTAGTCATTAAAGCAGGATGGTGGTGACTTCTTTGGCACTGGAATGATGGTGGTCGCATTGAGGAACGTTGGGACCACAACCTGCTGCAGAGATGTGTTAAAAATGTCTGTAAAGACTTCAGTGAGTTCATCAGCGCAACCTTTCAGTACATGACCTGGTATGTTGTCTGGACCCGGTGCTTTGCGTACGTTGAAACTATGCACAGGCTGTAAAAATTCACTGGTGCTTTTACGTCAAATATGCCACTTTCCTCATGGCCGCAGCCGTAGTAGCCTCAATTCAAGATTCAAGATTCAAGATTTTTTATTTGTCAAACCATTCACATGGTTTGAAATTATATTTCTCTCATCCTTGATTGTGTAGCGGGGGGCGGGGGAAGAGGGGTGGGAGGGAGGGTAGGGAGTTCAGCTTCCCGATGGCCCTGTGCACGAAACTGTTCCTCAGCCGACTGGAGCTGCCCCTTAGATTCCGCAGTCTCCTCCCTGAAGGCATCACCTTGAAGAGCCTGTGTGATGGGTGCGGAGGGTCCCTGGTGACTCAGACGGCTTTGCGGGTGAGACGGGTGGAGTACATGTCCTTAATGGACGGGAGAGGGGCTCCACAGATCTTCTCCGCTGCTCTCACAATGCGCTGGAGGCTCCTTCGGCAGGAGGCAGTGCTGGTGCCGTGCCACACAGTGATGGAGCTGGTCAGGGCTCTCTATAGTCCCTCTGTAGAAGTGCCACACAGTGATGGAGCTGGTCAGGATGCTCTCTATAGTCCCTCTGTAGAAGTGCCACACAGTGATGGAGCTGGTCAGGATGCTCTCTATAGTCCCTCTGTAGAAGAACCACACAGTGATGGAGCTGGTCAGGATGCTCTCTATAGTCCCTCTGTAGAAGAGCCACACAGTGATGGAGCTGGTCAGGATGCTCTCTCTATAGTCCCTCTGTAGAAGAACCACACAGTGATGGAGCTGGTCAGGATGCTCTCTATAGTCCCTCTGTAGAAGAACCTCACAGTGATGGAGCTGGTCAGGATGCTCTCTATAGTCCCTCTGTAGAAGTTGCACATAACGGAGGCTGGGACTCTGGCTCTTCTTAACTTGCGAAGAAAGTAGAGACGCTGATTACTTTTCTTGACCAGTGATGTAGTGTGCATGGTCCAGGAGAGTTTCTCTGTGATGTGCCCACACAGGAAGTTAGTGCTGGTCACCCTCTCCACTGCAGCACTGTTGATTGTTAGAGGAGCATGCTGGACCCGCGCTCTTCGAAAGTCCACAACAATCTCTTTTGTCTTCTCCACATTTAGAGAGAGATTGTTCTGTGTGCACCACATGGCCAGACTGCTCACCTCACTCCTGTAGTTTGACTCGTCTCTGTTGCTGATGAGACCCACCACTGTTGTGTCGTCTGCAAACTTGATGAAGAGGTTTGAGTCATACTTTGGAGCGCAGTCATGGGTCAGCAGAGTGAACAGGAGGGGGCTCAGCACACAGCCTTGGGGAGCCCCCGTGTTCAGTGTGATGGTTCTGGCGGACTTTCCGCCGACACGTACAGCCTGTGGTCTCCCCGTCAGAAAGTCCAGCAGCCAGTTACACAGTGATGTGTTGATCTCCAGGTGGAGCAGTTTGTGTATGAGCTGCTGTGGGATTATAGTGTTGAATGCTGAGCTAAAGTCTAAAAACAGCATTCTAACGTAAGAGTCCTTTGTTTCAAGGTGAGTGAGGGCTGAATGAAGCGCAGTGGAGATGGCATCTTCAGTTGAGCGATTGGACCAATAAGCAAACTGGTATGGGTCCAGGGTGGGAGGGAGAACAGACTTGATGTGTTCCATGACGAGCCGCTCGAAGCACTTCATAAGAATTGGAGTGAGTGCTACTGGGCGGTAGTCATTAAAGCAGGATGGTGGTGACTTCTTTGGCACTGGAATGATGGTGGTCGCATTGAGGAACGTTGGGACCACAACCTGCTGCAGAGATGTGTTAAAATGTCTGTAAAGACTTCAGTGAGTTCATCAGCGCAACCTTTCAGTACACAACCTGGTATGTTGTCTGGACCCGGTGCTTTGCGTACGTTGATCCTGCTCAGAGATCTTCTCACACTCTTTGGAGATAGCTTCAGCACTTTTGTGCCGGGGTTCTGTTGAGTGCCTCGTAGCGAGCAAAGAATTCATTTAGAGCGTTCAACAGAGAGGTGTCACTGTCACAGGTTTGTTGAGGAGGTTTATAGTCTGTGATGGTCTTTATCCCCTCCCACAGACTCCGAGTGTCTCTGCTGTCTCTGAAGTGATCAGTTATCTTTTTGGAGTACTGCTTCTTGGCTTTTTTGATGCCGCGGGACAGGTTGGCCCTAGCTGTCCGCAGTTTCTCCTTGTCACCAGATTTGAAGGCAGCATCCTGGACTCTCATGAGCCTGAGGACTTCACTTGTAATCCAAGGTTTCTGGTTGGACCTGATAATGATCGTCTTAGAGTCTGTAACATCCTCAGTGCACTTGGTGATGTAGGCAGTGACCGTCTCTGTATACTCCTGGAGATCAGTGATATTGTTGTGAATGGCAGCCTGCTTGAACATATTCCAATCCGTTGTGTGAAAGCAGTCCTTGAGTTTCTCTAAAGAGTCTTCACTCCACACTTGAATCTGTTCCGAACCGGTTTAGTGACTCTAACCAGTGGCCTGTATGCTGGCAGTAACAGAATAGTTATGTCGTCCGAGGCACCAAGTTAGGGCAGGGGGTGTGCCTTGTACGCTCCTTTTTTGGTGGTGTAAACCAGATCCAGGATGTTGTTTCCCTTTGTTGGAAAGTCAATGTGTTGATAGATTTTGGGGAAAACGCTCTTTGGGTCTGCGTGGTTAAAATCCCCAGCTAAGATGAGAAAGGCATCTGGGTGGGCTGTCTGTTGGTCACTGACACTCTGGAACAGTTCATTCAGTGCCTCTTTCCTGTTTTTGATGTTGGAGGTGGGTGGGATGTAGACTGCCACAAGCAGTACAACAGCAAATTCCCTGGGCAGGTAGAAAGGTCCAGGCTGAGTGAGCTCCGCTGCCCCGCACTCGCTCACTTCACCTGGGCAGCGAAACAGCCGCCCGCATCCACCGGCTGACTGTAGGCCCGTGTACTCGCTAACCCCGCACCAACAGACGCACCACTGAGGGTGATGAACCGTATGAGACATCACACGCTGAGGTCAAAGTTAAACCGCTGTATACATGTGAACTTTTACTGCACTTAGTAGCTAGCGGTAGCGGCTAATGCCTCAGTCTGCACAACAACAACAAAGTTACAGCGCGCAGCTGTGCATGAGACTGTGCACCAAACTAATCCAAGTTTTGTGACGACTGTAGCTTTATTTGACAATAGCCGCGTGAAACGTGAGAGCATCTAAGCTAAAACCTACAAAGCTAACGGATAGCTATCATTTACTGTGAGGCTAAATCCTATGGCTAAATTGACCGGGCAAGTGCCCATGGCTCAGTACGCACTCTGCGCTCAGTTGATCTCCAGGTGGACGTGTGGTCATTGGGGAGAGGGCTGATCTCCAGGTGGACGTGTGGTCATTGGGGAGAGGGCTGATCTCCAGGTGGACCTGTGGTCAATGGGGAGAGGGTTGATCTCCAGGTGGACGTGTGGTCATTGGGGAGAGGGTTGATCTCCAGGTGGACGTGTGGTCATTGGGGAGAGGGTTTGATCTCCAGGTGGACGTGTGGTCATTGGGAGAGGGTTGATCTCCAGGTGGACGTGTGGTCATTGGGTGCTCACAGATATGAGCGGTTCTGGCGTGGTTCCAGCTGATCAGAAATGTTAACGTTGGCAGGTTTACTGAACCTGAACCAAAGTTTACACTCTTTGGACTTGCAACTATTAAAATATGCCAAACCATTAAGCTGTAGCCAGAAAAAAACTGATATCATTTTATTGTGTGTATGGTAATGGTTGGCATATTCTGAAGTGTATGGGCCTTATTCCTATGAATAGTCAATAAAAGTTTAAAATCTATATTTCAAAAACGAAAATGTAATAATGTTTTTTATCCTTTTTTATGTGCATGATTCAAATAAGCAAGGCAAGTTATTTGTAGAGCACAATTCATACACAAGGCAATTCAAAGTGCTTCACAGTTGCAGAAAGAGAAATTGCAAGAAAACAGATAAAATCAATCAATAAAACATCAACATAAAGTTAATCAATGACAGTAAAAGTCAAGAGTGCAGATAAAATACTTTCAGTTTTCATATGCACGGGTAAAAAGAGCTAGAAGACAGTATCTTCTGATGTACAGAACCTGATTTGGAATTTAACATTATGTACAAATCCTTTATTGTCTCTGTCCACTCTGTGATGAAACTGAAGCTAGTAGCAGAACTACAGTTCTAAAACAAAAAAGTTTAGTGTTGAGCCAATATAGTTGTTAATCATATGCGCTACAAAAAAGTGGAAGTGGAAAAAAGTGTATATATTCTGTTATTTAGAAACCCAAAATGTATTTTAGAGTAAAAACAAAACTATAATGAATTGTTGCATTGTTTTCAAAGCACATGCTTGATAATTATTCTACTTTATTTTTTGAATCGCAATGGAATTAAATTCAGGACCCTGTTATAAACTTTAGTTCTCTCCCTCCCTCTCTCTTGTTCTTGCCCTACACGAGGTGAGAGCTGTTGGTCAGTGTTTTCTCTCTGCAGCATCAGGCTGAGGTTCTGAGTCTGTATCTGAGAGCTGCAGGGGCGGAGCTGAGAGAAGAATCAAGGGCCTTCGCCCCCTGAAAGAAAACTGATCCATTATATTATAATTAAAAAAAGCTGTACCATATGTAAATTAACCAGAAATTATCCTTTTCACAGCAGCATAATAGCCAATAGTACAATACACCAGAATGCAGGAAAACACATCTAAATTGCAAAAAAATCTCCCGGGGGAAGACTCCCGGATCCCCCAAGGTGGCGCTCTCTCCACCACAGTCTCCTTGAAATCTGTGGGAAACACTGCATAGAATCAACATGTTTTATGCACGCAAATCATGCAAACTGCGCGTTCCACCACAACCCATGAACTGTCAGCTTTTTCACTATGTATTTGCATGTCTGAAAGCATCTGGCGAACTCCTCTCTTTGTAAATGTAACCCGGAGTAGTTTTACCGGTTCCCTACATCTCTCTCTCTCTCTTTTACTGCAATTCTAAATATATTCTCCAAACGTGATATCGCGTTACTTTTGGCAGCTTTCGCGAGACCTCCGGCGCTGCGTCCGACGCAACTTCCTCTTTATCATGGCGCGCCCCACACACTCCATTCTCCGTGTTCATGTGGGGGAGGCAACATCGAGCGGCTACACAGGCGCCCCTACCTTTAGCAGGACACTACGCTGGTGCCCGTCTTTGATCCATTTTAAGAGGAGACTGGTGAGCATTCGTTCATTTGTTTATACTAGCATGCTAGTGTTAGCTACTGGCGGCCAGCCTTTGTTTTGAATGGGGCTCAGAACATTTGTTGTTGGTGCGGGCGCTAACAACCTCTGTCCTCTGATCATTTAGTCCTACGGTGTTTGTTATTTTGATGTGTTTATCTAATGCTTCATTGGCAATGATTGTAGGATATTGTCAGTGAGTTTGCATTAGTGTTGCCTGTATGAAATGAATTTTCTAAACCAGTTATTGGCTCATTGAACTCTAGGACTTGGTTCATGGACAATTAAACCACTCAACCTATGAACTGTATCGGGTCCATAGGGAATACTAGTGGACAATCGTCCATGGGACATTTTCTTATTTTCTTTCCTGTAAATATTGTACATATGTAAATACTCAATACACGTCTCACATGCGGCTGCACCATATCCTGTGTCCTGTTGTGGTTCAAACTTAGTCCTGTTTCCCTCTTTAGAGCCGAACATAGCCTTCTGTTTCTAGCCTATTATCTAAACATCTACTATCCATGAAATCAAGTTCACTGCCTCTTATATATCAGAGTAAGTGTTACATAAACAATATTAAACTCTTGGAAACCACAACCAGAAACCACAACCAGTTCCTGGGTTCGCGCGTGTTTTTATTTTTTGTACTCATAAAAAAATCCCCCCTAGGAGAGACCAACAGGCCCGGTTTGAACCGTGAGGCCGTCCTTCCGTGGACCCACCACCTGCAGAAGGAGCCATGGGGGCCGGTGCTATGTGATTTGGGCAGCTTCAACGGCTGCCCCCACGACCCGGCAACGGACAAGTGGAAAGAAAATGAAATGAAATGTACTCATAAAAAATGTTCAATGTTGGCAGGTCTGCACAAGGGTTTCTAATCATCAATGAGCCTCTAACAAAGACCTGGGCAAACCCCGGCCTGAGGGCCCATCATGCAATTTATTCTGCCCCGCCGCTCATTTTCCATAACAGTGTATTTCTCTGGCCTTCTCTGCACCGCTTTGCAGACACATTCGTGCCCCTTGGAGTAGCGGTGTTTTGGCTCTGCCTCTGTCAATGGTAGAAGTTAACGAGGTTAAGAAATGCAGCCTAAATAACGATGCACTTCCCCGCTCAGTCTCACTGTCATTTACCGCTGACTTCTTTGTTTTTCTTTACTCAGGCAGCAGACCTGAGGTAAGCATATGACAGGTTAGAGAGAGACATTGTTCTTTTATTTCAATAAACCTCTTTTTGAAGTATATCACATGGCGAGGCCTCTGTTTTCTTCTGTTCTTTAACTGTTACAACCTACCCCGGTATTCAAGGAACACTATGTATTTGACATCAACTCACGAGGTCCGTGATTTTCTTGCAGAGATTTGAATTGGTGCCATTTGTAGTAAACAGATGTAGGTACTTTGTGTAAAAGTTGAGAACTCAAACTCAAAAATCCAGTGAGTTAAAGGTGCTGAAGAGAAAGTGTTACAACGATATTCGGTCTCATTTACAAAACCTT
This sequence comes from Neogobius melanostomus, assembly GCA_007210695.1. Classification (NCBI taxonomy): domain Eukaryota; kingdom Metazoa; phylum Chordata; class Actinopteri; order Gobiiformes; family Gobiidae; genus Neogobius; species Neogobius melanostomus. Next base: position 41,381 of record VHKM01001193.1, read on the forward strand.
CATAAACTCAGGACTTGTCTGGTCTTGAGACTCAGGAGACTCCCCGGGGTCCCAAAGAAAAACACTCCCTCAGGAGCGGGCAGGAATGGGATTGAAATCCATCCCGTGCAGGTCTTTAGTCTGCTTGGGTCCGTGGAAGGTGAGTGAGCGCAGTTCCTGATGCTACTTTGCCCATCACCTGCTTTAGACCTGCTTTAGACCTTTTTAGTGTCTAGTTTAATCCTATTTAGTCCAGGTTTAGACCTTAAATCCCTCTGTGATCTTATTAGGCCTCGTTTAGACCCATCAGTGCTGGTTTGGTCACGTTTCAGTCTGAGTTTCGACGCTCTTTGGCTCCTTTTCACAGCACTTTTTACCCATGGCTAAACCAAACTCCTTGTAGAGCTTTCATCAAGAGTTTTGGGGCTGAGCTAAACTCTGCTGGGTGCTGGTTGTGTTTCTGTCCCTGGGTTTGTGGAGCAGGTGTTTGTCGGTACGTGCCCACGCTGTAATGTGTCAGAGTGTGTGGTTTAGAGACGCGGGCCGTGGTCAGAGCAGGGGAGAGACATGCAGCAACTTATTCTTATGAGAAATAGAAACTTACACTGCATTTCAAATGAATGCAAATATTATTTCAGTGTCAAAAAGGTTTAAAAATCAGTTTGTCAATGAAACTCATGGATGGTGTTGTGTCTCAGGGCTCTTTGAATCTGCCTGGGATGAGCCCAGTCAGTCTCTTTTAGCTTCCTAAAAGAGACTGCACATCCTTTGCATTCAGAGTTTCGATTGTTTCAATCTGGACGTAGGTTTTTAATGCCAATAAGCCATACGAATGTTTTTAGGAAAAGCTTTGTTCCCGCTGCCCTTTCCTTGATGAACATGTAGAGATCTAATCGCCCCTGACACGGCTTCTTATCTTTGTTACTGTGCAGTGGCTTAAATGTCTGTTCTATCTTTAGGCACATCCTGTTAGTATCTGGAGCACTTACAAGTTTTATATGTAAACATGTATGTGGTGTTTTATCTTTGTATAATGTGTTTTAATGTTTGACTAGTTCTCAGAATTGCAAGACAAATTTACACTGTTCAGCTGCAGGCTGCCAACAATCCAGACAACTGTTCATGATATTTGTAGCTCCACAGCGTATTCTGTGTTATATGGACACAGGCTATGGGTCGTTTGAAAGGTGAGACTCTGAGTTCTCAGTCGGTGAAAACCGTTTAATTCTACGTGCCTCGGTTCGTGTTGATTCTGTCGTATAAATGAGTCGAAACACTTATTTTTTATTTGTTTGAGCAGTTAACCTGCTCAAAGGGAGTGGGCTGAAGCCAAAGGCTTATAAGCGCCCACCCCAAAATAAAAATAATAACTTTACATTTAATACAAGGTACAAGGTAGCAAATCAATTGCTTACAAGGTAGCAAATCATAAACAAAGGAACATAGGGCAAAGTAACAATAAATGATGAACAAGAATAAAACAAAAACAACAGCAAAATAAAGAACAAAAGAATGTGCTACTTTTATGTTATAAAGGTGCATTAATACATATTATATACTGAGATCTTGCTACTTCCCAGTTGTCATTACCATCCTCAATATAATTTAATTTTGGTTTAATTATCATTATTATTATATTTGTTTAATTGAGTTATATGTGAAGTATGATGTAAGCCCTGCATAGTGTGGTGCATTAAAAAGCCAGGGTGTAGAGCGGGCCAGTTGAAGAGGGCAGTAACTCCCCCTCAACAAACCCCCACCCAGCTGCCCTAACAGCTGATTTTGTAGATGATGTTCCTATGCTGAGTGGTGCATTAAAAGACAAGGTTTTGAGCCCGTTGGGAGGGTCCCTCTCAACAGATTCATAACTTGCCTACCCTAATTCTCAATTTGTAAATTTGAGCAACAGAATGACAACCGTTCCAAGCAGCAACACTCTTCCTTGATTATGGAGGAAACACACATAATTGATCCTACTGCGCCTCCTAGTGGCAACACATTTCTTGTCTCATGTCTTTTGTTTGTATTTATATTGAACAGGTTGATGTTTGGACATCGTTTCAACTCCATTTCCAGTTTATTCCACAATAAGCCCAATGCCCATCTCGACTGCGCATGCATGAGTCAATCAGGCTCCTAATTTCAGCCCAAACAAACCACTCCGCCATTGAAATGTGTGAGTTCAGGTAGCGGAGCGTGAACACTGAAGTATATTGAGCCATAACCGTGAACTATAAGGCTTACGGGCACTGGTTTACAGACTATAAGTGACATTTCTTGCAAATATTTAGGTTGTGAATATCTTCAAAGCGAGGGAAAAGTCAGGGCGGCTCCGTAGGCAGGAGCGGACCATTGCGGACAGGGGAACGACAGGACCTGGGATCAGCCCGACACAGACACCCTCACTTTTTAAACCATTTGAATTTGTCTTGTAATCACAGGGAAAAGTTCCAAAACGGTGTTGATGTTAAATATAGTGGGTACATTTCCATCTGTCAGATTAGCGACCGATTAGCTCTGTTGTTCCATCAGATCACTCGTAAAAATATACAAATAAAGTACATTTAGATGCAGAGCCTCTGTGTGTATGTGGATCTCTCTGGTCACAATTAAGAAAAAGATTTTGTCTACTGTCCACCTCCTTATTGGTGAAAAAAAGAGATTCTATGTTTTTATTTCTCATTTCAGTTTAAATGTTGTGAATATCGGCGACATGAGGCCACAGTTTCAGACCCTGGACTTTGTCCAACAGTCGCCTTCAAGGGTCAGAAATGTTTTTCTCACATAGTTATTCCATAGTTATTCCAACTATATGAACAAGGACTGGTCGTCACTTTTGAAGCATCTCTTCGTATGAATGGCAGTTTGGTTTCTGTCTATCTCCGTACGCAGCCCTGGTGTAAAAATAGACTTTAAGCTAATATTGTAACAGGCTCCACGGCCACGAAAAAAAACGCTTTAAATCATCAACTTTCCAGTGGTTAAAAAGGTCCAAATCAGAGCTTTCTTCATTTACGCTAACTATCATTATTGTTTGGAGCCAAAGACATTCCATTACCCATAATGCAACGGCGAGCCGAGATGGGCATTGGGCTTATTGTACACCATTAACTGTTGGGCTAAAACTTTTCAAAGTTGAGCTATGTTTCGGAGTCCTAAAGTTTAATTCATCACGTAATTCATAACAACCAGTACATTCTTGGAACCTTCTTTGTATTTGGCCCGGTAACAGTTTGTATCTTGCTTTGTATAACATCTGTACAGTTTGGAACTCAACAATGTCACAAAACTTCATGATCTTTGATTTTAAAAATAATGAGTTTGTGTGGTCCAAGAACCCAACTTTATGAATTACTCGGATAGCTCTTTTTTGCAACAATACTATTGGTTTTAATGTGTTTTTATAAGTACTACCCCAAACCACAGTACAATAATATAAATATGGCAAAATCAGAGAACAGTATAAGATATGTAGAGCTTTGATGTTTAAAATGTGCTTTGCTTTTGCTATTACTGAAATGCTTCTAGAAATTTTCGTAGATATATATTTAATATGAGCTTTCTAAGTAATTCTGTCATCTATAATAACACCAAGGAATTTGATTTCATGCACTCGCTCTATGACAACACCCTCTATCTGAATTGCTTCCTGAGCATTGGAATTACAGTTGCCAAATATCATCATTTTGCTTTTACTCAGATTTAGAGATAATTTATTTTGTTTGAACCACTTATTGACACTTTTGAGTTCCAAGTTAAACATCCGACACAGTTGCTGTAAGTCGTCACCTGATGCAAAAATATTTGTATCGTCAGCAAACAAGATACATTTAAGTACTTGAGACGTTTTACAAATGTCGTTAATGTACATATTAAACAATTTTGGGCCCAGAATGGAACCTTGAGGTAAACCACACACAATTTGTCGACAACTCGACTGATAATCACCTATTTTCACACATTGTTTTCTATTTTTAAATAACTGGTAACCCACTGTAGAGCTAATATTGCATATTTCTGTTATCTACAGCATTAGTTATTTCTTCAATTATATCAAGAGCGCGTGTGAAGTTGAGTGATTATTCCTAAAACCAAACTGATTGTCCGAGAGTAAATTACACCTTTCAATAAAGCTGTCAAGTCTAGAGTTATAAACCTTCTCTAAGATTTTTGAGAATTGCGGTAAAAGGGAAACAGGCCTGTAGTTTGTGAAGAGATGTTTATCTCCTGCCTTGAACAGAGGAATCACTTTTGCTACTTTCATACTTTCAGGAAATTGTCCAGTTTGCAGAGACAGGTTACAGATGTATGTTAACGGCTTAGAGATACTTTCAATAACAGTTTTTAAAGTTTTCATATCCATGTCATGGTAATCTGTCGAGGTTTTATTTTTACACCCTTTAACAATGTCCAGTATCTCCTTTTCCTCCACAGGTTTGAGGAACATGGACAGAGGATTTGTGTCTATCAGTTCACAATTATAATTCTCAACATTTGTAATTTTTGCAGCAAGATTCGGTCCAACATCTACAAAGAATTTATTAAATGTATCGACTACTTCATTCATATTATTTAAAGTATTATCCTCATCTTTGAAATATTTTGGATAATTAATCGTTCTTGGTTTATTTCTAATTATACTATTTAAGATATTCCATAAACCTTTAATATTATTCTTATTGCTATCTAACAACTTATTATAATAATCCTGTTTACATTTTCTAATGATACCTGTCAGTTTATTTTTATATTTCTTATATTTATCCTCAGCTTCTTTTGTTCTATCATTTATACATTTTTTGTAGAGTGAATTTTTTTTCTTGCATGCATTTAGTAAACCCTTAGACATCCATGGGTTTTCTTTACACTTTCTGTTTTTCCAATATTTCTTCATTGGGCAATTTTTGTCATATACTTTATGAAATATTCGCGTAAACTCATCATATGCCTTATTAGTATCATTCTCTCTGTATACAATACTCCAGTCTTGAGCTAATAGTTCCTTTTTAAATGCATCAATAGTTTTTTTCTGTTTTTACCCTTCTAAACCAATACATTTTTCATCATCAATATTTAAATATCCATTTTTGTACAATACAAAAACTGGCAGGTGATCACTAATATCATTTATCATTAAACCACTGACTGTATCACTATTTCATTTGAGAAAATGTTATCAATCAAAGTTGCACTATGGGTTGTGATTCTACTCCGTTTAGTTATTAGAGGAAACAGACCTATACTAAATAAAGTATTTATAAATTCATCTGTCTTTTTATGTTTATATGGATTTAACAGATCGATGTTAAGGTCTCCCCCACAAACATGACTTTATGATTTAAACCCGAGAAGTGCTCCTCCATCCAATTAGAAAAACATCTATATCAGAGCCAGGTGTTCTATAAATACAACTTACAATAATATTTTTCTTTTTTTGCCTTGTAATTTCCATTACTTTATAACTATAGTTGGAGTCTACAAACATAGCTACGCCCCCCCCCCCCCCCATGCTTGTTTCTTCTGTTCATACTTATAAATTCATAACCATCAATAGAAAACTCAATTTCTCTGTCATTATTAATCCATGTTTCTGTGATTAAAATTACACTAAATGGTTTAGAAAACTGTTTTAAGAAGCATTTGATGTGGTTAAAGTTTGCATAGAGGCTTCGACTATTGAAATGGATTACGGTGAATGCCTTAATGTTCTTAAGTTTACTATTGTAAAGATCCTCTGTATAATATTGACAGTCATTAGTAGCTCTAGTAAAGAAGTTATTTTCAGGGTCGATGTCGATCTCAGTGTTCTGTAAGTCATATTGTGATAATGTAAAATCCTGGTTATTTGCTTCAGCAATTCTCCTTAATGAAAGGTCCAAGTCGATTCTTCCTATAGAACTATATGTATTACAGGACATGTGAAATTATGTGCTTTTACATACCAAAATCCATACGCTTTTCCCGGTGTTTATACTTGATTTGGTGTGCTGGTGCGCGGACGTACAATGAGTTTGTCATAGCGCAGGAAGGCAATCTCCCCCTTTCCCTGGCAGCTCTCAGCTCCGGCATCAGTTCTTTTCGCTTCCTTTTGATGGATTCCGTGTAGTCCTCGTTTATGAAAAGTTTGGTCCCTTTGAGGTGTTTAGCGCGCTGCAGGATTGCTTCACGATCCTTCCAACGCAGCAGTCTGGCGACGATGGGTCTCGGCCAGATTCTCCCGCCGCCAGGTTTCCCTACGCGGTGAGCTCTTTCTACCTCACCGTGTGATGTAGTTGCAGTTTCTCCCTCAGTAGATGTTTAACTTTCTCTTCTGCGTCGGCCCAGCTGTCTCCCCAGGCGTCTCCAACACTCCTCAAAGACCAGGTTGTTTCTGCGACTGTCCCTCCAGATACTCCAGTTTGTCCGTGATAATATGCAAATTGTCACATACTTTATAAAAATCGTTTTGTATTGTGTTTGTGCGCTCAGTGAGTTTCAATTTCTCTTCTTTCAAAGTGTCCACCTCACCTTGCGTGAACTGTAGGCTTGTTTTTAGCTCTTGAATGTCCTTTATCTGTAATCCATGCGGGTGTTTGTTGCTTCCATGATGAGTTTAATGAATCCTTTGAAGTTCTCCTGCTGTTGTTGAATTAATTCCCTGAACATGACCCTCTGCTGCTCCATGAGTTCCGTGACTCGACTGAGGCTTACATAGTCCTCTTCTGCCGCCGAATCTGCCTGTTGCTTCGCCTCTGTTTTTGGCGGTTTTGGCATTTTGCTCCCTCTCAACAGGACTCCGAAAAATGTTAACTGCCACACTGCTCACACGCTGCTCACACTGCTCACAGCCACACTCCGGGTACGTGGCGAAAAGAGGGAAGAACACTGGATAAAATATCCAGATCGTGACTTTTCATCGCTTATTTCAATTCTGTTCATCACAGAGCTCCCAAAATCACACTTAAGGCCAATTTTTTCACATATGACTACTTTTACAAACTTTTATGGAGCAAAAATAACTTTACCTTACAAAAAGAAAATTCAGGTATAGCTCCTTTAATCTTTTTCCCCCAGCTTATCCCCCATATTTTTGTTCCCCACATTTTTTTTGTTCCCCACATTTTTCCAACTTTTACATAATTTTCCCTGATTTTCCCCAACATATTCCCCATTTTATCCCAATATTTCCCCTATTTTTTCTATAATTTCTGTGCACTCTCTGTTCTGTGCAGACGCTGCTGTGAGAGAAACCGGCCCAGAGGAAAGCACCAGACCACAGTGAGGCTGAGAGGTCTGTAAATGTTGCTGTTCGAAGCCCGGGCTTATTATAGCATTTCAGTAAAATCATATGAAAATAGTCCTTATGAAAAAATAGTGGGGGGTCTAAGATGATCCTTGGGGGCAATGGCAGTTGGTGGGAAAGGGCTCGTGTAGTCCGAGTCCAGCGTCTCGCGTCTCTGCTGTGCAATAGATGGGAGCAACATCCAGGAACTTTTGCTGAACAGCGCTCCCTTTTGGAGAATCAAGAGTTAAAAAATGCATTAGAGTGTTTTTGGAAACATGATCATTTCCTGTTCTGGGGATAAAATATTCCAACCAGTGTCAGAACTTCAGAACAATGTCTTGATCACGGACTCGTCAACTCACTGTCAGGAGACGACTGGAAGATTTTTTATTTTTTGTGGAAACTTATGAGCGAGTTTATCGAGTGCATCTGTCAGGGCTCATTACTGAGGAAACAGCTCCCCCTGGTGGCCTTTGTGAATTATGCACTTGTAACGTCTTTAATCTGTAAATACTCAAACATGTTCAGTATTAGGCCTAAATAATGATTCTCTTGGTTTTAAAACGCACATTAGCAGCTAGTAGTTTAGTTTATTTGAGCAGTTAGTTTGCTCAAAAGAAGTGGGCCGAAGCAAAGGCTTATAAGCTCACCCCAAAATACAAACAAAAACATTTTCATTTAACAATCAAAGAAAGGAACGTAGTGCAAGGAAACAAATCAGAAACAAATCAAGGAACGTTGGGCAAAGTAACAAAAAATGATAAAGCACAATAATGAAGAAACAACAGCAACAGAATGGACTACAACACTCACAATATCTATATCCAGTCAATTACAAAACATCACAGCAAATCGGCCATTTTAACACAGACCAAACTTACAAGGCACTATTTTAACTCATCCAGTCATAAACAGAAACAAGTAGATACAAAACACAACAACAGCTGTTTCATTTCTTGTACAATGTCTAGAACAGAGCAATTAACAAATGGTGATCATTAATATATTTCTTTCAAATTGTTGCCGATGCCAAACTTTAGTACATTACTAAAATCACTAGTGTAAAGTCAAAAGGCACAATAATCCCCATCAACAAACCCCCACCCAGCTGCCCTAACAGCTGATTTTGTAGATGATGTTCATATGCTGTGTGGTGCATTAAAAGAGTTTTATGAGCCCGTTGGGAGGGTCGCTCATTCTTCCCTGCATTTAGCAAATGTTAATAATTTTGAAAATTCTAATTGACATGAAACCAGAATTAACTTAATTTTTCTTAGGTCAGACAGTGAGAAACAATGCAAATGTGTCTTTTTATGAAGTGTATGTAAACATCTGGTTCCTATAGCCTAAAATCAGCAACATCCCATTGTAGTGAATAGGGCTGAAATTCCTTTTTTTTTAGCTAGAACGGCAAATCAGCCACGTGCTAAGTACTGACCATCGCACTAGTATTTTACAAGAAAGAAAATAATCAAAAAATATAGCAAAATTATTTTAGGCAAAGCAACTCGGTCTCAAAGACCAAACTGATGACAGTTGAAATGTCTTATTTGATACAACATCAAATCAAAACAAAAGTCCAGTTGAAATATTTCATTTTTGAAACTCTTAATATTAGAATTTTTCCAGAAAGTTATGCTACAAATAAATGGGACATCTTACTTCGCATCCAGACACATGACCGGCGGTGGGCGGGGACTGTTGACTTCTACTAACATAACACGGTCGTCACGGCAACAGTTTAAAATGGTTCGCCTCTATCTGTGTCACTTCCTGTGTCCAATAAGGAAATATAAACATCACAAAAAATGGTCTGAAGAAAACAAAATGATATGTAAGATTTTGCTGTCAACTATGTTTAGTATCAGATGCACTTTAAACCTGGCTCGTCTTATTCTATATGAAAACAAAATAACAGAAAACTGGCAGCACATTTCTTATGGAAAAGAAGGCGGAGCTTCTGCAGAAGGTGAAGTTGTTTGTTTAAAGTGATGAATAACCGTTGCTCTCTTCTCTGTGGCAGTAAAACATGGAGTTTCTGGAGAAGTGGATGACCGAGCATAAGGCCATGTTTACAAAAGCCACAGACGAGTTGGAGGAGGAGCGGATCAGGTGGCCACGCTCTTAGACATCATCCCAGTGATCTCCTGCGCCGCGCCCATCCTCAAACTGTCCTGAGCAAACTGGAGAACAAGGAGGAGGCCTTCATGAAGGAGCAGTTCAAGAAGGTGACAAACTCAAAAATGTAGAAATAATCAGATACAAGGACTTATGGTGCATCCACACCAAGCGCCTCTTGGGCGTCAAAGACGCGCCTCAAGTACGTAGTTGGACGCTTGTGCTTACTGAAGTCAGACGCTTGTCACAAATGTCACAGAGCGTCAAGACGCCCTGGCCGCGCGTCAACTCAGAGTCTGTTCGTAGCCATCTTGGAAACAGCTTGTGCCTTAAAGCTACAGTTGTTCGGAGGCTAACTACTGTAGTCTCCCTCTTTGCTCCTGCCATGTCCTATGGATCTTTAACTATACCCCATGGTCTACGCAGGATCTCCCCAGTATTTAAGCTCATATCCAGCCCATACGGTTGAAGGGACATTGGTGGCAAGTGGCTATAAGCTAGGTTAGCCGGTTAGCTTTTTGCGATCGCGTACAGCTCATTGTTGATTTAAAAAAAAAGTGTGTGCAATAAACCACAAATGCGCCAAGCCCATCTCAGTGTGTGACCATCATAAAGGCTGTTCTGTGTAGTTAAGGGCTTTATTGACGTGATTAGTGCATAATACTTGTTTTCAAGGGGGTCAGTGCGAGCTATCTGTTTGGGCTAACATAGAAATAATTATAACACAGATCGACTACGGCCCGTTGTAGATAAAATGTGAGCAATAAACTTCAAAAATCAACAAGCCTGAATCAGTGTGTGATCATTGTTACACGGTTGCTTTATGTAGATGGGGCTTAATAGACTTTATTCGTGCATATTTCACGTTTTCACATCGATTGGAGCTTTAGCTGTAGCAGCTTTGGGAATGCTCTGTGCATCATCAAGGCTCAAACACATTCCCAGCGCAGATCCAGCCACTCAAATAAGTTTTCTTGTCGGCGCTTTTAATCCTGGGTGTTTAGGTAAAAGAAACACTGATGTGTGTCTTTGTAAAAGTCCCAGAGCTGCTGTAGCCCCGTTTCACAACACGATAATCCTCCGTGACTTGTTTACATCTGCGGGCCGGCAGAGGATCTGCCCCAGACCGACGGTGGCCCAGCTACAGCTTACGTCACTGTTGGAGAAAGCTCCTGATTGGTCGACGCTCGCGAATTTCTCCAAAAGTTAAACATTCCCAACTCTAGTGTCGGCCGCCCCCGACGCGCCTCGGACGCGGCGCGGCCGCGCTGGAGGAGCGAAAATCTTCAAAACGCGCTGCTCAGGAGGCGCGTCATGCCCGCGAGGGCCGTGCCTCCTTTAGCGCCTTTGTAACAGTACCGAGGGCGCTAACGTGCCTACTACATTTTATTGCCCTGATGTGCCATAAATCTTTGTCAGTAAACATCAAAACTACATTTTTAGCCTCCATGTGAATAATGGCTCGAACCTGCAGAGGGCGCTAGCGCGCCCCAAATCTTTTTTCTTTCACAAGCAGCATCGGACGGCCCTAACGGGCCGTACTTCCATGACCACTGTCCACAGCACATTACAGAGGGCGCTAACGCGCTGTAATTGTGTATAATGTGAGATTTATGTGTCAGTCCCATTAGGATAACATGGGGGGCCTCGGTCGTCTCCATGGCAACACCGTACAAAATACGGTATGGGTCTCATTGGCTTTTTTGATCGGGATGCCATCAACTATTTTTGTGCCGAATTGTATCTATTTCCGAGAAACTAATTTTTTCAGATAATGCATTTTTTGTTCTCAGCCTAGAGGGGGCGCTGTCGCGCCCAATGTCACTTTTTCACATTTGTTGTGTCCGGGGTGAAAGGTCAATAAAATGTATATTTCCGATTTTTAATCGGAGTTTGTTGTGCGAATGGGAGCATTTTGTAGTTTATGATAAGTCGCAAAATTCTTGGTAAAGATTGCGGCTTCGCCGCAAACAAACCATAAAACTTAGCCGAAAAATTTGGATAACTTTTGATGCCCCACATCTCGAGATGAGCTGGAGCGATTTGGAGCTCATTTGGTCAAATGCCCTAGGAGGAGTTCGTTCAAATGCGACGTCAGCGAAAACGCTGACTCAGCATTTTCCCACCTTCCTGTCAAAATGGCGGACTTCCGGTTTGTCTGGGGGCGTGGCCACAATAATATTTTTTGTTTGTCGTTAAATGACGAATGTCTGTACCGAATCCCGTCGCTCTATGACAAAGTTGACGTTGGCCCCTCCTCCATAGGCGCAATGTATTTTCACTTTTGTAGGTGGCGCTGTCGCGCCATTTTTTATTTCCCCAATACGAAACACATATTTAAATTAATTTTTCACCGGACCTGAATTTTGGGCAAAGTTTGGTGAGTTTTCGACTATGTTCAGGGGGTCAAATTGCTGCTCAAAGAGCAGAAGAAGAAGAAGAAGAAAGAAGAAAGAATTAAAGCCGCAGCGGCATCGAACGGCCCTCGCGGGCCGTGCCTCCTTTAGCGCCTTTGTAACAGTACCGAGGGCGCTAACGTGCCTACTACATTTTATTGCCCTGATATGCCATAAATCTTTGTCAGTAAACATCAAAACTACATTTTAGCCTCTCCATGTGAATAATGGCTCGAACCTGCAGAGGGCGCTAGCGCGCCCCAAATCTTTTTTATTTCACAAGCAGCATTGGACGGCCCTAACGGGCCGTACTTCCATGACCACTGTCCACAAGCTCCTTACAGAGGGCGCTAACGCGCTGTAATTGTGTATAATGTGAGATTTATGTGTCAGTCCCATTAGGATAACATGGGGGGCCTCGGTCGTCTCCATGGCAACACCGTACAAAATACGGTATGGGTCTCATTGGCTTTTTTGATCGGGATGCATCAACTATTTTCTGCCGAATTTTATCCATTTCCGAGAAACGAATTTTTTCCCCATAATGCATTTTTTGTTCTCAGCCTAGAGGGGGCGCTATTGCGCCCAATGTCACTTTTCACATTTGTTGTGTCCGGGAGTGAAAGGTCAATAAAATGTATATTTCCGATTTTTAATCGGAGTTTCTTTGTGCGAATGGGAGCAATTTGCAGTTTACGATAATCGAAAAATTGTTCATACAGATTGCGGCTTCGCCGCACACAAACCGTAAAACATAGGCAAAAAATTTGGATAACTTTTGATGCCCCACATCTGGAGATGAGGTGGAGTGATTTGGAGCTCATTTGGTGAAACGCCCTAGGAGGAGTTCGTTCAAATGCTGAGTCAGTGAAAACGCTGACTCAGCATTTCCCAGACTTCCTGTCAAAATGGCGGACTTCCGGTTTGTCAGGGGGCGTGGCCACAATAATATTTTTTGTTTGTTGTCACATGACGAATCTCTGTGCCGAATCCCGTCACTCTACGACAAAGTTGACGTTGGCCCCTCCTCCATAGGCGCAATGTATTTTCACTTTTGTAGGTGGCGCTGTCGCGCCATTTCCCCCCCCCAATATGAAACACACATTTAAATAAATTTTTCACCGGACCTGAATTTTGGGCAAAGTTTGGTGAGTTTTCGACTATGTTCAGGGGGTAAAATTTCTGCTCAAAGAGCAGAAGAAAGAAAGAAAGAAGAAAGAAAGAAAGAAAGAAGAATAATTAAAGCCGCAAGCGGCATCGAACGGCCCTCGCGGGCCGTGCCTCCTTTAGCGCCTACATTGCCGCGCCATGACCCTACCGAGGGCGCTAATGTGGCCACACTACATTTTATTGCCCTGATGTGCCATAAATCTTTGTCAGTAAACATGCAAACTACATTTGTAGCCTCTCCATGTGAATAATGGCTCCAACCTGCAGAGGGCGCTAGCGCGCCCCAAATCTTTTTCTTTCACAAGCAGCATCGGACGGCCCTGACGGGCCGTACTTCCATGGCCACTGTCTACAAGCTCCTTACAGAGGGCGCTAACGCGCTGTGATTGTGTATAATGTGAGATTTATGTGTCAGTCCCATTAGGATAACATGGGGGCCCTGGGCGTCACCATGGCAACACCGTACAAAATACGGTAAGGGTCTCATTGGCTTTTTTGATCGGGACGCCATCAACTATTTTTGTGCCGAATTTCATCCATTTCCGAGAAACTAATTTTTTCAGATAATGCATTTTTGTTCTCAGCCTAGAGGGGGCGCTGTCGCGCCCAATGTCACGTTTTCACATTTGTTGTGTCCGGGGGTGAAGGTCAATAAAATGTATATTTCCGATTTTTAATCGGAGTTTGTTTGTGCGAATGGGAGCATTTTGTTGTTTACGATAAGTCGCAAAATTCTTCGTAAAGATTGCGGCTTCGCCGCACACAAACCGTAAAACTTAGCCAAAAAATGTGGATAACTTTTGATGCCCCACATCTCGAGATGAGCTGGAGCTCATTTGGTCAAACGCCCTAGGAGGAGTTCGTTAAAATGCGATGTCAGCGAAAACGCTGACTCAGCATTTTCCCACCTTCCTGTCAAAATGGCGGACTTCCGGTTTGTCTGGGGGCGTGGCCACAATAATATTTTTTGTTGTCGTCACATGACGAATGTCTGTACCGAATCCCGTCGCTCTATGACAAAGTTGACGTTGGCCCTCCTCCATAGGCGCAATGTATTTTCACTTTGTAGGTGGCGCTATCGCGCCATTTTTTATTTCCCCAATACGAAACACATATTTAAATTAATTTTTCACCGGACCTGAATTTTGGGCAAAGTTTGGTGAGTTTTCGACCATGTTCAGGGGGTCAAATTGCTGCTCAAAGAGCAGAAGAAGAAAGAATAAAGAATAAAGAAAAATAATAATATTTCTTGCAAAAACAATATAGTCGCTTTCGCGACAACAACATATTATACATATTTGGAAAGCTCTTAACGACCCCCACGCAGCCGTGGGGGTCCGAGGTGGATGACGAGCGCTTCGCGCTCGTCATCCACTTCCGTATGTCAGTTGGCCATATACCCCCATTCACTTTCATGCAATAACAAGTATAAAGGGCCACACCAGAGGTGTGGGCAGTCACTGTTTTACACGGTCAGTTTACGGTTGACATGGGGACAGCGCTTCGCGCTGTTTCGTGCGCTCCGCGCACCTAGGTACAGTGCGCTTCGCGCACTGCGTTGCGTTTAGCCATTAATTTTCCTGCAATAACAAGTATAAAGGGCCCACACCAGAGGTGTGGGCAGTCACTGTTTGAGACGGTGAGGTTACGGTTGCCATGGGACAGCGCTTCGCGCTGTTTTCGTGCGCTCCGCGCACTTAGGTACAGTGCGCTCCGCGCACTGCGTTGCGATTACAATAGGCCCTTGCGACGGCAGGCCGCTCGGGCCTAATTAAAGCCGCAAGCGGCATCGAACGGCCCTCGCGGGCCGTGCCTCCTTTAGCGCCTACATTGCCGAGCCATAACCCTACCGAGAGCGCTAGTGCGGCCACACTGCATTTATTGTCCTCATGTGCCATTAATCTTTGTCAATAAACATCCAAACTACATTTTTAGCCTCTCCATGTGAAAAAGCCGCAAGCGCATCGAACGGCCCTCGCGGGCCGTGCCTCCTTTAGCGCCTACATTGCCGAGCCATAACCCTACCGAGAGCGCTAGTGCGGCCACACTGCATTTATTGTCCTCATGTGCCATTAATCTTTGTCAATAAACATCCAAACTACATTTTTAGCCTCTCCATGTGAATAATGGCTCTAACCTGCAGAGGGCGCTAGCGCACCCGAAATCTTTTTTATTTCACAAGCAGTATCGGACGGCCCTTACGGGCCGTACTTCTATGACCACTGTCCACATGCTCATTACAGAGGGCGCTAACGCGCTGTAATTGTGTATAATGTGAGATTTATGTGTCAGTCCCATTAGGATAACATGGGGGCCCTGGGCGTCACCATGGCAACACCGTACAAAATACGGTATGGGTCTCATTGGCTTTTTGATCGGGACGCCATCAACTATTTTTGTGCCGAATTTCATCCATTTCCGAGAAACTAATTTTTTTCAGATAATGCATTTTTTGTTCTCAGCCTAGAGGGGGCGCTGTCGCGCCCAATGTCACGTTTCACATTTGTTGTGTCCGGGGGTGAAAGGTCAATAAAATGTATATTTCCGATTTTTAATCGGAGTTGTTTGTGCGAATGGGAGCATTTTGTTGTTTACGATAAGTCGCAAAATTCTTCGTAAAGATTGCGGCTTCGCCGCACACAAACCGTAAAACTTAGCCAAAAAATTTGGATAACTTTTGATGCCCCACATCTCGAGATGAGCTGGAGCGATTTGGAGCTCATTTGGTCAAACGCCCTAGGAGGAGTTCGTTAAAATGCGATGTCAGCGAAAACGCTGACTCAGCATTTTCCCACCTTCCTGTCAAAATGGCGGACTTCCGGTTTGTCTGGGGCGTGGCCACAATAATATTTTTGTTTGTCGTCACATGACGAATGTCTGTACCGAATCCCGTCGCTCTATGACAAAGTTGACGTTGGCCCCTCCTCCATAGGCGCAATGTATTTTCACTTTTGTAGGTGGCGCTGTCGCGCCATTTTTTATTTCCCCAATACGAAACACATATTTAAATTAATTTTTCACCGGACCTGAATTTTGGGCAAAGTTTGGTGAGTTTTCGACTATGTTCAGGGGGTCAAATTGCTGCTCAAAGAGCAGAAGAAGAAAGAATAAAGAATAAAGAAAAATAATAATATTTCTTGCAAAAACAATATAGTCGCTTTCGCGACAACAACATATTATACATATTTGGAAAGCTCTTAACGACCCCCACGCAGCCGTGGGGGTCCGAGGTGGATGACGAGCGCTTCGCGCTCGTCATCCACTTCCGTATGTCAGTTGGCCATATACCCCCATTCACTTTCATGCAATAACAAGTATAAAGGGCCCACACCAGAGGTGTGGGCAGTCACTGTTTTACACGGTGAGTTTACGGTTGACATGGGGACAGCGCTTCGCGCTGTTTTCGTGCGCTCCGCGCACCTAGGTACAGTGCGCTTCGCGCACTGCGTTGCGTTTACCCATTAATTTTCCTGCAATAACAAGTATAAAGGGCCCACACCAGAGGTGTGGGCAGTCACTGTTTTACACGGTGAGTTTACGGTTGACATGGGGACAGCGCTTCGCGCTGTTTTCGTGCGCTCCGCGCACCTAGGTACAGTGCGCTTCGCGCACTGCGTTGCGTTTACCCATTAATTTTCCTGCAATAACAAGTATAAAGGGCCCACACCAGAGGTGTGGGCAGTCACTGTTGAGACGGTGAGGTTACGGTTGACATGGGGACAGCGCTTCGCGCTGTTTTCGTGCGCTCCGCGCACTTAGGTACAGTGCGCTACGCGCACTGCGTTGCGATTACAATAGGCCCTTGCGACGGCAGGCCGCTCGGGCCTAATAATATTTTTTGCAAAAACAATATCGTCGCTTTCGCGATGACAACATATTATACATTTTTGGAAAGCTCTCAACCACCCCCATGCAGCCGTGGGGCTCGGAGGTTGATGACGAGCGCGAAGCGCTCGTCATCAACCTCCGTATGACAGTTGGCCATGTACCCCCATTCATTTTCATGCAATTATAAGTATACAGGGCCCACACCAGAGGTGTGGGCAGTCACTGTTTTACACGGTGAGTTTACGGTTGACATGGGGACAGCGCTTCGCGCTGTTTTCGTGCGCTCCGCACACCTAGGTACAGTGCGCTTCGCGCACTGCGTTGCGTTTAGCCATTAATTTTCCTGCAATAACAAGTATAAAGGGCCCACACCAGAGGTGTGGGCAGTCACTGTTTGAGACGGTGAGGTTACGTTTGACATGGGGACAGCGCTTCGCGCTGTTTTCGTGCGCTCCGCGCACTTAGGTACAGTGCGCTCCGCGCACTGCGTTGCGATTACAATAGGCCCTTGCGACGGCAGGCCGCTCGGGCCTAATAAAGAAAAATAATAATATTTCTTGCAAAAACAATATAGTCGCTTCGCGACGACAACATATTATACATATTTGGAAAGCTCTTAACGACCCCCACGCAGCCGTGGGGGTCCGAGGTGGATGACGAGCGCTTCGCGCTCGTCATCCACTTCCGTATGTCAGTTGGCCATATACCCCCATTCACTTTCATGCAATAACAAGTATAAAGGGCCCACACCAGAGGTGTGGGCAGTCACTGTTTGAGACGGTGAGGTTACGGTTGACATGGGGACAGCGCTTCGCGCTGTTTTCGTGCGCTCCGCGCACCTAGGTACAGTGCGCTCCGCGCACTGCGTTGCGATTACAATAGGCCCTTGCGACGGCAGGCCGCTCGGGCCTAATAATAATAATTCTTGCAAAAACAATATAGTCGCTTTCGCGACGACAACATATTATACATTTTTGGAAAGCTCTCAACCACCCCCACGCAGCCGTGGGGCTCGGAGGTTGATGACGAGCGCGATGACAGTTGGCCATATACCCCCATTCATTTTCAGGCAATTACAAGTATACAGGGCCCACACCAGAGGTGTGGGCAGTCACTGTTTTACACGGTGAGTTTACGGTTAACATGGGGACAGCGCTTCGCGCTGTTTTCGTGCGCTCCGCGCACCTAGGTACAGTGCGCTCCACGCACTGCGTTGCGTTTACCCATTAATTTTCCTGCAATAACAAGTATAAAGGGCCCACACCAGGTGTGGGCAGTCACTGTTTGAGACGGTGAGGTTACGTTTGACTGGGGGACAGCGCTTCGCGCTGTTTTCGTGCGCTCCGCGCACTGCGTTGCGATTACAATACGCCCTTGCGACGGCAGGCCGCTCGTGCCTAATAATATTTCTTGCAAAAACAATATAGTCGCTTTCGCCACGACAACATATTATACATTTTGGAAAGCTCTCAACCACCCCCACGCAGCCGTGGGGCTCGGAGGTTGATGACGAGCGCGATGACAGTTGGCCATATACCCCCATTCATTTTCATGCAATTATAAGTATAAAGGGTCACTGTTTTACACGGTGAGTTTACGGTTGACATGGGGACAGCGCTTCGCGCTGTTTTCGTGCGCTCCGCGCACCGCGTTGCGATTACAATAGGCCCTTGCGACGGCAGGCCGCTCGGCCTAATAACATTTCATTTAACACATCATAAACAAGGGAAACATATGGCAAGGTAACAGCAAATAATAAAGAGCATTAATAAAAATTTAAAAAACAACCGCAAAAGAACATTCTGAACACTCACAGTGTCTGTTCATATTTGAGGACTTTGATTTTTTGTAGATCTTTTTAAACATATTTTCTTTAAACGATATTTTTTTTTTACAGAGTTTGATGTTTTGATCTAGATTTTGTTTATCGAAACTAATTTTACTTCTCAAGTTGTACTTGACCTTGGTTTTATTTTGTAAACTTTCAGGAAGTGACTTCTGTGAGGCTTTGAACATGTTATGAGCATCTTAAATTCAGTAAGGTCCTCACATTTCATTGTTTTTGATTTAAAGAATAATGGATTAGTGTGATCACGGTATCCAGCTAAATGGATTATTCTTATTGCCTTTTTCTGAACTTTAAACAATGGGTCAAGATTACTTTTATACACATTTCCCCAGATCTCTACACAATATGTTAAATGTGGAAGGATAAGTGAACAGTATATAGTATATAGAGCTTTGTTGTTAATATACAGTGCATCCGGAAAGTATTCACAGCGCTTCACTTTTTTCACATTGTTATGTTACAGCCTTATTCCAAAATTGATTCAATATTTTTTTTCCCTCAAAATTCTACACATAAAACCCCATAATGACAACGTGAAAAAAAAGTTGAGATTTTTGCAAATTTAATACAAATAAAAAAACAAAAAAATCACATGTACATAAGTATTCACAGCCTTTTCTCAATACTTTGTTGAGGCACCTTTGGCAGCAATTACAGCCTCAAGTATTTTTGAATATGATGCCACAAGCTTGGCACACCCATCTTTGGGCAGTTTTGCCCATTCCTCTTTGCAGCACCTCTCAAGCTCCATCAAGTTGGGTGGGGAGCATTGGTGCACAGCCATTTTCAGATCTCTCCAGAGATGTTCAATCGGATTCAAGTCTGGGCTCTGGCTGGGCCACTCAAGGACATTCACAGAGTTGTCCTGAAGCCACTTCTTTGTTATCTTGGCTGTGTGCTTAGGGTCGTTGTCCTGCTGAAAGATGAACCGTCGCCCCAGTCTGAGGTCAAGAGCGCTCTGGAACAGGTTTTCATTCAGGATGTCTCTATACATTGCTGCATTCATCTTTCCCTCTACGTATCCTGACTAGTCTCCCAGTTCCTGCCGCTGAAAAACATCCCCACAGCATGATGCTGCCACCACCATGCTTCACTGTAGGGATGGTATTGGCCAGGTGATGAGCAGTGCCTGGTTTCCTCCAACGCCTGGCATTCACGCCAAAGAGTTCAATCTTTGTCTCATCAGACCAGAGAAATTTCTTACTCATGGTCTGAGAGTCTTTCAGGTGCCTTTTGGCAAACTCCAGACGGGCTGCCATGTGCCTTTTACTAAGGAGCGGCTTCCGTCTGGCCACTCTACCATACAGGCCTGATTTGTGGATTGCTGCAGAGATGGTTGTCCTTCTGGAAGGTTCTCCTCTCTCCACAGAGGAACGCTGGAGCTCTGACAGAGTGACCATCGGGTTCTTAGTCAGACTTGTGCCTCGAGACAATCCTGTTTCGGAGGTCTACAGACAATTCCTTTGACTTCATGCTTGGTTCGTGCTCTGACATGCACTGTCAACTATGCGACCTTATATAGACAGGTGTGTGCCTTTCCAAATCATGTCCAATCAACTTAATTTACCACAGGTGGACTCCAATGAAGCTGTAGAACCATCTCAAGGATGATCAGTGGAAATAGGATGCACCTGAGCTCAAGTTTGAGCTTCATGGCAAAGGCTGTGGATACTTATGTACATGTGATTTTTTTGTTTTTTATTGTAATACATTTGCAAAAATCTCAAAAAACTTTTTTTTCAGGTTGTCATTATGGGGTGTAGAATTTTGAGGGAAAAAATGGATTGAATCAATTTTGGAATGAGGCTGTAACATAACAAAATGTGAAAAAAAAGTGAAGCGCTGTGAATACTTTCCGGATGCACTGTATTTAGATTTATTCATTAGGGCTGAAATCTTTGCAACTTTAGTTTTAATTTTTATGATGTGAGGTTTCCAGCTGATTTTATGATCGAGTGTTACACCAAGAAATGTTTGTTCATAGACTCTTTCAATGGTTTCGTTGCCAATTTTAACTGCTAATTGTACATTCATTACACAATTTTCAAAGAACATTGCTTTGGTTTTCGTAATGTTTAGAGACAATTTGTTTACACAGAACCAATCTTTCAATGTATCCATTTCTTCTGTAATCTCGATCACCATTTGCTGTAGGTCTGCACCATGATTGTTGTATCATCTGCAAAAAGGACCAGTTTAAGCTTTTTGGAAACCAAGTACAAATCATTGATATATAATAAAAATAGTTCAGGTCCCAGCACCGATCCCTGGGGGGATCAAACCGAAGGGTCACAAATTATATTTGACCAAGGTACGAATTAAAAAAAAAAAAGTCAAGCAAAGGTCCGGAACATACAGGGTTATTTCAGGGTTATTTGATGATTTTTAAGCCTTCATTTAATCTATTACTGTGATTTGAGAATAATGTAATTCATTTAATCCTGTTAATGTTTTTTTTTGCTCTAAAATTAAGTTTTGGCTCCTAAATAGCAAAATACATATAGACTCTATTGCACATAATATTTGACAGTGACGTGTTTGTCCTCTTTGCTCAGATCAACAAACTTAGTCCAGGTGTAGCCCTGGCTTAGCCTCGGTTAAGTCCAGGTTCAGCCCCAAGTTCAGTCCTGATTTAGTCCTTATTTAGACCTGGCTTAGCCTGGTGTAGCCAATATGCTGCAATTAAATGCAAATTAAACTAGAAATGTTGCAATGGCTGAAGCCATTGTGATTGACTGCGGAATAATGCTATTGCAGAAGTTACCTGAAAAATCCTTGAACATGCCTTGAAACTGTTGAAATACTTGACAGTCCTGTAATCCTGTTTTGTGACATTGTTGAGTGTGACATTGTTGAGTTGAACTCAACTGAGTTGAGTTGTTGGGCGGCACGGTAGCGCAGCGGTTAGTGCTCTCGCTTCACAGCAAGAAGGTCCCGGGTTCGATTCCCA
This sequence comes from Neogobius melanostomus, assembly GCA_007210695.1. Taxonomy (NCBI): domain Eukaryota; kingdom Metazoa; phylum Chordata; class Actinopteri; order Gobiiformes; family Gobiidae; genus Neogobius; species Neogobius melanostomus. Next base: position 62,935 of record VHKM01001193.1, read on the forward strand.
CCTGGACGGGGCCTTTCTGTGTGGAGTTTGCATGTTCTCCCCGTGTCTGCGTAGGTTTCCTCCGGGTACTCCGGTTTCCCTACCACCAAAAAACATGTGCAATAGGCCAGGATGAATGATGTGTGTGAATGCATGGAGGTGGTCAGAGGGACCGTTGGCGCAGATGTGTGTAATTGCGACAGCGCTTCTGTCAGTCTCCCCCAGGGGAAACACCACCAAGTATGGAGTGAATGCAAAATGCTCTCATGTAAAGCGCTTTGTGACCATGTCTGTGAAAGGCGCTATATAAATAAAGATCTTCTTCTTCTTCCAAACTGTACAGATGTTATACAAAGCAAGCCAAATACAAAGAAGGTTCCAAGAACGTACTGGTTGTTATGAATTACGTGACGAATTAAACTTTAGGACTCAGAAACATAGCCCAACTTTGAAAAGTTTTAGCCCAACAGTTAATGGTGTACAATTGTGGAATAAACTGGAAATGGAGTTGAAACGATGTCCAAATATCAACCTGTTCAAATATAAATACAAACAAAAGACTTTTGAAATATACAGAGAACAAGAAATGTGTTGCCACTAGGAGGCGCAGTAGGATCAATTATGTGTGTTTCCTCTATAATCAAGGAAGAATGTTGCTGCTTGGAACGGTTGTCATTCTGTTGCTCAAATTTACAAATTGAGAATTAGAGTAGGCAAGTTATGAATCTGTTGAGAGGGACCCTCCAACGGGCTCAAAACCTTGTCTTTAATGCACCACTCAGCATAGGAACATCATCTACAAAATCAGCTGTTAGGGCAGCTGGGTGGGGGTTTGTTGAGGGGGAGTTACTGCCCTATTCAACTAGCCCGCTCTACACCCTGGCTTTTTAATGCACCTCACTATGCAGGGCTTACATCATACTTCACATATAACTCAATTAAACAAATATAATAATAATGATAATTAAACCCAAATTAAATTATATTGAGGATGGTAATGACAACTGGGAAGTAGCAAGATCTCAGTATATAATATGTATTAATGCACCTTTATAACATAAAAGTAGCACATTCTTTTGTTCTTTATTTTGCTGTTGTTTTGTTTATTCTTGTTTATTTATTGTTACTTTGCCCTATGTTCCTTTGTTTATGATTTGTTACCTTGTAAATATTAAATGTAATGTTATTATTTTATTTGGGGTGGGCGCTTATAAGCCTTTGGCTTCAGCCCACTCCCTTTGAGCAGGTTAACTGCTCAAACAAATAAATAAACTAAACTAAACTAAATCCTTGAAACTGTTCATTTATTCATTTCATTTTTCATTTATTCATTTATTTCAGGCAGACAATAGTAACAAAGAAAAATATACAATATATAAATAAAATGATCAATTTCTACCTGAAAGGGAAGAAGATAATTTATTTAATCCCACCCCCAGTTCCCCATTCAGAGCTTAATACATTCAGCTTCACTGTTACTTTGTTCAAGGATTATTTTACAAATGAAAGATCATGGTGGCGTTACCACAGGTAACAATAATTATTACATTACAACAAACTGTATACTAACAATATGAAGAAAATTAACAAAACCAACAATGGTAATGAACAATATACCAATAATGGTAAAAGACAAATTAAACCAACAATGGTAAGGAAACATTGAGCACTTGTTAACACTATGAGACAACAGCAATTTAAATTAAAGACCCTCATCTCTATATTTTGACCAGACCCGATGTTTATATAACAGTTTGAATTGATGGACAGTTTGGCATTGCTTGTGTTGTAAGTCCAGTTTGTTCCAGAGTTTCACTCCACATACAGACACACAGAAACGTTTACGAGTGTTTTGAGCTCTCGGTAATGAAAAATATCCAAAACCTCTCAAGTCATAAGCTCGCACTGGAGTTATAAAAAAACGTTGTAGGTTAGGCAGTAATAATTTGTTGAATGCTTTGTATAAAACTATAGCTGTACTATATTTCACAAGGTCATCAAATTTTAACAACTTTGACTGCATAAACAGATTATGAGTATGGTCTAAAAAAACAACCTTGTGAATGATCCGCACTGCTCTTTTCTGTAATATAATCAGAGGATTAATTGTGTTCTTGTAAGTATTCCCCCATACTTCAACACAATACGTAAGGTATGGGAGTACCAAAGTGCAGTATAGAGTACGGAGTGCATTTCCATCAAGGTATAATTTTGCTTTATTTATAATTGAGAGGCTTTTTGAGATTTTTGTTTTAATGTGTCTGACATGGGGTTTCCATGACAATTTACTATCAATTATTACGGCCAAAAATTTAGTCTCACTTACGATTTCTACCTGGGAAACATCAATACTTATGGTCTGATCAGACATAGCATTGCGATTACCAAACATCATTATCTTAGTTTTGTTTATATTCAAGGATAATTTATTTGTGTCCATCCACTTTTTTATTATATTTAGTTCCCCGTTTACCGTCTTTACGAGGTCATTATAATCATCACTACAGTAGAATATATTAGTGTCATCTGCAAATAGTATGAGTTTCAGATCTTTGGACGTATTAAAAATATAATTTATATACACATTAAACAGTTTTGGCCCCAACACTGACCCGTGGGGACACCACAAGCAACACCAAGAGTATCTGATAAATACTGACCCATTTTTACAAACTGTACTCTCTCTGTTAAATAACCTTTTAACCAATCCCCAGCCAGCCCCCTAATTCCATATCTTTCCATCTTATTTAGTAGGATTGAGTGATTAATCGTATCAAAGGCTTTTTTTAGATCAATAAAGACACCAACTGCATACTTTTTTTGCTCCAGTGCATTAGTAATTTCTTCAATAGCTTCAGTTATTGCCATTGAGGTAGTTCTTTTAGACCTAAAACCATACTGGCCTTTGTCAGTTTTATAACTGTAAGATAATCTTCTGTCCAGGACTCTTCTTGATGGAAAAAATAGCGCAGAGGGAGATGAGTTCTCAGGCGTCTTTATTGAAGCAAATGATACAGATTATGTCATCTCAGATGTACAGAAGAAGTCTGTCGTCTCATACAATTCTTATCCATATATACTATCAGTTCAGCCCCCCCATATACGTAAAACACACTTAGATGGTCTGTGCAGAAGGGAGACGAGCATGTTCACTCAAACACCAAATATGGACCTACAGTATACACTGAACGTGCAGGCCTTAGCTTACATCCTCAGAGCAGGACCATTTTCGGACAACACTGTACATCACAGGACCTCACCAAAGCTCACGTAAAGCCTTTGAACCTTTTATAGACAATTATTAGCAAGCAGACACTTTCTATATTCTACACCTTCATTAATTATATGATGCTTTTCAAGAAACTTTTCAAGTCGAGAATTGAAAAGCTTCTCTAAAATTTTTGAGAACTGAGGCAAAAGAGAGATTGGTCTGTAGTTTGTAAAAGCGTGTTTGTTTTCATTTTTGAAGAGCGGAATTACTTTAGCGATTTTCATTTTACTTGGAAAGCAGCCAGTCTGGAATGACAAGTTACAAATATAAGTTAGGGGTTTTGCAATATTCAGTATAACTTTTTTAACTAATGCCATGTTGATATCATGACAATCAGTGGAGAACTTACTTTTACACATCCGCACAGTTTTTGTTACTTCCTGCTCATTTGTAGGTGAGAGGAAGAAAGACAAGGGATTCCGTTCAATAGCTGATTTTACAACTCCATGGTCTGGAATATCAGCAGCAACTCAGGGCCAACATTAACAAAAAAAGTTGTTGAACTTATTTACTACATTGTTCATATTATAATCTTCACCATTTTCATCAATGAAGTAATCGGGATATTTCAACTTTGAAGAGCCTTGTTTGATTAGGCTATTCAAAGCATCCCAAGTTCCTTTTATATTGTTTTTATTTTCATATAATTTTTTTTTGATAATATAACCGTTTACTTGTTCTTATGATATCAGTTAATTTATTTTGTACTTTTTATATCTTTGCTCCACTTCTTTTGTTTTTACTTTGATAAACAATTTGTAGAGATTGTTTTTCTTTTTACAGGCATTGATTATTCCTTTCCTGAAACTCCTGAAATCCTTGAAACTGTTGAAACTGCATCAACTCTTTACATTGCATAAATCGCTGACAGACTTAACTGTGCCAAAAGTTCTATGGAAGCTTCCCCATACAAATGAATGGGTATCAATAGCATAGAAAAAACTGGAGAGCTGCAGAAAGTGGAATTTTCCTGACAACAGACAAGTTGCGGAAACTGAACCTGCACAAATTGCAGAAAATGTGGAAAAAGTTAAACTTAAAAGCATTAAATTATAAGATTGCAGAAGCCCCACTGTAAGAATTGCAGCCGTTTGTGGAAAATCCGTAAATTGAAGAATTTCCAAAAGTAATAGAAACATTCTTCCAAACATGTGGAACGTTTTGATGTATAACTTGCAGAAATCGCAGAAACTGTGAAACTTTACTAAGAAGTAAATGTGGAAGAATCATGTATTTATATGTAAGACAAGCAATGAAACAAAAAAGGCATAATGGAGCACATAACAGTAAATGTATACATATTGGTATCTACTAGTATTTTCCATTCATAACAAAACACTAGTGTTTGAGGGTAGACACTAACAAAAAGAAAGAAACAAAACACACACAAAAACAGAGAAACTGTATCAGATGATAGTCACATTATGAAAAAGTAATAAAAGTAATAATAAACAATTGACGTGTAAAAATGTAAACAAAACAACAGACCCATATCCATTTGCACAAATAAGAATTTCATGAAAGTGTAAGTACACAAAAACTAAAATAGATTAAATGTACACATATCCTAAACTGAGCAATGCTATGAGCCCAAAGCATGAGATCGACTGAGTACCGGAACATCCTGAATGACCAGGTTATTCCATCAATAGGTTTCTTTTTCCCTGATGGCCCTGAGACATTATTTTCACAAATGGATCAGCCACAGAGTCCAGATCTTGTCCTTACTGAGAATCTTTGGGATGTTCTGGAGAAGCTCAATGGTCCCACTCTCCCATCCTCAATATAAGATCTTTGTGAAAAATGAATGCAGCACTGGATCATTTAACACTTAAGAAGCTTATCAAACAATGCCACAAAGAATGGAGCTGTAAAGGAGTTCAACCAAATGTTACTGTTTCACCTTTTTCTGTTCAGACAGTGTAAAATAAAATGGGTACAAAATCCCCTGGGGGAGGAATTTCCTACCAACTGTCCACTACAATATTAAAGGCCCTATACCTGGTTCTTTTTGTCCCTCTCTTCTTGTTTTTGTTTTTTTGCAGGTTATTTTCCCCTTTGAGAGTATGTTGTAAACTTAGTAATTTGTGAAAATAGTTAATGTTCTGTATAGTCAACCCAAATAGTCAATGTGTGACAAAAAGGGGGTACCTTTACTATATTGACTCTGAAAGATAGCCGTGATGGTAAAAATACCCATTTTGTCATATTTTGACTAAAACAGTACAAATTAGGGTTAGAGCCTTTAAAAGTAGCAATTAACTGAACCAATCCAGAGTCAGCTACGACAGTGGAACACTGTCTGCAAAGAAATATGAAATACAATGATTATGCACTTTAATTAGTTTTGAAATGCTAGAAATGTAATTTTGCAATAATGTAAATAAACAAACCCAGGAGGCAGTGCAACGTTTCAGAGGAGACAGCGAGAGAGGGCATCCAGCCAGGTTTCTTCCGAGTGCTACAGGTCCCCCGACCTCCAAGGTCATGCGGGTCAGGTTGACACACAGTGGCAGCGCGGCTCAGCTGCAGCAGCTCAGGACTAACACCTGAACACCATTTCGTTGTACACTTGTACAATGACAATAAAGCACTTACTTACTTACATCAGTATACTGTCATTCTGCAGCTGGATGAGGATGAGGCAGGACGAATATCCCATCCCACAAGAAGGCTAAGGGACTTTCCCATAAATGTATATTTAATCCCCTACTAACTTGACCCTAAAACAAACAAAAAATTATTGGGGAAGTGACATGTATTGTGTCACTATAAAACATGAAATTGCTGTATGTTATTAAAAGAAATAGGTAGGGCTGGGCGATATGGACCAAAAGTCATATCCCGATATATTTAGGTTGAATATCGATATACGATATATATCCCGATATTTTTTCCGCAAAGCGAGAGCAGTGAAATGAAATGTTAAGTCAAAGCCAAATACGAGTAGTTATATATAGAAAACTCGCAATAAAATGTAAACATAATCACTGTATAACAAAGCTCCGTAAAGTGCGCGTTAAAATAAAAAATGTCTCGGATTAAAATAGGTCAATCTTTTTCTGAGGGCAGAATTTATATATAAAGAGATGACACAATAAAGTGCTCAGTTTAAGATAAACTTTTTTAAACATTGGCTTGAGATTACCTGTTTGTTTTTGTTAACTTAATAGCTTATCTGAATTTGAAATATCCCGATATACATGATATGCTCTAATTCCATATCTAATTAAAAAATATATCGATATATCTTAAATATCGATATATCGCCCAAGCCTAGAAATAGGTATAAAATATTTCAGGGAGAAAATTTAGCACCAGCTGACACCCACAATATAAACAGTGACAAACAACAACATCAATATGTCATAAACAGATATAATATACTCCTATAAGCAGCAACAGAAATAACATGCACATTTCCCCTAAAAGTTCATAACTAATAGTTCTGTAGGGATTGAGAATAGAGATCTAGTTAACCTCTGAACCCCGCCTTAACCGAGTGCATTTTCACTTCGGCTTTACTCAAGTCTAAAACTTCTTACTTCTTACAGCTGCAGGCCTCGTGTTTACATGCACTGTCGCCACTGTCGTCAATTTTTTGTCATGTTTTTGTCGCTTCTTTGTTGTGTTTTGTAACTTATATTTTTACGCTTTTTTGTCACGTTTTTGTTGTGTTTTCAACCTCATTTATGTCTCCTTTTTGTCATTTTTTTTCAAAAAACTTTTAGTTTTGGGTAATGCCTGGTTACCTGGATAATAACTGAAGGCTGTGAAGGTGGGGGTTAAGAGGTTGAAGCAAAGTACACAACTTGTACTAGTACAAAACAGCATAGTAAAAAGTTAACAAAATATGGACAATGACATTTTTGTGGCTACTGTCGACTCCCAGACTTCTGACAGCAGTTTCACAAACCTTGTTTCCAGTATTTCAAGGCCCTGTTTCACCTGTGTGGCATAACCACAGATGACACCAAGTTGTTCACGGTGTTGTTAATGGGACTGCTTCAGAATCCACCTCTTGCTGACAGAAATGCAGCTTTAAGACAAAGTTACTGTGACTGGGCCAGCTCCGGAACATAGAGGAGCTGATCAACTGTTGTCTCTGGTTGGTTAGGGAGACACTATATCTGCAAACTGAAGCATATTTTACATTTTACTTAGGGCTGAAAATCCACAAAGGTTATCCAAAGTACTTGGATAACTTTGAGTTTAACATTTTTCCATCAGAACAAAATGGGATGTTCTGGTCATCGCTACGGCAACACCGTGAAAAATATGGCGTGGGTGTGATTGACTTTTCTGATCGGAACGACCAAATAGAATTTTGTGCCAAATTATTTTAATTTTCGTAAAACTAAAATTTGTACTCTCCATATAATTCCTTTGGTGGGTGCTATCGCGTGTTTAGGACTGAGACTTTATCAACTGATAACAAAATGAGCGAAATCGGGCTTCATATGTGCGAATGGGAGTTATTTTTTGTTTGCGAAAAATCTCAAAATACTTCGTACAGTTTCCGTAAAACTTAGAAAAGTAATTTGGATAACTTTTAAAGTTCTACTTCTTAAGATTATTTTCCACCCAAAATTAGCTCGTTCCGATAAACGCTCTAGGAGGAGATAGATTTTTTACGAAGTGAAAAATAAAGGCGGATTCCCGCTTCGGGGCTGTCATCCAAAATGGCCGACACCCAATATGGCGGACGGCGTTGCCGTAATAATATTTTTGCTCAACTTGTCATGATGCACGTCTGTACCGATTTTTATGATTCTACGACAAACTTCATTTTTGCCCTCGTCCTGTCTTTCAATGTTAAAAAAAACGGAGGTGGCGCTATCGCGCTACTATTTTGAAATTCAAAATTTGGAAATAGTCAAAAGTTGCGATGGATTGGGTTTGAATTTTGGGCCAAAATCTGTGACCTTTCGTCGATGTTCACTGGGTGAAAATTGCGATGGTGCGAAAGAAAGAAAGAAAGAAAGAAAGAAAGAATAATATTCCGTATTCACGCATTCCTACCTCATGGTAGAGGCTCTCAGTCGCCCATTGAATTTTATGGGCTCTGTACAATTACATTACGTGAGGTTCGTGCCCGAGCCCGTCCCGGCCCGACAGACTTTTATAATTAGCAGGCCTGAGCCCGGCCCGCGGCCCGCCTCTTCTCTCTCTCTTGCTCTCTTCCCCCAATATTTTCCAAATGCGTGATTAAACAGCGCTGCAACAGTTGACCTGTATTGTATGAATAAATAAACCGCTCCGTCCTCTCTCTCCATACCGCTTTGCAGAGGTTTACCCACGGCGGGGAAACCCCCCACGCCACAGCCCACGGGTATGGTGGGTCCATGTTTGTGGCAAGAGGTGGCGGGTCAAGACGGGGCGAGAGGACATAGCGTCAATAGAAGCACTCCGCATGCAAACCGCTCCGTCCTCTCTCTCAATACGACCGCTTTGCAGAGCTGTACGAGGAAAACTCCCACGCCACGGCCCACGGGGACGGCAGGTACATGTTTGTGTTGAGTTGGCGGGTCAAGACGGGGTGTGAGAGAGCAGGTGGGCAGGGAGAGAGGGAGTGAGGAGAGCGGGTGCTGCATTTAATGCCGCCATTTAAGTTGGTTAAAAAATAGCAGCACAACGCATTGGCGGAGGAAAACCAAGCCCGAGCCCGGCCCGCGGGCCTTCGGGCTGTCGGGCCCCTCGGGCCTCGGGCTCAAATGCAGGGCTCTAATAACTGTATCATAACTCTATCATAGCTCTATCATAGCTCTATCATAACTCTATCATAGCTCTATCATAGCTCTATCATAACTCTATCATAGCTCTATCATAACTCTATCATAGCTCTATCATAACTGTATCATAACTCTATCATAGCTCTATCATAACTATCATAGCTCTATCATAACTCTATCATACCTCTATCATAACTCTATCATAGCTCTATCATAACTGTATCATAACTCTATCATAGCTCTATCATAACTATATCATAGCTCTATCATAACTATCATAGCTCTATCATAACTCTATCATAGCTCTATCATAACTATATCATAGCTCTATCATAACTATCATAGCTCTATCATAACTCTATCATACCTCTATCATACTCTATCATAGCTCTATCATAACTGTATCATAGCTCTATCATAGCTCTATCATAACTCTATCATAGCTCTATCATAACTATCATAGCTCTATCATAACTCTATCATAGCTCTATCATAACTCTATCATAACTGTATCATAACTCTATCATAGCTCTATCATAACTCTATCATAGCTCTATCATAACTCTATCATAGCTCTATCTTAACTCTATCATAGCTCTATCATAACTCTATCATAGCTCTATCATAGCTCTATCATAGCTCTATCATAACTCTATCATAACTCTATCATAGCTCTATCATAGCTCTATCATAACTCTATCATACCTCTATCATAACTCTATCATAACTCTATCATAGTTCTATCATAACTATCATAGCTCTATCATAACCTAATCATAACCCTATATTAACTCTATCATAACTCTGTCTTAGGCAGGGATCTCAAACTCATTTGGACTGGGGGCCACAAATGCAAACCCAGTGTTGGTCGGGGGCCGCAACAGACGAAGCCTTTTTTATTAAGTCAATTATGATTTAGCAACTTTTTATTGTTTGCTGTAATATACCTTAAAATAGACTGTACATTAACTATCTGCACATTGTTAAGCTTACAGAGGTTTACAATCGGCCAAACATTTGCTGAGCTTCTAAATTAGAAATTACAGACTTAGACAATTAGTGTTTTTGTAATTTATCTCATTTTGGTTCAGGTAAATTGGTTCAGGGCATCAGTGAATGATCTTTCAGGAGTCAGGTCCAGTTTCTGTCTGTTGGCCTATTTAGAAAGAAATGCAAAATGTAATTCAAATGTCATTTTAATTTAGTGTAGAAAGGCCCAACCAGGGACTGGAGCTGATAATGAGCACTAGCAATAAGCTTCACCTCATGTAAATAATGTAGAGTCAGTGGCCTCAGGCCACTGATAATGTGATAATGTGGAGTCAGTGTGGAGTCAGTGACCTACAGTTAGATAATGGATGGGGCTTATATTTTTTTACGGTCAATGTTGCTGTAATTATTTGCAGTATTTTATAAATTTCCATATTCTCTATTTTTAATTTAACTATTTAACTGGATCATGTGTTCGCACGTGTCCTTAAGATTAAATTAATTGATATGATGTGCTTCTTGTGTGAGCACACAATGTTGCTCTGAGAGAGAGATGGAGAGAAAAGGCTCCTCACTTTACTGTTGTGATAGCCTGGTTTTTACCATACACTCGTACTCATTTCGTTTCGTACATGTAGGGAAATTATAATTGACCGGAGTTTACGGATGGCTAAGGCCAGGCTACTGTTGTGACGCTTTTAAACACTAATCACGATGTGTTCACTTTGCAAAGTCATAAAGGTAAAGTATGGAAGACTATTGGCACCTTAATTCAATTGTCTATTCATTTGTCAAATGGCTATGCATTATGTTATTTTAGTATTTATTTTGGAATTGTGTTTGGCAAAGTGTAATGTTATATCCAATTTTGACATTTAATGTTCTATTCCAAAAGTTCTAATGGCAATTCAATATGTAAAGTGTCGATACAATGTCTTTATATATATTAGCGCTGAATATTTTCTTCCTAATTACGAATAGGAAACATGCTAAAAATTACTAATTTGGTATCTAATGGAAGCTAAGATCACTATCATTTGAATACTTACAGATATTTTTGTGGGTCAAAATAAAATTTAAGAAGCTGAAACACTGGAGTTTGACTCTCTGTGGGACTGCTGAGCATGACTGAACTAGGTAGCAAGTGTTTAATAAACAAAAGAGAAAAAACACTAAACAGTACTGGTATTTTAACAAACACGCTTCTATACTTACATAGAACCTCCTTAGAGTAACTTGGAATCTTCATGAAGGGTGATCTGTTACTTCCAATCCGTCATAACAGCATTTACTTCCAGCAAAAAACAACAACACAGAGCATCTAGCTAGGAGGATATACATTCGTCTCTGATTGGCCGAGAGCGGACCAGGGCCCGCCTTCCCAGGGGTCAAGAACTGCATAGCATATTGAAAATAGTTGCACTCAAACCTTGTGGCAATGCAATATGCAATATGCAATGCAATCCAGAGGGAGGTGCTGTTTCACAACACATTAAATGAAACTTACTCAAAAGTAGAATAGAATATTCCAAGTCAAAATAAGATGACATTCAACTTTGCCAAAAACAACTCGAAACTAAATGCCATTTTAAGAATGAATAGAACAATAAATAAAGAGGCCAAATTTCCATGTCAATATGTTATTCATTTCAAATCTTGTAATTTGAAATATATAAAGACATTGTATCGACACTTTACATATTGAATTGCCATTAGAACTTTTGGAATAGAACATTACATGTCAAAATAGGATATAACATTACACTTTGCCAAACACAATTCCAAAATAAATACTAGAATAACATAATGCATAGCCATTTGACAAATGAATAGACAATTGAATTAAGGTGCCAATAGTCTTCCATAGTAAAGATGGTAAAGGTGATTATTGTCAGGCTGCTGTAACTTTTCCAGCACATGTTTAGCTGAACAACTAAAGTTTCTCCCTCGCGTTCTGACAGTCTCACCTGTTTCAGAAGCTCCTCTCACAGTCCGCTGCTGTTAGTCTGTTTCTTTGTTGAGAAAAGTTGATAAATCATCTGAAAAGCGCCGCATCTCTCTTCCCCTGTCTGATGTTGTTGTCATACGGAGCGGCATTGGCGCTACGGCGCGGTGCCTCATGGGAAATGTAGTTCTAACGTGTTTAATGCAATTTACCGGCGGGCCGCATGATATATATATAAGAAATCATCTCACGGGCCGCAAAAAATTATCTCGCGGCCCGCATTTGGCCCCCGGGCCGCATGTCTGAGACGCCTGATCTTAGGGCTGGGGGATATATCGATATTTAAGATATATCAATATATTTTTAAAAGAGATGGCTCCGCCCCTCCTCAGACACTCTTCAACAAACATGGAGAAAGCAGCAATGTCTGAGAAGCGTGCGGAGGAGACCCATAGGAAAAATGTGTTGCTCATCTATGGTTCAATCTCATCTCTTTAGATAAATTTTAGCTTCTCATACTTGTATAATTCTTTGCTCATTTGTTTCTATTTCTTGCTCCCAAGGGTCCCTTAGGAGCAAGAAATAAGCAAACGTGAGACAAGACATTACTGAGACAAAGGAGAAAAAACATTTGAGCAATACTTGAGAAGTGTTGATACACAGACGAGATCTCATAATTGTCTGCCCCTGATCTCAATGATGTCTTGGTTGTTTTGAAAGATTATTAAATGAGAACATCATGATATGAATCTGAGAAGTATGAGTCTTAAAAGAGATCTTATCATTGTCTCCAATGTCTCTTCCATGTCTTGATCATTTCTCTTTAAGGTCTTAGAATTATGATATTTGAGCCATATTTGAGAAATATCTGAGCCATATTTGAGAAAAGTGAGAACAAATTAAGAATGTAATTTGAAGAGTAATTATCTTTAATAATTACAAAATTAACTGTACATTTTTACATTACATATCAAATGTAAAAAAAAAATTATACTTGTATAATATAATGTATAAACACAACAAACAAAAAGTGACAAAAACAAAAACATGACAAAAAAGCGGCATAAAGAGAGACAAAAACCACGACAAAAACACTTAAAAAAAAACAACAAAAATGCACCAACAAAGTTACAATCAGTTTTGTAGGCCTTAGGTTTCAAATGAGGTGTTAAACTGTTGCTCTCCAGTCAAGAAGCTTTTAGATTTGGGCAACGTCAAACTGGCGAAAAATCAGCTCGGTTAAAGCGGGGGTTAGAGGTTAAGCAAAATTCATGCCCAGTTAAACCCTACTGGACCCATGTAATTACAACTACTTCCCAAATTTTGGGCTGCGGGTGCTAAGCCTAAGATTTTTCTGTGTTGCTCCACTGAAACTGCCTTCTGTCAAGAAGTTACCCCACACACATAAACATTCGAAATGACACATCATTCAATCAGAGGAAAACAAAGTGACTTTTAACTGATATTAATTCTATTAATTTAAACTTTTTTTGTTTGTTTCTTGTGGAGAGGGTGAGATAAATACAGCAACATAAATGATTGTGAAGATCTTCTGGGGATGGAGGGAGGAGGCATTATTTGAGTGTAAGCTGCATACTCACCATTGAAAGTCGAGGGATGATGCCAGCTCTGTTGGAAAGTAAGGCCCAAACATCAGGCACAGCGCAGAAATAAAGATATCTGCATGACTGTCTTTCCAATCCAAACTCCACGACTAAAAGGACTGTCCTATGAGTGAATTAAAATGACATTACTGGATAGTACAGTCACACACTTGCATAGCTTTGCAATCATGGCTAAATATATTAAAACCTTTTACTTACCACACACAATCAGTGGATGTCAGAGGCTCCTCCTCCAGCTGGTGCTCTTCAGCCTGGCAGATCACTGAATAGTCCTTCCCATCAAAATAGCAAAGCACGACCTCTTTCACATTTTATGAGCAGCCACTCAGCTCCCAGCACATCAGAAGGAACTTCTTGCTTTTTACTTTTTCAGGAGACTGATCTGCAAATGACAATTAGTAGTTCATAAATGTTATTTGTTCTGTTGTATGAATATTAATAAAAAGTAATGAATAGATGTTTATGTTTATTTATTTGTTTGAGCAGTTAACCCGCCCAAAGGGAGTGGGCTGAAGCCAAAGGCTTATAAGCGCCCACCCCAAAATAAAAATAATATTACATTTAATATTTACAAGGTAACAAATCATAAACAAAAGGAACATAGGGCAAAGTAACAATAAATGATGACGAAGAATAAAACAAAAACAACAGCAAAATAAAGAACAACAAAAGAATGTGCTACTTTTATGTTATAAAGGTGCATTAATACATATTATATTCTGAGATCTTGCTACTTCCCAGTTGTCATTACCATCCTCAATATAATTTAATTTGGGTTTAATTATCATTATTATTATATTTGTTTAATTGAGTTATATGTGAAGTATGATGTAAGCCCTGCATAGTGTGGTGCATTAAAAAGCCAGGGTGTAGAGCGGGCCAGTTGAAGAGGGCAGTAACTCCCCTCAACAAACCCCCACCCAGCTGCCCTAACAGCTGATTTTGTAGATGATGTTCCTATGCTGAGTGGTGCATTAAAAGACAAGGTTTTGAGCCCGTTGGAGGGTCCCTCTCAACAGATTCATAACTTGCCTATCCTAATTCTCAATTTGTAAATTTGAGCAATAGAATGACAACCGTTCCAAGCAGCAACACTCTTCCTTGATAATAGAGGAAACACACATAATTGATCCTACTGCGCCTCCTAGTGGCAACACATTTCTTGTTCTCTGTATATTTCAAAAGTCTTTTGTTTGTATTTATATTTGAACAGGTTGATGTTTGGACATCGTTTCAACTCCATTTCCAGTTTATTCCACAATTGTACACCATTAACTGTTGGGCTAAAACTTTTCAAAGTTGAGCTATGTTTCTGAGTCCTAAAGTTTAATTCGTCACGTAATTCATAACAACCAGTACGTTCTTGGAACCTTCTTTGTATTTGGCCTGGTAACAGTTTGTATCTTGCTTTGTATAACATCTGTACAGTTTGGAACTCAACAATGTCACAAAACTTCATGATCTTTGATTTTAAAAATAATGAGTTTGTGTGGTCCAATAATACTTTTTATTGATAATGTTTGAAAGAAAGAAATTGATTGAAGAAATAACCTAATATCTATTCAGAAATTGTTACGTTTCATTGTGAAACCTAAATGGTTCTCTTTAAATTATTTTGAATAAACAAAATAATACTGAACAGACCGTTCTCTCCAAATAGTTGAACTGAAATGTCATTATAGTGTACTGTTGTACCCTAAATCACACATTGATGCCGGTTTCTATTTGTTATACACATGTTTTGTGTGAGGTTTAACTTACATTGCAGTTCCAAGCAGCAAGTAGGTTTCGGGCTTGTGAAGGTCTCCATGCACACAGCAAATCAGACTCTTGGAGGAACCGCAGGCTAATGTAGTCCACTTCTAGGATGTATTTTGTTGCATACTGGTACGTCAAGTAGGACTTCCATGCCGTTGTTTAGGAAAATCGCTCCTTCAAACATAAAAGAGAAAACAGTTTGACGGGCTGCCCGAAAACAGAGGGATAGGTTAAATGCTGAGAACAAATTTCCCTATGGGACAAAGTTCACCATAACCTTGTACCACTGGTAGCATGTGGACTGTTTGAGATAGGGTTATTGCAGTAGTAGCCACTGTGGTTTATCGGTGTTTCGAACTGCTTTATTTATTGTATAGCCCTTTGTAAATTAGGTGAAACTTTAGAATTGAGCTCTTCACAATTTCACTTGTTATAAAACCGACTTTAGAGCTGGTGCTCTATCTATGGTGGAATGTGGTGTAGATAATTTGATAACCACGCAATAACTTCAACTAGACTATTTTAAAATACGGCTTTAAAAAAGAAAAAAAGAAAAGAAAGAAAGACAAAAAACGATTCAACTAAAATGGGGCCAGATTTTAGAATATCTTTTCAGGGAAGTCCTGGTGCCAGAGGAGAAACTATTGTACATATTTTAGAATTGAGTGCTATAACAAGATAAGTCTGGCAGGTCATGTTAACACACGGTCACTGCATAAAGATCAGGAGAACTTCATGAAACTTAACAACTGTTCTGTAAATGCGCATTTCAAATCTGCAACACATCATTTGTTTCAGGTGTACTGTGATCACGATAAAAAAAAGTTCTTTAAAACCAGAATAAGTGCTAAATGTTCAACCGCATTTATCACCAACAAAAAAAGGACACAAAAAAAACATCAACAAGGCTGCCTTAAAATAAGTAAATAACCATCTTACCTTGTAAACTCCAGAGTCTGATGCCA
Source organism: Neogobius melanostomus (assembly GCA_007210695.1). Classification (NCBI taxonomy): domain Eukaryota; kingdom Metazoa; phylum Chordata; class Actinopteri; order Gobiiformes; family Gobiidae; genus Neogobius; species Neogobius melanostomus. The sequence goes on from VHKM01001193.1 coordinate 79,200, forward strand.
CACGCATTGTTGACCGTGAAGAATTTGCCTTAAAAAGTGCATTTTAAAACACTGAAGGATCTGAAAGCCTCTCTTGCTGCTGTTTTCTCCAACGCGCCGCTCTGTCTGCTCTGGCGCCCGCTCGTTAGTGACGTCAGCCACATCCGTGAACTCTCACGGCAATTATCCAATCAGCGATGAGCGTCTGCTGCAGCAGCAGCACTGCGCATGCACAGACACTTGAATTTTTAAAACAGACGCACAGCATAATCTCAATGAGCATGATGTAATGTACAGGAGCAAACTATCTATTTTAGCTTTAGCCTTAAAAACAGGCGGACAACAAATTAGATTCTGTCTTCTTGGAAATCATGCATGCTCATTTTATTATTATTATTATTATTATTATTATTATTATTATTATTATTATATATTATCATTATTATAATATACTAGTATTCTGGTATTTTATCTCCCAATAATAATAATAATTATATGTATTTATTATTTTATGTAATGCATATATTTTAAAAGTCAGTAGCAAAACAAATAGAAATAATACAAATAATAAAGTTAGGGGTAACATAAAAAGCATCAGAAAAATGATTCAAGTACACCAAAATCTATAAGAAAACTTTCAAAAATATTTGCCTTTTTTTCCTATTAGTTATTTTCCTTGACTTGACATCTACCTTGCATTGTGTTTGCAGCTCATTTGTCAAACACACTTGAAAAGTTTAAACCCATTAAGACCTGAACTGGCCAAAGAAGCCAACAATGTGATTATTGGAAATAACACATATCTCATCAATACATTATTTGCCTGAATTAATTATTTTCTCAATTTTTTGCAAGACATAAAGAGATATGATGGAGGTATAATATTAAATCGTGTCATATTGAGACTCAGAGCTTACTCTCATTTTTCTTTTTGCTGAGACGCTATAAAAGAGACAACTGTAAGAGAATCTGAGAACTCATATAGTGAGCAGTGAGAGACAGAACCATGTATATCTCTCACTGAGACATAAGTGAGATAGTGCTTCCAGGTAAGGAGATCAAATTGAGACATATTTGAAATCGGCACAACATATCTAATTTTTCTCTTAGCTGAGATCAGGAAAAGAGACAGTTGTGAGAAAATTTAGAGAACTCACACAATGCTCACCTGAGAAATATGAGATACTTATTAGGAGAGCAGTTTGAGAAGAATGAGAAAACCACTTTGGTCTCAATTGGTGCTCATTTATGTCTAGGAGATGTAAATGTGACATAAATAAGATCCCATGTTCAATTTTGCTGGTTGGTACAAGGAAAACCAGTGGCTCAATCATTTGGAGATGGTTTGGATACAAATTATCAGATAGCAACAAAACCAGGGAGGCACGCGATTTTGGCCACGGCCCATAGTGAATGTAGCGGCGAGATATGGTGTGCGCTGCGCCATGTGCTTTTGTTTACTTCTCAGTCTAGTTAAGGTTTGCGGTAGATCGTGGATGTACTGTGAAAATATCAGCGTTTGTAATGCTGCCACCGCGAAGGACTATTGCTTTTTCCCGTTAGCCGCAACGCTAATCATTCCATTCCCTCGCTGATACCCAGTCTGATGCACTGATCATAAACTCCCTCAACTCCGGATTCACACGTCTCTCTAACACGAGTCACAACGACTCTTTACTCTTTACAAGCTGCACAGGCTCACCGTGGCTTAGTTTAGGAGGCTTATGTTTGGGAATGTTTTGGATAAAGATAAGAACTTACAGTGGGTACCAGTTAGTTTTGGCGCCTTTCACGCGTGATTAGCACGAGACCTCATGTGTGAAACACGCCTTTTATTTATTTTTTCCCCAGTGACGCTGCAATGACCCAAACAACCACCAGGTGGCACTTGTGAGCAGGGTTAGGAACATTGGCCTCCTCACCGCTCTTTCCTCTCTCTTCACCGGTCAACTTTTCTGTGGCTTTATAGCTCAATGATAAGGCGCTAGACTCTGGTCCAGGAGGACCTGGGTTCAAGTACAGGTTACGATCCTTTTGTTGACATTTACATTTTTCTAAAAAATACTTAGTAATTAGGCCAACACATTTAAAATAGTTGCTAGATTGTAGTAAACTTGTAAAACGCGCTGGGTGTCACACATGGCTGGGGCATTAACGCACGGGTTGTGTGGGTCACGGGATCCCCGCGGTCCCCGCAGGCTGCCCGCGCATCGGGTCCGGCCATAAAAGTCTCCTTTGATCGCGGGCCGGGTTGGGGCGGGTGCCGCCACTCATTGCCGCCATGCGCGCATTCATAGTTCAGCCACGATTCATTCTATCATCTTTACAGCGGGTTTTTGACGTAAAGTGAGCAGCGTTTTGCTGCTTGTGGTCCAGAGAACGCTTTTGTGGAGCTCCTATTGTGAAGACTCCTATTTCTCTGCACAGAGGGAGAGAGAGCGCAAGGGATAAGACACGCCAGTCCTGTTTATTTCAAGCTCATTTCTGTATGTGTGCAAAATAGAGTTCAGTTCCCTGTGCATATTCATTCATCAGAAATGACACATAGAGTAGCCTTACAGGCTACACTTAAGTCCACTCTCACAATATAGTTCCCCGTGGCCTTGCCATCCCGGGAGCGCGTCAGCTTTTAATATAACCTACCCTGCTCCAAACATAGTTTATTGTAAAAACGTTAAACTATCACGCAGTAGAGTGCTGGGACCTCATTTTGGCCCGCCAATTTAGAAACGACCGACCAACTTTTCTATGGGTTATAGCTCAGTCATAAAGCACTAGTCTTTGGTGCAGGAGGACCCGGGTTCAAGTACTGTTTAGACACTTTTGATACAACTCCACCATCAGCACCGAGTTATGAAGATAAAAAATATGTATTAGTCCACTTTTGTACTGGCTTTTTATCTTTGCAGGTGAAGAAATTATATTTCTCTTAAGTTGTCCTCGATTACCTTAAAGAGCAAATCCATATCAGTTCCCATGCGTCTCTTTGTCCTTATGCTAATTTACCTGACTCCGGGACAACCGCGTGTTCAAAACTGGCGAAGAAGATTAGCTTTAGCCGTCCACACTACTCTAGCAATACTAATAATGACATACCGGGAGAGATGACCAGGATTCGGAAACTTAAAGTCACGAAACTTTATTTCCCTAATACAAAGACATCTAAGCAGGGCGCCCTGTCTCGTCCCATAGTTCCCTATACCTCTGCCCCAAAAAACCCCGTCTACAAAAACTATTTCCTTTGGGAGGAGTCAGAGCTTACGTCACAATTTCACAACATTTACACCATATCATTTGAGCCTATGCTACGTGTCGTTGTTCCATTGGCTTCCGATCCGTCATGTGACGTTTGGCTCCGCCCTTCGCGGCCATTTTATGAGTTCATTCTCTTCCACACGTTCCTTTATTCCCTGGGGGAAGGGTTTCTTTGTTATTTCTCACAACCCCCCCCCGGGGCCAGTAACTTTCCACTCTAACAAAGAGTCCTGTAAAAGAGAACACTTCGGACAAACTTATGGTTAACATTTCTAAATAGCTAAAAAGGCATAACTTCACATCCCCTAAAAATATTATTCTCTTCAAACCCCCTTCTGATCTCCATAGAGATCATTCAAAAGATAATATTTTAGTTCACAAATGTACAACCTGTATCATAAATCAAGTTACAATTTCCCACAGTATAATACCAAAAATAACATTCCCACTTTATATTGTGCATACTCAACCAGCTGCTGGACACTTTCAAAATTTTCTCTCTCTTCCCAGGTATAATTTCCGCTCATTAATCTTTCCATGTCAACGGTACAATTCACTTGTTCTGTCCCTCTGGGACCGTCCCTGATTGACACAAACATAAACATTCCTGCAACACAAAGCACAACAAACACAGGAACACTAAACAATGTTGGTTAGTTAAGTTCTTCACCACCATTTTCTCCATCATCGCCTTCTTCGGGGTCTTTCCATTCATATTTCAAGGCCTTCTGTACTCTTCTCAAGTACAGATTGGGAACCCCTCCACCTGACGTTTCCCTTGTCTCGAGCTCCGTGTCCCCCGGGGCGCACTACTCACCATATAGATGCCCCCAGTGGAACCCAGAGCCCTGGAGACCATGCTGCGAATGAGAGGCACAACAAAACAAAACAAAATACAACAAAACAAAAGCACAATACCTATACAAATACTCACCTTCTGAAGAACATGGATCCAGGAACCGGAATTTAACCAATTTAGCCAGGTCCACTGCGGACCCTGGTCTCCCTGAGACTCGAGAAAGTCCTTGAGGTCCTTTACTCTATTCCTAATGGCTGTCCAATTGCCAGTGTCGTCGGGGATATATGTACACTGTAAATTGTAACTCATTGTTTCAAATTAAAAAAAACATTCCAAGGGCTGCCAATATATTTTACGTTAAACCCATTACAAGTGTGCAGTATACCCAATTTGAAATTCGTAATTCACTACACTCACAGCAGTAACTATCCTAAAATGATAAACTTAATCAAGCTTAACCACAGCGCTCAGTTTAAAGGATTTATATTCTTAGATTAATACAATTGCTCAAGACATTTGTCTTAAATTGGAAATCTTACTCAACTCGATGTATTTTTATTAATTGATACAATTGCTTTGAGCAGCCGTTTAAACTCATACAGTTGTTTTGTCTTAACCATCCTTCTTATATTGAGTGAAATTGTATGTATTAATTGAGACAACTTTGCAATGTATTTTTTCTTAACCACCTCCAAGTTATACTTTCTAATTGAGACAATTTCCCCACATTCATTTAAAGTAAACTGACACTCTTAAATGGGAAAATGAACCCTCAGAAAATAAATATAAACTTTAACAAGTATTTATTGTACTTTTGCCAAACAAATAAAAGCTGTACCATAACTTGTGATATACAGTATTTTGATATGTTTTCATTGCGATGAGTACTGTATAAAGGACTGAGTGCTATATACTTCTATCAAAGTACAGTAACATGCAGTATCTCAATAATGGAGTCATGCACATTATATTCACTGAAAGTTGTGGAGCTTGATAAAGTCCAAAAGTGGCCTTGAATTCTTTCAGAAGAGTGCAACACTGAACATGTACCGATAAATCTACACACACAACCTTTTTCAATACTTCTTAAAGCAGACTCTTAATGAGCAAAATGAAATTAACTAATGGGTACCGCCACAAAAGGTCTAACAACTAGGGCTGGGCGATATATCAATATATCGAAATTTTTTAAATGATATGGAATTAGACCATATTGCATATATCGATATAATTCAAATTTGCGCTGCAATACTTATTTTATAGGCTTTTATTTAAGATTTTTTATTTCATTTAAATGTGCACCATACAGAGCTTTGTTATACAGCGTTTATGTTTTCAATTAAACTACTCGTATTTGGCTTTCACAGCTCCCACTTTGCGGAAAAAAATATCGGGATGTATATCGTATATTGATATTCAACCTAAATATATCGTTATATGACTTTTGGTCCATATTGCCCAACCCTATTAACAACTACTATGCTGACATGGTTTTGCAGGAATACAGATGGTGAAAAACAGTTTTACATTTTCTCGCGCAGTAGTTTGTCCTTATACCGTACACAACAAAGCGCTGCTCACCACCAACGTCCATGCTTTAGGTCCTTCAGATAGTCCATGTTCAAACTGTAGAGCACACCCAGAAGCATTGCAACACTTGATGGAATGTCCTTCAGATCAGTCAGTGCATCGGCTTCCTCAAGGAGACACAATCCTTGATGTGTCTGTCATCCATCTTTTACCATCACCTCGCCGACTCGCACGCCTTTGCAGAAGTCCTGCTCATCATCAGTGGCCTGCAAAACACAGTATTTGTTAGATAAAAAATATAAATGTAGAAATAGCCCATTTCAAACCTGGTAAAACATGTAAAACAGTATTTTTGGGACTAGTTTGTAATAGGTTTTTGAAATTCAAAGAGTAGGCTTATAGATATGGTATAAAGTTGAAGCAAGAGAAGCAAATGAAAAACAGCAGACTGGAGGGAAAGTCTTGATAATGAAATGCAAATTAGACACAATGGGCAACTTGAGCAAAAAGAGAAACAGAAAAGTGACAAAAAATGTGTGACAAAAACATGTCAAGAAAGTGACAACAATGCGGCAACAACACAAGGAAACAGATTAGTTTATGGTGGGGGTTAAGAGGTTACCCTTGTGTGTTTTATGTCCATGAGTTAGCACATAGCTGATTAGCCTGTGTCATGCTTTTAAACTCTTAGGGAGTCATTTATCAAGGCAGGTCTTAAATAGCAGGTGCAAGCTCAAAAATAAAATATGCTATTTTGTAGACATGTTGTACTTAATTTACCATTTGATGTTGCCTGAATAACAGTATTAAGGCCCCAAATCTGGAGTGTAAATAAGAGTAAGTAAGAATAAGTAAAAAATGCACAAAGGAGTCTGCTGCTGATGCACTTTAGCACATGCTACTCGCTTTGCGCTTGAGCAAACGCTTGATAAATGACCACCCAAATATTTGAATTTTTGAAAAATTGATGCTGAAAATGGGATATTTACGTCCGGGCAACTGGACTGGAAGTGGGTGGAACTGTTGGGACTCCATTGTTAAATTTCAATATGCAATGCAAAATGTAGGAAGAGTGATAAATTAGGTCTTACCTCAACAGTCTTTGCGAAGGAAACACAATCTTCTTAGGAGTGTGGGAAGCCAAGGAGAAGAATCATTATTTTCTTATTGATGGAGTCCACCAAAAAAAAAAGAAAAAAAAAAGTTACCAATGACATTCTGTTGCAGTCTTGCCAAGCAGCACACCTTGCTAGCTTCCCATGCTTCTAGCAATGGATGCAGCTCATGTGGAGCTCCATCCATTAAGCTCTGCATTCTTCCCCATTCAAACCATTTTGCAGTTCTGTGCATCTGGAGTTATTTTCAGAGGTTTTAAACCTTGAGGGTTAATTATCAATTCCTGAATTGCCATTTTAATACTATAAATGAAAAAACAAAAAACTAATTTCTTAAGACTTGCAAACATTTAATTGAACCCTTTAGCAAAAAAATAAAAATTCAATTTCAATTCAATAAACTTACAGTAAAAAGTTTTGAGCAATGTCCTAATCTTCCAGTACAGAGACATTTAATGCCCGTTTGAATCCATTCAATGCCTTTTAAAAACCCTGTAATTAGTCCCCAAGTGACAGCTGGAAATTAGGACTGCCATTGTACCAATTCATATAGTAAATCAATGAACTTCTCCCCCCCCAAAAAAAAGGAATGAAACTTTAAAGTAAAAAAAAATATAATTAACATAAAGGTCTAAAAAATAACTGTAAAAACGAAACAAATAAATAATGTGAACTTACATCCAGCAGTCCTGTGAGCCTGACGAGTCCAGGTACTCTTTGCCTTCAAGACCTCAAGGAAGTGGTCCAGGTACTGGTCGAGTTCAGGTTAGCTGATGGTACACCAGAAAATTCCAATTCAATCTGATTAAGGGAGAAAAACAAAAAAATAATTAATCAAAATACATTTTAGTTGTTACATGTTGAATTGCAATTAAGTATAGAAGGTCCCGGGTTTGATTCCCACCTGGACGGGGCCTTTCTGTGTGGAGTTTGCATGTTCTCCCCGTGTCTGTGTAGGCACTGCCGCTGCCCACTGCTCCTTACAGCTCGCCCCAATGACAAAGGATGGGTCAAATTTCTCTACGGGGACAATAAAGTATGCAAACATACATTAGATTTTTAGCATTGTTCTACTCCAATTTTGTGACTGCAACAGTCACCCTCATTATGTCATGTTATAAATTACATTATTTTACTGCCAAGGAAGCAAACGACTGTGAAGGAAGACAAGTTCCCAATTTTCTGATAGAATCCATTTCCCCAGCACTATGCATTTGATCACTTATCATGAGCTGTGGTTTTAAATGTGCTGCACTTCTGAATATATCGTTACTTATTCTAATCAACCATTATGACTATATAACTGCTTATTGGCTAAAACAGACAGGCCTGAATAAAATACAGTGATGCTGCTGCGGGTAACATAAGCAGCTGTAGCTGTTAGCTTTACGTTAGCTCTAGGCTAAAACAAGCTACTCTCTGACAGTGAGGCTATCCGAGCAAACTCGGTAAGTAAACACACCGCTAAACTGTCCTCTACTTCTGCACATAGACTGTAAAAAATAATAGACAGCTCCTCCTCACTCCTCCCCGTTTACCACAATGACCACGTTCGAGGGGAAATCATGGCGGATTTACAGGCTCCTCCTCCCTAGCTCTGACGAAGCATGTTCCTAATAAGGGCATAAGGGGGGGAGCTTCACTGTAGACTCGGCCCTTGTGTGACGTGTAGCTCGCGCAGCTCCAATGCCAACAGTCAGACCCCGTTAAGTAGGAGATTTCTAAAAATATTTGCTACCATAACCAGCCCGGTGCCCCAGATTGTTTTTAACCCAGCGTAATCACAGGAGGAATATCTAGCTCTAGCCACTTCTAAACATTAGGCACCGGGCATTAAAGCTGTTTTAACGTGTCTAAAGTCCAATGCATTCCAATGGGGGAATAGCGCCATATGGAGGTACTACAGCAATAGCGGAGCAATGGCGGCCTCCAGTGTCGTAGTCACAAAGCAGAGCAGTCAGCGCCATTGCTTCTGCACCATGATCTGCACCTGTCCTCTGTCCTCTCTCTGCGAGTGGCTGCTCCGACGCGCTCCTCCTCGTGCACGCGGGCCGCTCTGCCCCCCTGCTGCTGCGTTACAGCCGCGGAGAGCCCAGCAAAAAGCGAACATAAGAGTCAAACATGGGGGCTTCTCTGGGAGAACAGTCTGGAAGCGCGTATTGTAGGAAATAATAGACGAAGCAAAAGCCACATCAGGGCGTACAGATTCAAACACGCGGCTGTGACTCCTGTTCACTCCCCACAGTCGCACTGAAACAGCAGCTACAGCCTGCGGCCCGGGCAGAGGAGCGCGGTCCTAATGCGTTTCAGAGGAACGCCAATAACATATTTGAGTCGTTTTACCAAACCTGACGGCGAATAACTGAAATATCATGCATGAGTAGAGCATTCCGGATAAAAAACACCAAGACAACATGATGCTAAAAATAAATAAATACATGTTACCCGATTAAATGAGGTAGACAGATCAAACACGTTTCAACACAAGCGTGTTAGGGGTTAACTTATTTCAAACAAAACTGTACTACCAATCATTATACTGTTGTTAACAACAAGTTAGTAAATCGTAAAAACTTACAGAAAAGATGAATTTCCTCAAAGTGCAGGTCCACAACGTAGAGAAGTCGATTTGAATTGTCCATGGGCGGGAAGAAATGTGTACCCACAATGCACCTCGCCACAGACACGCAAACGTAATGACGTAGCTATTCAAGCAAGTTCACGCCCATAATTACACATTTGGGACAAAAAAGTCAAGTCAATTAATATTCAGATTTAATTGAAACTGTAGATGTGATTTCTTTAGTTTTTGTAATGAGAGGTTTTCAATTAATAAATACACATTATAACAATAGTTTAGGAAAACTGCAGCCAATTTGAATCAAGATTATATATTGAAATGAATTAAGGGCAATATGACAATTTACAGTGTACAGCAGTGGTCAATGCCCACTGCTGCGCACATACCACCCTGTTCAGCATACAGGGCGTCTAACGCCACTCTATTTTGAATAGCCACAGCAGCCACTGCCTTAAGTTCTGGACTCCGTTCCATTTGGTCCAAGATACCATCTATTACCTCAGTTAGGTCCTCCAGGATCCACCATACCTCATTTAGACGCTGCATGGAGGCCGCCACACCGATCATAGGGATCAGTGTGGCGAGTAATCCCCTCCATCTCCGAACAGGGGCTTACGACCACCGTTATCAGAAAAAGGGACGTAGGATTGACCTAGGGTGCGGTCCCCCACTTTCAGCATTGCTCTCCTTACCATGCTATGTTTATGTAGGTTATGATGTCTATATTTTTGTACGGCTTCTTGCATTAAAGTGTCTGCAACTACTATAGATGAGGGCTTAAGTCGAGCTAGGGTACAAGTCCCACACCAATCAACGGGGAGGGTCAAATAACTATTACGTCCACACAACCAAACCTGTCCAACCGGGGTGGGGAATCCCCACCTCGGTGGACTGGAATCCATGGCGAGTAGGTTAAGGTCTTTGTACTAACCTGGTCCATGTGGTGTGATTCAGGGGCCACCGTTGCCCTATGACCATACAGTCACTACACTTTGGTTCAGTTTTATTCACTAATTCGCTATGGAGCTTAGCCACTCTAGTGGCCCATGTTTCTTCCCTTTTAGTAAACCCATCACCCAGGTAGTCCAAACAGGGTGTTTTACCCAGAAGCCAGTCGCCTTTCCTGCAGTCTCGCTTAAAACAGAGGGGCGCCACCAGCTTTTCTCTAAAATGTGTTGACCCTGCAAATTGCAGGCCCTTTTTAGGGTTTCATTGGTCTTTACTGTCCAATTCATGGGCTGTATCCAATTCGAAAGATTGGCATACTTTGTATAAGATTCACACCCAGGGAGGACGGTACGGTTACCTCGTCCCCCACTGGTAGTGCCATAACAGGCATATCTGAGCTGATGCCGAAATAGGGACTGGGACAGTATATGGCACGTCCGCAGCATGGTGGGGCCTGAAGGAGCACACCCAACAGGGCGTGGTTGAGTTAGTTACCTTGGCTGTGTATCTGGCTAATTTTACCCATTAATTTTCTCCTGGTTCATGACCCCCTGTGATAAGAGACCGTCGCTTCCTAGACCCATCTCCTTCTGTGGGAACAAACATATTAGTTACATCATAAATTTCAAATATCAAAACATCATTTTTTCTTCTTTTTTCCCCCGTTTTTATCGCATTTTCTGTACAATGGGTGATCCAGTCTAGGGTGTGTTGGTCCGCCTCACAACTATATAGGTCATCTATTATTAAAACTGTTGGTATAACAAGCAAGCAAAGAGCAAGTGTCAGACCCCACACCCCGTATGGACACCTTAAAGGTCCTGGTTTTAAAACCCAGGCCTTAAGTTCATTTTTGTTAGTCTTTTGATGTCTTTGTGACCTTCTGGGTTGGGTTGGTGTCCCCACCCCTTCAGTGGGGCCTTTAGACCCACTACCATATTTGTCAGGCTGTGTCAACCGTCTGGGATGTGTATCAGTCCAGTGTAAGCCTGATTTCTCAGAACAGGGCTTCAAGTGTGACCAATGGTACCAGTTCTCACGCCCGCTACCTTAACTGCAGTGTCAGTCCTTTGAGTCACTTCATAAGGTCCTAAGTATCTTGGAGCGTCCCACCGGTCTTATTGTGGTTCTTAATGTAGACTTGCGATGGTAAACCGGCTGTGTAGTCAGAAACAATGTGTACTTGCAAATAGGTGTTCAGTTCTTCAAAATGATTGAGAGCCAAAATACGTCTGAACTGGAAAAGATTAAATGAACTCAGAGGGTCCGCTATTAGATTTAGGCAGCAACCAGGCCATGCCTACCAAACATCAGTTCAAATGGAGTGAAGTTAGTGGTGTTATTCACAGTAGACCTAAGATGAAGCAACGCAACTGGAAGTAAGGACAACCAAGTAGCCTTAGGGTTGTCTCGCAACATTTTAGCAAGAACACTTTTTAGGGATCTGTTCATTCTTTCTACCTTAGCGTTGCCTTTAGGATAGTAGACACAGGAAAATGATTTGTTAACTCCCAAGAGAGAGCAAAGAGTCTTAACATCATGTGCCGTGAAGTGAGTACCTGAATCACTATGTAACTCCGAGGGTATCCCAAAAATAGGGATCCATTCTTTCAACAATACAGCCATCACTTCAGCTGAGCTTTCCCTTTACAGGGGAAAAACGCCGGCCACCGGAAAACGTGTCTACAATACCCAGAAGAAAGCGCTTACCTTGGTGTGGCACGAGCATGTCTGTAAAGTCAATCTGGATCACATCACCAGGGAAGCGTCCCGTTTTCACGGCGTCCGCACCTTGTGTATGATGGGGGTGTGGATTAAACATGCCACACACCTGGCACGCACGAACAAAGTCTTTGCAAAGTAGCAAGGGTGTCTTATAGAAATAGTATTGTTCCATTATCCGGACATAGCCTTCGGCCAAGTGATTAACGCCATGCAATTCTTCCAGAACGCTTTGTTCCATAGATGGGGTCAAAAAAGGCAGGCCATTAGGCCCCCGATACACACCATCAACATAGGCGTCAGCAAGGCGATGTTGTAACCAAAAGTCCTCACCGTATTTGTCATGATGAGAACGACAGTCAGTGGTACTCAAGAGTCCCTGAAAGGCAGGAGTAGCCAAGAAGGGCTTCCAAAAGGTGTCCAAATGAAACCTAAGATGGTGTGCCCTTCCGGTCGGCAAGGTCTCCGCTAAGGTTCCAAGCTATCCCACACTTCCCAGGGCATCCAGAGGTGACCTGAGTCCGTCAGTGCAACCTCATGACCGTCAATATTAGTAAGTTTGACCCACCTGTCCAACTGTAAAGATTCCAAAATTGAAGATTGAACGGTTTCAACTAACATAAGGCTTCACAGTCTCCATCAATGGAGAATCAAAATGGTACCTACCAGCCACTTTGGCCGCCACATCTGCCGCCCTGTTGCCAATGGCAGTCATAGTCCTGCTTTGAATGGCCCGAAACCTTTACCACCGCCACCGCAGCAGGGAGCAACAGACAGTCAGCCACTTCCTCGCAAAGTTCTTTATGGGCTATAGGAGTGCCCTTCGCAGTCAAAAAGCCGTTTCTTTTCCAAGACGACAAGTCTCGCAACACTAGGCCGCTCACATAAGCTGAATCGGTGTAGATCGTGGCACGTTGACCCGAAGCAATCTCCAAAGCCAACTTCAAAGCATCAACTCCGCAAACTGGGCGGAGGAGCCACCGTAGGGGCCCCAGCTGCTAACTGTGCGAGTGCGGTCCGGTGGCAAGAGTTCAACAACTGCCGCCCCAGCTGACAGGGACCCGTCCGGGAGTCTATGACAATGGCCATCAGTGAAAAGTAAGCGAGAGTCTGTTAAAGGTTGGTCAGATAGGTCAGGCCTAATCCGAGCTTGAGATTGAGAGAAAGACTCACAACAATGTGGGGAGCCAGTAGGGTCAGCCCTGCCGAAGCGTTAGGAGCGTCATCGGCGGCAAAAGTCAAGTTCGGGGCCGTCAGTTCCTTAGCAAGTTTCAGTTGTCGCTGAGGAGTTAGGGCAAAAGTTTTAGATTGAACATAAGCTACCACCGAGTGAGAGGTATACACCACCAATGGATGACCCATTACTACATGAGCCACCTTCTTCAATAAGGAAGCCAATGTATCGGCAAACAGTGCACAATCAGTGGTTTTCTTAGCAATGGGGTCCAACAAGGTGGATGCATAAAGTATGATATTGCGTTGACCACTTACTCCTTTCTGCCACAAGACTGCATGTCCAGAGCAGGTGGTGATAGTGGTATCAAGATGAAAAGACTTACCATAGTCCGGATAGCTAGGTCAGCACAGGAAGCCAATGCTGCCTTCAGATCTGTAAAGGCTTTATTAGCCTCCTCCGTCCAAGACAGAGAGGCTTGAAGATCTCGAACGCCGGCTGCGCGAATGATATCTCGCAATGGGGCAGTCTTACCTGTGTAGTCCATAACATGGTGTCTGGAGTAGTTCGCCAACCCCAAAAAGGAGAGAAGGGACCGTACCGTATCAGGACGGTCGGCCGTAAGAATGGACTGCCTCTGGGTGGCACTAGGTGTTTTATGACCAGCAGAGATAACTTTACCCCAAAAAGACAACTTGTGATCGGCAACATTGTAGCTTCGTCTTTGAGACTTTAAAGCCACATTCAAGGAGACGTGACAGGACAGCGGCCGTCACATCTAGACAATCTTTAGCACTTCTTGCTCCAATCAAAACGTCGTCTACGTATTGGAGGACAACTGCACCAGAAAGGACTTGATCGGGGACAAACAGTCCTTCAAGACTTTATTGAAGATCCCAGGGAGTTCCTATGACCTTGTGGCAAGACTTTGTACTGAAGTTTTACTCCCCCATAGGTAAATGCAAATTGGTACCTACATTCCTCAGCCAAAGGGATGGTGAAGAATGCCTGTTTTAGGTCAATGACTGTAAAGTACTTCATTTCAGGTGTCAGGACTGAGAGACATTTGTGAGGGTCTGGGACAGGCAAAAGAGGTGTAATGGTGACATCGTTCACTTTCCGGAGGTCATGTGCAGGTCTAAAGGTGCCATCGGGTTTTGGGACTGGGTTTAAAGGAGTATTCCAAGGGGAATCAGAGAGTTCTAATACCCCAGCTTCCCATAAATCTGTCAGGGCGGCTTCAATACCCTCCCGCTGTTTGTCTGTTCGAAAGTCCCTTTGCGGGACATAGACACGGGAACCTGGAATAACGTCCAGAGTTACCGGGTCCACCTTGTGCAACTACCGATGTCCGATGGGCCCCTCGCCCACAAGTCTTCTGAGAAGCGCTGTAACATGTCCGCCGCCCCTTCATGGTCTGTCAACTCACGGCCATGAGACAGAGAAAGGATCTCTTCCTCGGCCATTGTTTCGTCTGTTGCTATGCCTATGTCGACCTTGTATGCCTGTGTACTTGAACTGTACATTACCCCATCCGTTCCAGTCTGTTCCCAGTCCAGAACATTGTTAAGTTTATGTGTTAGGGGACCCAACTCCCTGGCCTCATGGCCAGGGCCCAAAAATAGTGACACGTGTGGGTCAGTTAAAGTGTCTCTTTGTAGAAGCTTTTTATACTGTCAGGTAGAACAACTGGGGCAACTACACCTGTTTTGTGTACATAAAAATGTGTGGATGTGATATTATAGGTATTACCTCTAACCTCACTATCAAAAGCCAACTGATATTGGGCGTCAGCATTTCTGTCATAGAAGAGGGTGCAGTGCAGTGGATCTTTTGGAGGGGCGTATGGGTGGAGCATCGTGAACCAAGGTTTCCATTCAAGCATTTTTGCGTAAAGTCCAGTCATTTCAGGAGTCCTGGCTCGAGGAGTAGCCAATAAATGGACACTCCTTCGGCCATTTGTTCTTCTCGAAAAACATAAAGTCCATGTGATTGCGCCGGTGTACAGGCGATGGAATATCCATTTGGCCATGTGAGATACATGGCGTCAGGGGAGCAGTTGATAACGGCTCCTGTAGCTTGTAGAATGTCTCGACCAAGCAAGTTCACCGGAGTCTGGGGTGAATAGATCAATGATGATTTGAAAGTCTGTCCAGCCAGCTTAAGAGTCAGTTCTTTAGTCATCCGTAGAGGGGTTGCTTTTCCCGTGAGTCCTGAAAGATTAATGCTTTTGTCACTTAGCATTTGTGTGTTGCTTTTCTAGTCGTGGAATGAGTGGCTCCTGTATCCACGAGCATCAGCAACGTTTCCCACCCACCTCTACTGGGACAAATGGTTCTGGGGTGGGTCCAGGACTCACTGGGCACCCCTAGCAGAAGTCATCTTGGCCGTAGGAGGCAACCATGGGTGTCGTATACTGGATAGTTGCCACCACCGCCCCCACGATTCCACGGGGCTGGTCCAAAACGGCTAGGTCCCCCTGTTGGATGTCGGAGCCGCGGTGCCCCGCGTGCTCCTCCCAGCGGCACACGAGCAGGTGGGTTGGGGCAATCCCTAGACCAATGACTGGGGTCCCCACAGTTAAAGCAGGCCGCCTGTTGGCCACCTTGGGTACAGTCTCTGACCAATGATCCAGCCCCCCACAGTGGAAGCAGCCCTCCTGTGGCCACCTTGGTTGCAGTCTCTGGACCAATGATCCAGCCCCCCACAGTTAAAGCAGCCCTGGTCTTGTCTCCTTCCAGCTCCAGTAGCCCCATAGCCCGTTCCTCCGAATCCCCTGCCCCTAGACCGTCCCCTAGTGTTACCTTTACCCCTAGCTTGGCCGTGTGCATGCGTGTGCATTTGAGATAATGGCCCTAAGGCTGGTCTGGGAGGCGTATAAGACGCTTGCTTGTGTAGGGACAGGTGTCAGGTGTGTGGGTGTTGTTGCCACCATTGTGTCCTTTTCTTTTCTTTTCTGGCAACCGTAAGTTGCTGCCATGTCTGATTAAGCTGACTCTTTAGCAGCTCTTCCTGCATGCTTTCAATGTTACTTTGTCTATCACGGTGTTTTATTAAAAATTTCTGCGTGGTGTTTAAAATGAGTCAGAAATGTGTTTGCGTCTGAGGTCAGTCCTGGGACATTGGTCAGACTGGTCTTAATTGGTTCTGGAAGAACGTCCAGCACGTTCTGGAGGAATAGACAGGATGTCTGGGGGTGTCTGTACGGGTGTACATGCATGGATGCAATGTATAATTGGATACACTTATCCAGAAATTGAGTAGGGCATGTGCCCGGTACAAATGATGGGAATGTGGGAGGTTGTGGGATGGTGGTGGATACATAAGATCCAACACTGTCAAGAAATTCTCTGCCAGGGGATCAAAGGGTTCATGTACCTGCACGTCGTGCAGGTTTGCGGTTCTCAGTAGGTGGCTTACAGCGTGAGGGGCCGCACATGCGGACACCAGGCCCTTAATATCTCCAACCGCCAGCTGCGCATTAGCGCATTGTAGCTGTATTGTGCGGAACCATTTTTTGCCCCCTTCTTGTAGGGGGGGTAAGGTATCCCTAAGGTGTTGTAATTCGATACTACTCAGTGGCTTATAGGCCACTGGGACCGGGTCCCCTGCATTTACTGGGGGTCCCGTTGGAATAAGAGGATAATTACCCCGCTGTGTGGCTCCTCTTGGGAGCACAGCCAATTCTTTAGTCTTTTTCTCGATTGCCACCTGTATGTCCGATACCTCCTT
Source organism: Neogobius melanostomus (assembly GCA_007210695.1). Taxonomy (NCBI): domain Eukaryota; kingdom Metazoa; phylum Chordata; class Actinopteri; order Gobiiformes; family Gobiidae; genus Neogobius; species Neogobius melanostomus. The sequence continues at coordinate 96,035 of VHKM01001193.1, forward strand.
CTTTGCCTGTCTCAGCCTCTCCTTCCAGTCCTCCTCCTCATCCCCCTCATGGTCTCCTTTCTTAATTCTAGTTAAGCGATCCAAAGCGCCTCTTTTTCTGGTGTACAGCGCGCTTAATTCATCAGATATTCTGTATGAATCCGCTTTGGCCTGACAGCGGCTTTCTTCCTCGCTATCATCCGAGAACTGGAAAAAGGAAATCTTTTCAGATGACCTCGTCTTTTGTTTCACCACTGGGGCCGGTTGGCCTCGTTTGCCTTAAGCGCGAGTTCCTGTATTCTTTCGGTTAGTTCGTGAACCTCAGCCTTTCTTGCTTCTTTTCTTCATTAAATTTGTCCATTAGTTCTTGTTGGGCCTTATGGTATTCTTCTGTTGCCTGCTCCGTCTGAGCCTGTGAGTTTTTCTTCAACGCATTAATGGCGTCCCAATGTGTCCTGAGCGTATTTTTCCGTTTGTTCGATCACTTTAATCCCCCACAGTTGTCCACTTGCATCCTTGGTGCGGGTTTGCTATCAGTGTAAGCACGGGTTATCAAAGTTCTAACATTTTTGTGTTCTTCCGCTGATAACGAGTTTGAGGCTTCCACATCCACATCCACTACCCCATGGAGAGTTAGCTGCGGGTAGAGGGTGGAGCCTGACTCATCACCTTGGAGTATGGAGGAGGGCCGTTGGGGCCAAGGCGGGAGCTCCTCCTCTTAGGAGGGGCTTTGAGTCCCGCCCCCGAAGTGGGGGAAAAAATCTTTTCGTTTTTCATCCAGTGCGCTGTTGCCAGCTCCAGGATAGGTTCGATTCGTTTTCCCAGCTTGTAATACTTACTGATTGTGAGTTCCAGCAATTTCTTCTCACTTTTCGAAAGTCCGCTGTTCTCCTTTAACTTTTCCTCCTCCCGCAGTTCCATCGTGCAGGCCTCCACAGTTGCAGTCAACACCCCGCAAAAGAACTCCAGTGTTTGTGGAGCCTTTGGGTCTCTCTTTTGTTCTCTGAATCCTTGTGCACAGGCCTCGATTGCTTTGTTCAGGGCTTTTCCCGCCATCTTTTTCAAAAGAGGTGACGCCTTACTTACCATTTTCACCCATCCTTCGCATCAAGTAATTCCAACATTTCCTTACCTTCTTTAGCTGTTCCCTGCACACAAATTATACTTACCGCGACTACAACTTACCCCGTATACTTTTATAGTTACAAAAAACGAACATTAATTCACCAAATTATATATTTCACCAATATTTCGCCAATTAATGGAATTTAAGGACCTTATTCATCCTTTGGCCTCCAACCAGAGTTTTTCAAACAGCCCCCAAGTCTGCTTACGATCTTATTTCGACCGCTCGATTTCGAGACACGCGTCCGTGTCTCTGGGAGATACTACCTACGGACCTTTTACGGCTTTTAAAGTGAAAACACACCGCGTAGCTCTATACCAGGCCTCAAACCTGCAACACAAACCAAACTTATACCAGGCCTCAAACCTGCAATTCCTTATTTAAGGATTTCCAATCCTAAGGCCTCTAACCTAGAACACTTATCTAACTTTTAGAATTTAACTTTATTTAACTTTATTTAGTTCGGTATCTTAGGTATTAATTATAACGTTTTTCCCTTCTCCTCTTCCACCATCAATTCACAGATTTCACCACGCAACAGTTAACTTCGTTAAAAAGTAATCTAAAATTTGGAAAAAATGCCAATAGACGCACTTTGAGACTCACAGTAGTAGTGATCAAAAGTCGTCTTACCTTAATCTATTTGGACGTCCGTGAAGTCTCCTGTTGCGTGGTCGTGGAAGGAAGAACCCGGCATGTCCTACCGCCGCTATTTCACCAGACTGGACCTTCGCCAGTCCGTTTGTAGACGAACCAAACCCAATCTCCTCCTTCAGCACGTCCAGGGGCTCCACTGAAGAAATTATATTTCTCTTAAGTTGTCCTCGATTACCTTAAAGAGCAAATCCATATCAGTTCCCATGCGTCTCTTTGTCCTTATGCTAATTTACCTGACTCCGGGACAACCGCGTGTTCAAAACTGGCGAAGAAGATTAGCTTTAGCCGTCCACACTACTCTAGCAATACTAATAATGACATACCGGGAGAGATGACCAGGATTCGGAAACTTAAAGTCACGAAACTTTATTTTCCCTAATACAAAGACATCTAAGCAGGGCGCCCTGTCTCGTCCCATAGTTCCCTATACCTCTGCCCCAAAAAACCCCGTCTACAAAAAACTATTTCCTTTGGGAGGAGTCAGAGCTTACGTCACAATTTCACAACATTTACACCATATCATTTGAGCCTATGCTACGTGTCGTTGTTCCATTGGCTTCCGATCCGTCATGTGACGTTTGGCTCCGCCCTTCGCGGCCATTTTATGAGTTCATTCTCTTCCACACGTTCCTTTATTCCCTGGGGGAAGGGTTTCTTTGTTATTTCTCACAACCCTCCCCGGGGCCAGTAACTTTCCACTCTAACAAAGAGTCCTGTAAAAGAGAACACTTCGGACAAACTTATGGTTAACATTTCTAAATAGCTAAAAAGGCATAACTTCACATCCCCTAAAAATATTATTCTCTTCACAGGGTTAGGAACGTTGGCTGAAAATCTTCTGCTTTTAACCTCTTAACTCCCACCTGAACCGAGCACATTTTCTCCAGTTTTAAAAGCTTCTACTAAATTATTATTAAATGATTACATTTTGTTGACATTTACATTTTTTCTAAAAAATACTTAGTAATTAGGCCAACACATTTAAAATAGTTGCTAGACTGTAGTAAACTGTTGTAAACTTCACAATCAGCACCAACCAAACTGCAGGAAAAAAATGCAACTTTATTCAGTAACGGAGTAATCTAATTCATTACTCTCCCCGTCGTTACAATGTCGTTATCGTTACTGGGTAAATAAAGTGGCTGATGCATTCTTCCTATCTAAAATTAACATTTCAGATATCTAAAGTATCTTTCCTGATAGGATATTTATGGAATTATAGGAGTAGCCATTGACATAACAAATGCTGCTGAGGACAGGTATTAGCTAAAATCCTTTGGGTCAGCTGACCAGTCTCCGAGTTTACAGGTATAAGCCATCAATAATCTTGAAAAACGGTGTACTTCATGTCCAGATGGGGCTGTTTTGCATATGTGACCCAGTCATTTTCAATGGTAGTGCTAAACCACTGCCCTTTTTGCAATTACACGTTTGGCCTGCGGCGTCGCTGTTTCGGCGGCTCCATTTTTGCTAGTAATTTTCCATATCTTCGGAGTAACAACACAGTAAGCAACTTTTCTTCCCAGATTGGGTAATCTTTTCATTGTTTTAGTCATTTAAGTTTGCAAAACACTCTGATAGATTGTCTTTTAAAATAGACATTTGAGTAGTTTTTATGGTTAAGTTACTGTCATGCTGTTTCAACGTAGCTTTGTTTTGCATTATGTCTGATGCCCTTATTCAGTGTAGTACGCTTTTTTTTATCACTACTATTTCATTATTACTCCTTTTCACTACTTTACACGTAAGTTGAGTGTGTTTAATTGTTTACAGTAACGCGGTTGCGATGCATTGACTCGATCAGTCACATGTAGTAATTGTAAGCTAAAACTAACATTTATTCCTGGATTTGTCAGGTTCTTTTTATGATTTTGGTTAATATGGTACTTTTGTTTATCATCCTTTGGTTTTAGCGCTCAAATCAATAAGTACGTGCGTAAACAGTAGTCCCAAGTCGGAGTTTTTTTTATTGTTGTTCACTTGACTGCAACTTGGATTAAAAGCTTTTTGTGCTACGTTTATATTTTGGTTTATTGCTGTCATGTACTGTAAAGTTATGAGTTAGAGTAATAAAATACAAAGCTACTCACAAATCAAGTTATTTCATTCACGTTGTTATCATGATTGTTTTGTTTGTGTACTATTCAAATTGAGGCATATATTTTGTATTTTTTATAATGCTTTGTAATATTTGGTGGAGTGGTATCATGATAAACAACTAATCTAATGGAATTCTTGTTGATGCCATTATTGGTCCCCAAATATATTACTTGTACTTCAACATTTAACATAACTATCTTATAATGATGCAAGTATAGTAGTTTGATTGGTGAATGATTGCACACTATGTTCTTTTAGTATTTTTTTTTAATTAATATTTCATAGTTTCTGATTACAATTTCTTGTGTCATTTCAAAGAAAATGAAGAAGACAGTTTTTTTCCCCTGGCCCAACGACCACGTTCCGGTCACTTTCTGCTTTGTTCCTCTCATGTGTGTTCTGCCTAAAGTCCAAGTGACTATTAATTGATACCATCTGCGATGAGGGTAAGTGACTTTTTATTATGCATGGTTGTGAATATGTGTGAAGTGGTGAGTGCTGTTTTGTATTTTAACATTTGATGTGAGTGCTTCCCCTGTTCAAATTATGTTTATTCTGGATAATGTGAAACGTTAAATAATCTCAAAACATAACAAGTCAACAAACGTGCAGGAGAAGTAACAGCTGAATGCTGTGTGTTCATTTTACTAACATTTGGTTAAACTTTAATGATTTAACAAAAATAAAAACTAATTGCAGTTTCTTCTCTACAGCTGCTTAGTCCATGACCATTGCCCTGGAGGAATCAGGAGATGGTCCACCCAAAACACTTTACAATAACTCAGTGTATAACTACAGCTCAGCCTTTACAGTGGATACTTTAACCTCTCTCATCTCTCCAGCTGTTCCTTCTGCGGTGCCTCTGAAGTCCCCTCTGCCTCTTCCACAAGAGCTTAAGTTTCTGCTTCCTGAGGCCAGAAACACCTCAGCTCCAGGTCTGTTTTTGTGATACATTTCTTCTTACATACCATGATGCACCTTCTTTATTTTTTTGGTTTATTTTTATTCTCAGAAACTCTTTCCCCTTCTGGTACTTCTCCTACAGCGCTCATTCAGTCCGACTCAGAGCCTTCAAATGAAGACGGAGCAGAAGGCCTGACAGATCCCAGGATGCCTTTTAGGAACTTTGTGGACACGGAGTTCTTCCAGAGGGAGGTGGAGGCCACAAGGCTGAGAGTGGATGAAAAACAGCAGCAGAAGAGGAAGAGAGAGGAGGAACAACAGAAGAGGAAGAGAGGGGAGTCACCTAGCCTGGAAAAATCCTGACTCACCACTGTACCAGCGAGTGAGTCTGGTCACCGTTGCGTCAAATCCATTTCCCACAGCGGTAGATACGCAAGCAAACAGGAAGCGGAGTAAACCAATCAGCGAAGGGCGGGCGTCTGCCGTTGATGCAGTGTTATTAGCGGTTTTGCGTTAATATTTGCGCAGGATTATGAATCACGAAACTCACCTACTGTTGATGTGTTTTTGGTCATTTACCGCCGATTGGAGACACGCTTTCTCTCTTTCGTGCGTCGTTCGTAGATTGTTATTGAGGGGACTTCCGCGTCCCGTGAGTGACGCTGCTCGCTAACAACACGTCACGGCAAATAAACGAATCTGATTGCACGTGAACGGATTGATTTTGCGGAAGCCGCGAACGAGGGCGGGGTGACCAGACTGATCCCCCGCTGGATAAAAAAATACAGAGGGGAATCATTCTGGTCTCACCAGGCTAGGAGTCACCTGCACCGGGCAGAAAGTGTCGGTTCTGCAAACATGAGCTGAAACAGGGTCCAAACAGCCCCCACATCCACACAGGTTTCGTTTTATATGTTTATATAGTAAACTGACTTTTTAAATAAAGTGAAATTAGTCCTTTATTATGCATACCTGGTTCATATATATATATATATATATATATATATATATATATATATATATATATATATATATATATATATATATATATATATATATATCCAATATCTATTATTACACATACACATAAATAGCGACAGTGGCGCAGATGGTAGAGCGGGTCGTCTCATGATCGGAAGGTCGTGGGTTCGAATCCCGCCTCCTGATGGTGCACATTGTCGTTGTGTCCTTGGGCAAGGCACTTCACCCACATTGCCTCCAGTGTCTGCCTACACTGGTAGCCCCCTAGGAGAGACCAACAGGCCCGGTTTGAACCGTGAGGCCGTCCTTCCGTGGACCCACCACCTGCAGAAGGAGCCATGGGGGCTGGTGCAATGTGATATGGGCAGCTCCGGCGGCTGCCCCCACGACCCGGCAACGGACAAGTGGAAGAAAATGGATGGATGGATGGACTTTTTAAAATATTGTCTGAAATGAGTGCTATACTGAATTATACATACCTACATAGAAAATGTTGTAAAATGACTGTTAAGTATATAACTACGAATCTATTATACACACCTATAAATAATATGTTTTAACTATCAATCTATTATACATACTTATCAATAATATTGATTTCATATTCCTTTTTTAAACACTGCTATTTTGGTTGTGCAACAATATCAGTGTTAATAATATAGTTAAAAATAATATTTTCACAGATGCAATGCTCTGTGAACGATGTTTTGACCCACTATAGAACTATTAATATCTAGCAAGACCTTTCAAAACTGGAATTATGTGTTGTCTTACATATTTTTCATGACAATATTACTTGTAGTAATGAGACTGTACAAACACATTGAAGTCTAGGGAGAGCGTAGCTGTCACAAAGGAGACATCTACGCTCCCCCCGCCGCCCTGATTTCTCAGGCCTATTTACAAATGAATAGACCCTGCTCCAGGACTTCTGGGGGGGTGTCAATCCTTGCGTTTTCACACCTCTGGGGGGAGGGGGTCATGCAGTAGGTCTAATGCCAAACTCTAAATGTAGTGCTAACATCTGAAGTTTATTGTATGATAAATGTTTGAAGGCCATATAGTCCATATGTTTTTTGAAGGAAATGTGATTCAAAATATAGCTTACTCTGTAAGAATTTTAATTAGAAATGAACTATGTTGTTACATTTTGTGTAAATATGTATAACTATGTTTCCAGTTACCAAACCGGATCAGGGGCTACAACATCTACTCCTATATATAAAAAAAACAACTATTTCCTGCTGTGCCAACACTATCGAGCATCCACTGAGAGGTAAGAATAAAATAAAAAAATAATATGTATAATAAAATGTATAGCCAGACCTTCCAGAATGGAATTATGTGTTGTCTTACATATTTTTCATGACAATATTACTTGTAGTAAAGATGATAGTAGTGTTACTTAATCATAATTAATACATTTTTGATTGTAGTTATTTTATTTCAGATTTATCTGGCATGGTCAATGGTAGTAAGGACCAACAGTGTTTCAGAAGCAAAAAGGTGTCAGACAATTGCTGTAGCTAACAATGAAGTGATTCTTGACTGTGTACTTTCCGTTAAAGACTTAAATGTGTTTTGTCTGTTTTTTTACAGTGGGAGAACCTGCCATCTGTGGCTACATACTTCTGTGCTTGTCTAGAGGATTTTGGACAACAGAAGAATGATTCTGATGAGCACTCTTCTAAGATCATCAATAAAACTGCAGTCGTCAGAGGCCTCAGATTACAGGTTAATGTATTTTTCTGTTTATCACCGTCTTATAATCAAGTCATGCATTTAGATGTACATGGATTTATTAAATTGGCCTAAATGAATATCAGAGAAGTAAGATTTATTAATATTTTTATCAAAACTTAGGCCTGGAAAAAAAATGTGTCTGTGGCATCTGACCGAGGCTCTTTCCGAAACCGCCTCTTTCTTTTTGCTTCACACTTCCTCTAGTTCCTCAGTGAAGGCTCTACTGAAGGTCCTTCAGTAGAGCCTTGGAGCTGTGTCTTTCAGACGGACTCTCCCTCATCCCACAGAACAGACACGTCGCTGACAGCTCCACCCAATAATGTTACAAGAATCACAAGTTTGATAATACTTTGAACTGGAAATTTCCCCTTAGAATTTTAGATTTTTCATATTTAGATTATATTTTAGCTTAGCAATGAAATTAAATTAGGTCTCATTTCTGCTTGCTTTTTCATTATCAAATATCTATATGACTGTAAAATTTGACTCTTCTAAATGAACATGGAACTGAAATAGTTTGTGTTGCTCATGGGCCTGCTCTGGTGTAACATACACCTGTGAGTCTGCATTGATGCTTATAAGCCACTTCTGCTGCTGTGGGGTCTGTTTAGGACAGACCTTTCCTTCAAGGGAACACGCATTTTGAGTGCGTAGGAAAAGGGAGGATGCGGTTTCAGTTCCACAATCACCCATTATCATCCCAGATACTAGACTTTATTTTTTAACTAATAATCTACTCATATGGGCCCCAAAACTGTACATACAAATGTAATTAAAAAATAATTTAAAAAAATTGGAATATGAAGTATTTACCACCAACATACAATGAACTAGTTAAAGTAAATTAAACTTAACCGTACTTTTTAATTTCAGGTCTGACCGGCTGACGTCAAGGATTCAAGCTGCTTTTCCTCCGATCACCGTCTAATCTGAGAAATAATAGTGAACTTGTGTCGCTGAAACACTTTGAACAAGGACTGTAGTTCAGGGGTTACACTCTACATCAGAAAGAGAGTCTACACAGGACTCTAACTACAAGAACTTTTAAGCCTCCTTGCCTGGATAGAGGGTGTGTTCGAACAGTGGTTCCCAACCTGGGGGGCAGTCCTTCCCACCGGGGGCTCCTGGGACAGAAAGTGGGGCCCAGAGCTTTGTGTGGTCAGAGGGTCAGGTCATAAATTTGCACAAATGAAATGGTTAAAAATCACAACGGAGAACGGAGTACAGGTTCTTAAAACAATCTAATTTCAGAAAATGTGTTATCTGTAAATATGTTCATGTTTTGATGTTTTTGGATAATTGGACTGAGAGGCCTGACTGCAGCATGCGCAGGATGGGCTTCAAGATAAAAGGTTGGGAACCACTGCATTAGAAGGTCTTACATTGAATGAATTACAAGATCTAACAGGCAAGACTGAAGTCAAGCTTTCGTCCATATGTCAAGATACACTTGATCTGCAGCTGATGCTTATAAATCACAAAAAATAAAAGAATGTTTGAAACTTATCTGGAGCAATTTATTTATGTTCATAAAATCTAATCTGAAAATGTTATATGTGGAAATGGTAGGTCCCATAGTGTGCTTGATTCAGTAGGACGCATATTTCAAAAAGGCATCATTTCAAAAGTTATTTCTTAAAAACTAGCACTCTTGTTGGTGGCTTTGACGAAGTGGTTATTGTTGTTTGTTTACATGCGCGTAGTGATATTAGCGTGATTTTGGCTTAGACCTACGTGAATTCTCGATGCTGATTGGTTGAAAATCGAGCTCAACCGTTTTACTACTCAATATGCCGTTAATATAGTGCGCCAATAAATTACACTTTTCTCATTAACTGCAGGATAATGCGTGGAGAACTTTTTGCTTGTATTCCTTTTATTAACGTTGAACATATTGAACAAAAGAAAAAGTAGTGCCCCGTTTGTCGGAGCAAAACTGAACAATACAGCTCACGTACAACGGCCTAACTGTGAGGTGCTCTTCATATCATGCTTTACAACAAAAAACGTAACATGTATTCCTACTGGTATTTTATTCAGCTCGCTTGGGATGGTAGTAGATCGCCCACACACTCCCCCTCCCCGCGTCCCCCCAAAGCCTCCCGCCATGCCTCTTTCGCGGAGTTTGAATTTTGAGAGTGGGTGGAGTAAGCTCTGGAAGGGGTGTTTAGTTGGTCTCTCTCTCTCTCTCTCTCTAAACATGTAAACTTAAAAAAAAAGAAGAAAAATATATATAACCGCTCACGGGTGAGACTCGGCTCTCATCGTTCACTTAAAGAGTAACTAAACACCAAATCAAGTTTTTTTTACTGATAAACTGTCTCAGTGGGTGTCTCATAGTGTTGTCTACTGGTCCCTGACATTATTCTGACATTATAGCGCAAACATGTGTAAAATCTTAACTTTAGCGTGAAAATGAATGGGTTGCGCCCCCTTCAGGGTAAACTCTGCTACTAAATTAGAATTTCCTGATTGGCTGGAGACGTGTCCACGGCCTCCACAGAACGTCATAAGCTGCACCAGCTCCACACATCGTCATCAGGTGCTGCCCATTGTCCCGCCCTGTACCTGTGGTTTATAACCAAGTCCCTCCCACGTAATCAGTCTGCTGTGATTGTGCCAATGCAAAGGCCCACACACTCACCCCCCGCATGTCACCCCCAAACTTCAGAGACCGCCTCTTTCACAGCAATTTTTGACTTTTGTTTGTGGGTGGGGAAAGGCTTTGGCACGCCCGTTTAGGTACTCTTTAAAAGAGCCGGCTCTTTGTACCGACTCGTTCGCAGCGGCCCATGTAAAAAGAGAAAGCGTTACAAAAGTGTCAAAGCCGTACTAGAACCAGGGACCTTCTGCACAAGAGACCAGCACGTTGTCAGTGAGCTATAAAGCCACAGAGAAATCACGGTTTGCAGGCACATTTAGGTGGTTAATTCGTCAAATTTATTTTAGTTTATAAACTGGTGTTCACTGAACAAAGATTATGAAACTATCACCTGGATAAAGTTGGTACAGTCCAATCAATCGGAGATAGATAGGAAGAATGTAGTTTTAGATGAAATAAATAAAAGCTGATAACATTACGTAATTGCACACCAACACACGGAGCTAAAATGCCTCAGACAAGAATCGAACCCCGGTCTCCCGCTTGCCAATCTATAGCGCTAACAATCAGGCCAGCGTACTCTCACGAGCCAGACAAAGTTTGCTTGCAGGCTTATACCTGAGCATTTAAGTTGTCGGCAGAGCTAAGGCGGACTTAACCTGCCACATTGTGGCGATAAGATGTAATATATTTCACGCAGCTCTATGAATCATGAAAAGCGGGAATGAAGACGCCAAAACGTAATGGGGTCCACTGTATCTCACAACCACTGATTAAAACACAATTAAATCAAGGGCAAATATCAATAAATTATTTGGGCTATTTGCAAAGAAAAAAAAAGTAAAAAGTAAGTAATACTTTAATAAGTCCTATTTCATTGTCTCTGCTATAGTTTTGTTATATGCAATATAAAGTTATTAACAGTAAATGGGGTAAAAAATCAAAATAAAATTGAAATCACAATATTAAATATTAAAACTACTTGCATTTGACTTTGACTTAACATTTCATTTCACAGCTCTCACTTTGTGGAAAAAAATATCGGGATATATATTGTATATCGATATTCAACCTAAATTTATTGGGATATGACTTTTGGTCCATATCGCCCAGCCCTCCTCTATCATATCTCTATCATAACTCTATCATATCTCTATCATAACTCTATCATAGCTCTATCATAGCTCTATCATAGCTCTATCATAACTCTATCGCTCTATCATAACTCTATCGCCTATCATAGCTCTATCATAGCGCTATCATAACTCTATCATAGCTCTATCATAGCTTTATCATAGCTCTATCATAGCTCTATCATAACTCTATCGCTCTATCATAACTCTATCGCTCTATCATAGCTCTATCATAGCTCTATCATACCTCTATCGGTCTATCATAGCTCTATCATACCTCTATTGGTCTATCATAGCTCTATCATACCTCTATCGGTCTATCATAGCTCTATCATACCTCTATTGGTCTATCATAACTCTATCATAGCTCTATCATAGCTCTATCGTAACTCTATTATAGCTCTATCGTAACTCTATTATAGCTCTATCATAACTCTATTATAGCTCTATCGCCTATCATAGCTCTATCATAGCTCTATCGCCTATCATAGCTCTATCATAGCTCTATCATAGCTCTATCATAACTCTATCATAGCTCTATCATAGCTCTATCATAACTCTATCATAGCTCTATCATAACTCTATCATAGCTCTATCATAACTCTATCATAACTCTATCATAACTCTATCATAGCTCTATCATAGCTCTACCATAGCTCTATCATAACTCTATCATAGCTCTATCATAACTCTATCATAACTCTATCATAGCTCTATCATAGCTCTACCATAGCTCTATCATAACTCTATCATAGCTCTATCATAACTCTATCATAACTCTATCATAACTCTATCATAGCTCTACCATAGCTCTATCATACCTCTATCGTCTATCATAGCTCTATCATAACTCTATCATAGCTCTATCATAGCTCTATCATACCTCTATCGGTCTATCATAGCTCTATCATAACTCTATCATAGCTCTATCATAGCTCTATCTTAACTCTATCTTAACTCTATCATAGCTCTATCATAGCTCTATCATAACTCTATCATAGCTCTATCATAGCTCTATCTTAACTCTATCTTAACTCTATCATAGCTCTATCATAACTCTATCATAGCTCTATCATAGCTCTATCATAACTCTATCATAGCTCTATCATAGCTCTATCATAACTCTATTATAGCTCTATCATAACTCTATCATAACTCTATTATAGCTCTATCATAACTCTATTATAGCTCTATCATAGCTCTATCATAACTCTATCATAACACTGTACATGCTTCCATTGGGTCAGCTAATAAACAGTAACAATGTGTCGTACCACAACTACGCAGATGACACTCAGATCTACGTGTCACTGACGGCAGGTGAACATGGGCCTGTAGATACTCTGTGATGATACAGGTGAACATGGGCCTGTAGATACTCTCTGTCACTGATACAGGTGAACATGGGCCTGTAGATACTCTCTCTCACTGATACAGGTGAACATGGGCCTGTAGATACTCTCTGTCACTGATACAGGTGAACATGGGCCTGTAGATACTCTCTGTGACTGATACAGGTGAACATGGGCCTGTAGATACTCTCTGTCACTGATACAGGTGAACATGGGCCTGTAGATACTCTCTGTCACTGATACAGGTGAACATGGGCCTGTAGATACTCTCTGTGACTGATACAGGTGAACATGGGCCTGTAGATACTCTCTGTCACTGATACAGGTGAACATGGGCCTGTAGATACTCTCTGTCACTGCATCGAACAGATCAGTTTGTGGATGCAAACAACTTTCTGCAACTAAATTCAGACAAAACTGAGATCATTGTCTTTGGCCCACAGACACAAAGACAGTGTTATCAGTCACCTTGAGTCTCTCGCTCTGAAACCAAAAATCAGGTTAGAAATCTAGGGGTGTATTCAGACCAGAAAAGTCCTTTGCTCCACTTGTTTGTTCCGGATCAAAAGTGGACTTTTTTTTTTTCGTTTGGTGCAGTTCGCATTCAGACTGTACTTTTTGCAAGTGAACTATATTTGTAAACACATACACGTGTGTGACGATCGATGCTCCCATTGGACAGCAATGACCACAACAAATGAAGTAAAAATGAATATTTGACGCTTACTATGATAATAAAGAAACGTAAGAGACTTACCATTAACGTAAGCTCCACCGGAGTCGCTGGTGTAAGAGGTGTTTTGTGCGGGTGAATGGTCGTCTGCTGAGCTGTTTGTTTCTATTATGTCCACTGGACAAACTGTTGGTCTTGTTCCTCCGCTCTTCTTTAATGCGTCTCGTAAGTTTGGCGAAGTTTTTTCCACTTTGACGCGGCTGTTCAGGAGACCGCTCGAAGCCCCTCTCCTTCATTTCTCGCTAAACATGCTGAACACGAACGCATTTTTGTGAGTCCTTTTTAGCAGTTGGGTTAAGTGCGCATCTGCCCAAATATCCAGGAGGCGCGGTCTCGTCGTTGCCCCAGGTCTGTCCACGGCTCATTGTTTGTAGCATCCATCCAGTATTAGCGTTAGCGGCCGCGCAGGGCTACTTTTTCCCATTGAATTATATACTTTTTCCCCACGGTGCCTTGCTACGGTGGCTTGTTAAGGCCAAAAAGGCGCACGTATCCTGGAGTTGTTTCGGATCAACAGTGGTTTATATTCACACCTGAAGCGAACTGCACCAGAGTCCGTTTGGAAGTGGACCGAGACCACCTGAAAAAGTGGGTCTCGGTCCGCTTCTTTGATCCGCAACAGGATTCGTTTGTTGTATTCACACCTGCATAAAAAGTCCGGACCAGCGTTTGAAACGAACCCTGGTCCGTTTAAAGTGGACCAAACAGTGCAGGTCTGAATACACCCTAGGAGTAATCATGGACTCAGACCTGAACTTAAACAGCCACATCAAAGCAATAACGTCATCAGCTTTTTACCATCTGAAGAACATTGCTAAGATCAGAGGAATAGTGTCAAAACCAGACTTAGAGAGACTCATCCATGCATTTGTCTCCAGCAGGTTAGACTACTGTAACGGCTGCTCACTGGCCTTCTAAACGAGCTGTTAGAGCTGCAGAACATCCAGAACGCTGCTGCTCGAGTCCTGACAAGAACCAGGAAATACGACCACATTAGTCCAGTGCTCCGGTCTCTGCACTGGCTTCCTGTCACTCAGAGAATAGAATTTAAAACAGCTCTGCTTGTGTACAAGTCTTTTCATGGTTTAGCACCAAAGTCCATCTCTGACATGTTAGAGCCGTATGAACCATCTCGGGCCCTGAGAACTTCAGGGAGGGGTCTCCTGGTGGTTCCCAGAGTCAATAATAAACACGGTGAGGCTGCGTTTCAGTTTCATGCAGCTAAAATCTGGAACAGTCTTCATGAGGATGTGAGACAGGCCTCAACTCTGACAATGTTCAAATCCAGGCTGAAAACAGCTCTTTTTACCCGTGCATATGAAAACTGAAAGTATTTAATCTGCACTCTTGCTTTTTACTGTCATTGATTAACTTTATGTTTTATTGATTGATTTTAATCTGTTTTCTTGTAATTTTATGCAACTTTGAAGCACTTTGAATTGCCTTGTGTATGAATTGTGCTCTACAAATAAACTTGTCTGACTTGCCTATCATAACTCTATAATAGCTCTATCATTACTCTATCATAGCTCTATCATATCTCTATCATAAATCTATCATAGCTCGATCATAACTCTATCATAGCTCTATCATAGCTCTATCATAACTCTATCATAGCTCTATCATAGCTCTATCATAGCTCTATCATAGCTCGATCATAACTCTATCATAGCTCTATCATAGCTCTATCATAACTCTATCATAACTCTATCATAACTCTATCATAGCTCTATCATAGCTCTATCATAGCTCTATCATAGCTCGATCATAACTCTATCATAACTCTATCATAACTCTATCATAGCTCTATCATAGCTCTATCATAGCTCTATCATAGCTCTATCATAGCTCTATCATAACTCTATCATAACTCTATCATAGCTCTATCATAGCTCTATCATAGCTCTATCATAGCTCTATCATAGCTCGATCATAACTCTATCATAGCTCTATCATAGCTCTATCATAACTCTATCATAACTCTATCATAGCTCTATCATAGCTCGATCATAACTCTATCATAGCTCTATCATAACTATATTAACTCTATCATAGCTCTATCATAACTCTATCATAACTCTATTATAGCTCTATCATAACTATATTAACTCTATCATAACCCTATCATAACTCTATCATAACTCTATCATAACTATATTAACTCTATCATAGCTCTATCATAACTCTATCATAACTCTATTATAGCTTATCATAACTCTATCGCTCAACTCTATCATAGCTCTATCATAGCTCTATCATAGCTCTATCATAACTCTATCATAGCTCTATCATAACTCTATCATAGCTCTATCATAACTCTATCATAGCTCTATCATAGCTCTATCATAGCTCTATCATAGCTCTATCATAACTCTATCATAGCTCTATCATAACTCTATCATAGCTCTATCATAACTCTATCATAGCTCTATCATAACTCTATCATAGCTCTATCATAACTCTATCATAGCTCTATCATAACTGTATCATAGCTCTATCATAACTCTATCATAGCTCTATTAACTCTATCATATCTCTATCATAGCTCTATCATAGCTCTATCATAACTCTATCGCTCTATCATAACTCTATCATAGCTCTATCATAGCTCTATCATAGCTCTATCATAACTCTATCATAGCTCTATCATAACTCTATCATAACTCTATCATAGCTCTATCATAACTCTATCATAACTCTATCGCTCTATCATAACTCTATCATAGCTCTATTAACTCTATCATATCTCTATCATATCTCTATCATAACTCTATCGCCCTATCATAGCTCTATCATAACTCTATCATAACTGTATCATAACTGTATCATAGCTCTATCATAGCTTCCCTTTATTTATTTTTATTAGGTTTGTTTTCCAAACCATTTTCCCATTTTTTCCAAAATTTTCATATCCTCCTTTTTTTTTCCTTTTTTTTCTTTTTTTTACAACATTTCTTTACATTGGAGATAAACTAGATGTTGTACATTTTTGCAGATCTTCCAAACAGTAATTTCGATATGATCTTGTAGACGATATACGAGGTAATTTTTGCGGCCCGCGAGATGATTATTGATTTATTTAGTGGCCATACCGCCTTTGCTGTGCCCAATCCCGTCAGATCTTGGAAGCTAAGCAGGGAAGGGCCTGGTTAGTACTTGGATGGGAGACCGTTTGGTAACACCAGGAAGCCTAGCAAATGTAGTGAGTGAGTGACTGGTTGGTGGTGGTCGGAGGTGCCGATGGCGCAAACTGGTAGCCTCGCTTCTGTCAGTCTACCCCAGGGCAGCTATGGCTACAATAGTAGCTTACCACCATCAAGTATGGAGTGAATGAATAGTGCAATGTAAAGCGTCTTTGAGTGTCCAGAAAAGCGCTATATAAAACCGATGCATTATTATCATTATTATTTATATTACATGCGGCCCGCCAGTAAATTGCATTAAACACGTTAGAACTACATTTCCCATGAGGCACCGCGCGGTCAATGTTGCTGCGGATGCGAGAATGACGACAACATCAGACAGGGGAAGAGAGATGCGGCGCTTTTGCAGATGATTTATCAACTTTTCTCAACAAAGAAACAGACTAACAGCAGCGGACTGAGAGAGGAGCTTCTGAAACAGGTGGAGACTGTCAGAACGCGAGGGAGAAACTTTAGTTGTTCAGCTAAACATGAGCTGGAAAAGTTACAGCACTGCAGTATGACAATAAGCACCTTTACCATCTTTACCTTTATGACTTTGCAAAGTGAACACATCGTAATTAGTGTTTAAAAGCGTCACAACAGTAGCCTGGCCTTAGCCATCCGTAAACTCTGGTAAATTATAATTTCCCTACATGTACGAAACGAAATGAGTACGAGGGTAAAACCAGGCCATCACAACAGTAAAGTGAGGAGCCTTTTCTCTCCATCTCTCTCTCAGAGCCACATTATCATGTCAATTAATTTAATCTTTATTAAAGCAGTACTCTTGCCCCTAGAGGCCATAAGCGCAACTGCAGGTGTCTTGGGAAGTTACGATTTTTTAACTTATTAAATGTCTTGGAGAGTAAATACTACGCTGACAGAAAAGGTGAAGGGAGAGAGTGGTGTTGTACATCCAGTTATACAATGGAAATAATTTGTTTCACTCAAACTTGGCTGTAAATACTGTTTAAGTGGCGCTAGCCCGCAGTTAGCTTTGCCCGTTAGCCTTTTAGCATCTTCTCTGTGATTCTATTAGTGTGTATTGGTTGCTCCGCCCCGGTGGCAGTCAAGTTGCAAGCATGGTTTTCTGGCCAGAGACACCAGGGGAGATGAAAGACCCTCCAATCATCCCATTAACACTTGTATTACCCCAGAGGGACTACGGAAAGGATTTATTAAGGTAAACACGTTACTTAGTACTGCTTTAAGGACACATGTGCGACCACATGATCCATAGTTAAATTAAAATAGAGAATATGGAAATGTATAAAAAATACTGCAAATAATTACAGTAACATTGACAGTAAACAATATAAGCCCTATAAATCAGCTCAGTGAGTGAATCTCACTGAGCTGATCTCAGACTCACCAGAGTCTGTAAAATGGCATTTGGAGAGTTGCCAAGTCTACACATTCATTGATGTATTTATTTATATTACAGGGTCATTGAAAATTAACACAGTACAAAACAAGTTTGTAGCTGATGCTCATTATCAGCTCCAGTCCCTGGTTGGGCCTTTCTACACTACATTAAAATGACATTTGAATTACATTTTACATTTCTTTCTAAATAGGCCAACAGACAGAAACTGGCCCTGACTCCTGAAAGATCATTCACTGATGTCCTGAACCAATTTACCTGAACCAAAAAGAGATTAATTACAAAAACACTAATTGTCTAAGTCTGTAATTTCTAATTTAGAAGCTCAGCAAATGTTTGGCCGATTGGAAACCTGGAAGCTTAACAATGTGCAGATGGTTAATGTACAGTCTATTTAAGGTATATTACAGCAAACAATAAAAAGTTGCTATATCATAATTGACTTAATAAAAAAGGCTTTGTCTCATGCGGCCCCCGACCAACAGTGGGTTTGCATTGTTGGCCCCCAGTCCAAATGAGTTTGAGGTTTAAATGAAATGAATGAATCCCAAATCCTTTTAGCCTGAGGCTCAGAGCACCTTCAGTCTGATGTAATGTTGCCGTTGTAGAAAGTGAACTGTTGTCAGGATGAGGATGTGGTGGAATCTCAGTTTCCCTCAGGAGATTTGTTTACAGATTTCTCCTGAGGGAAACGACTCAAGACCCTTCATTGAAGATGGAAAACTCCTGTGCAACTGAGAGCCTACACAGACAACTTTCCTCAGGAGACATCAAAGTTTATTCTTCTCTTCAGGTGCGTGAGCGGCTGGGCGAGGCGTCCGAGCAGATGCAGCACATCAACAAACAGATCAAGAAGAGCTTAATGGACCTCACCTACTTCAAGGTGGAGGAGAACATCATCAACCATTTCAGGAAGTACGTGGACATCCTCAACGAAGACGCCGAGTTCAGAGAGGCCGAGAAGGAGGAGTTCCTCGATCACTTCAAAAGAACTGGGGGAGTCGGAAACCTGAACAGGCTGTTCGACGCTGTGATGGGTAATGGCTGTGAGTCGGTCCTGAAGATCACCATGGACTACGTGGAGAAGGACCGTCGGGCAGTGGAGGAGTTCTGCGCGAGGCTGAAGAAGCTGTTCTGCGTGGGGCTGATCGCGCTGCTGGGCTACACCGCGCTGAATGACTGCGGAGACGAGGAGCGGCTGCTGAAGGAGTGGGGCGACAAGATGGCCGAGGTGCAGAAGAGTATGAACGCCGTGATCCAGGAGTGCATCAACAGCTTCCCCGAACAGGCGGTGGAGGACGAGAAACAAGTGGTGAAGGATAATCCCGGGCTCGGAGTCGAGCCGCTGGCACAGGCCGTGTTCCAGAAGCTCAAGTGCAAGTATGATACTAATCTCTTAGTTTGAACTCGGTGAGAGCAAACAACAGCCTAAAACTTGCAATGCATTTTTCCCATATTTACTGTATGTCAGTAATCTACAGCAAAACTTTCACTCGATATCTCTACTTTTATTTTGTTCCATATTCACCTGCACCGCCTCGCCTTAATAGCTTTGTACAGTCAGGTCCATCAATATTGGGACATCCACTCAATTCTTCAGACTTTCAGCTTTAATTTGAGAGTATTTTCTTCCAAATCGGATGAACAGTGCAGGAATTACAAGCGTTTGTATGTGAACCTCCCACTTTTTAAGGGACCAAAAGTAATGGGACAAAGTAACAATTATAAATCTTTGCAGTCAGTTACAGCCTGACGTGTTGAAGGCATAGACTTCACCAGACTCTGGGTTTGACCCCTGGTGATGCTCTGCCAGGCCTCTAATGTCTTCAGTTCCTGCTTGTTCTTGGAGCATTTTCCCTTCAGTTTGGTCTTCAGCAAGTGAAATGCTTCTCAGCTGGATTCATGTCAGGTGATTGACTTGGCCACTGAATAACATTCCACTCCTTTGCCTTAAAAAGCTCTTTGGTGCTTTGGGTCATTGTCCATCTGCACTGTGAAGCATTTGGCTTAATATGAGCTCATCATATCGCCCAAGACACTTCAGAATTCATCCTGCTGCTTTTATCAACAGGCACATCAAGAATAAATACAAGGAAACCTGTTCCATTGGCCCAGACAAGCCCATGCCATGATGCTGCACCACCATGTTTCACTGGGGAGGTGGATGTTTCCTTTCTTTCTCCAGACTCTTCTCTTCCATCACTCTGGTACAAGTTGATCTTTGTCTCATCTGTCCTAGGATGTTATTTCAGAAATGTAATGGCTTTTTAGATGTGTTTTGCCTCCTGTTTTTGAGGCTCACCTGTGGTTTACACTTTGTGGTTAATCGTCTTCTTTTGATTGTTGACTTTGACAAACATACACCACCTCCTGGAGACGGTTTTTGATCTGACCTGTTGTTGTGAAGGGGTTTTCTTCACCAGGGAAAGAATTCTTTGGTCATCCACCACATTGGTCATCCAGGTCTTTTGGTGTTGTTCAGCTCACCGGTGTGTTCTTTCTTTTTAATAATGTTCCAAACTGTTGATTTAGTCACGCCTACATATTTGCTGTCTCTCTAATGGGTTTGTTTTGATTTTTCAGCCTAATAATGGCTTGTTCATTGATAGTGACAGCTCTTTGGATCTCATATTGATAATTAACCGCAACAGTAGCCAAAATGCAAATATCACATATCTCAGGTATGACTGGGTGTTCTGGTCCAGGTGGTGTTGTTTTTAATAACGTTATATTTCCAGGTATGACTGGGTGTTCTGGTCCAGGTGTTGTTGTTTTTAATAACGTTATATTTCTCAGGTATGACTGGGTGTTCTGGTCCAGGTGGCGTTGTTTTAATAACGTTATATTTCCAGGTATGACTGGGTGTTCTGGTCCAGGTGGCGTTGTTTTAATAACGTTATATTTCAGGTATGACTGGGTGTTCTGGTCCAGGTGGCGTTGTTTAATAACGTTATATTTACAGGTATGACTGGGTGTTCTGGTCCAGGTGGTGTTGTTTTAATAACGTTATATTTACAGGTATTACTGGGTGTTCTGGTCCAGGTGTTGTTGTTTTTAATAACGTTATATTTCTCAGGTATGACTGGGTGTTCTGGTCCAGGTGGTGTTGTTTTAATAACGTTATATTTCCAGGTATGACTGGGTGTTCTGGTCCAGGTGGTGTTGTTGTTTTTTAATAACGTTATATTTCCAGGTATGACTGGGTGTTCTGGTCCAGGTGGTGTTGTTGTTTTTAATAACGTTATATTTCCAGGTATGACTGGGTGTTCTGGTCCAGGTGGTGTTGTTGTTTTTAATAACGTTATATTTCTCAGGTATGACTGGGTGTTCTGGTCCAGGTGGTGTTGTTTTTAATAACGTTATATTTCCAGGTATGACTGGGTGTTCTGGTCCAGGTGGCGTTGTTTTAATAACGTTATATTTCCAGGTATGACTGGGTGTTCTGGTCCAGGTGGTGTTGTTTTAATAACGTTATATTTCAGGTATGACTGGGTGTTCTGTCCAGGTGTGTTGTTTTTAATAACATTATATTTCCAGGTATGACTGGGTGTTCTGGTCCAGGTGGTTTGTTTTTAAATTTCATTCATTCATTCATGTCATTTTCCTTCCACTTGTCTGTTGCCGGGTCGTGGGGGCAGCCGCCGGAGCTGCCCAAATCACATTGCACCAGCCCCCCCATGGCTCCTTCTGCAGGTGGTGGGTCCACGGAAGGACGGCCTCACGGTTCAAACCGGGCCTGTTGGTCTCTCCTAAGGCGCTACCCAGTGAAGGCAGCACACTGGAAGCAAGTGGGTGATAGTGCCTTGCCCAAGGAACACAACGACAATGGTTGCACCGTTCAGGGGCGGGATTCGAACCCACAACCTTCCGATCATGAGACGACCCGCTCTAACGCATCTGCGCCACTGTCGCCCCTGTTTGTTTTTAAATAACGTTTCATATTTCTCAGGTATTGACTGGGGTGTTCTGTGTCCAGGTGTTGTTTTTAATAAGTTATTTTCTCAGGTATTGCTGGGTGTTCTGGTCCAGGTGTGTTGTTTTTAAAATAACGTTATATTTCTTCAGGTATGACTGGCTTGTTCTGGTCCAGGGTGTTGTTGTTTTTAATAACGTTATATTTCCAGGTTATGACTGGGTGTTCTGGTTCCGTGTGGCTGTTGTTTTTTATCGTTATATTCGAGGTATGGACTGGTGTTCTGGTCCAGGTGTTTGTTGTTTTTTTAATAACGTTATATTTCAGGTATTGACTGGGGTGTTCTGCGTTGCCGTGTGGTGTTGTTTTTAATAATGTTATATTTCTAGTATGACTGGGGTGTTCTGGGTCCGTGTTGCCGATTGTTTTTTAATAACGTTATATTTCCAGTTGACATGATGGGTGTCTGGTCCAGGTGTGTTGTTTTTATAACGTTATATTTCTCCAAGTAATGACTGGGTGTTCTGGGTCCAGGTGTTGTTGTTTTTAAATAACGTTATATTTTCCAGGTATGACTGGGTTGTTCTGGTCCAGGTGGTGCTTGTTTTAACGTTATTTACGAGCGTTACTGGGTGTTCTGGTCCAGGTGTGTGTTGTTATTAACGTCTATATTTCCAGGTATGACTGGGTGTTCTGTCCGTGTTGGTGTTTGTTTTTATAATGTTTATTTCCAGGTATGACTGGTGTTCTGGTCCAGGTGGTTGTTTTAATAAGTATATATTTTCAGTATGATGGTTTCGGTCCAAGGTGTTGTTGGTTTTAATAACGTTTATATTTCCAGGTATGACTGTGTGTTCTGGTCCAGGTGGTGCTGTTTTTTAATAACGTTATATTTCCAGGTATGACTTGGGTGTTTCTGAGTCCAGGTGGTGTTGTTTTTTAATAATGTTATATTTCAGGTATGACTGGGTGTTCTGGTTAGGTGGCGTTGTCTGTATTTTAATACGTCATATTTCCAGTAATGACTGGGTGTTCTGGTACCAGGTGTTGTTGTTTTTAATAACGTTATTATTTACAGGTATGACTGGGTGTATTCTGGTGCCAGGTGGGTTGTTTTTTAATAACTTATATTTACAGGTATGACTGGTGTTCTTGGTCCGGGTGTTGTTGTTTTTAATAACTGTATATTTTCCAGGTTATGGACTGGCGTTGTTCTGTTCCAGGTGGTGTTGTTTTTATAACGTTATATTTACAGGTATGGACTGGTGTTCTGGTCCAGGGCGTTGTTTTTAATAACGTTATAATTTCCAGGTATGACTGGGTGTTCTGGTCGGTGGTTTGTTTTTAATAACGTTATATTTCCAGGTATGACTGGGTGTTCTGGTCCAGGTGGTTTGTTTTTAATAACGTTATATTTCTCAGGGTATGATCTGGGAGTTTCTGGTCCAGGTGGTGTTGTTAATTAACGTTATATTTCCAGGTATGACTGGGTGTTCTGGTCCAGGTGGTTTGTTTTTTAATACGTATTATATTTCCAGGTATGATGGGTGTTCTGGTCCAGGTGGTTTGTTTGTTAATAACGTTTATATTTCCAGGTTTATGGACTGCGTGTCTGGTCCAGGTTGGTGTGTTTTTAATAATGTTATATTTCCAGGTATGGTGACTGGGTGTTCTGGTTCCTGGTGGGTGTTGTTTTAATTAACGTTATATTTCTCAGTATGACTGGGTGTTCTGGTCCACGGTTGGTTTGTTTAATAAGTTATATTTCCAGGTATTGACTGGAGTTCTGCGTGGTCCAGTGTTGTTGTTTTGAATAACGTTATATGTTCCAGGTATGACTGGGTGTTCTGATCCAGGGTGTGTGTTTTTTAATAAAGTTATATTTCCAGGGTATGACTGGGTGTTCTGGATTCCAGTGGTGGTGTTTGTATAACGTTATATTCTCAGGTATGACTTGGCGTGTTCTGGTCCAGGTGGTGTTGTTTTAATAACGTTATATTTCCAGGATAATGACTGGGGTGTTCTGGTCCAGGTGGTGTTGTTTTTAATTATGTTATATTTCCAGTATGACTGGGTGTTTTCTGGTCCAGGTGTTGTGTTTTAATAACGTTATATTTTCAGGTATGACTGGGTTTCTGGTCCATGTCTGGTGTTGTTTTAAATAATGTTATATTTCCAGGTATGACTGAGTGGTTCTGGTCCAGGTGTGTTGTTTTTAATAACGTTTTATATTTCCAGGTGGACTGGGTTGTTCTGGTCGTGTGCGGTGTTTTAATACCGTTATATTTCAGGTATGACTGGGTGTTCTTCCAGGTGGTGTTGTTAGTTTTTTAATTAACGTTATATTTCTCAGGTAATGACTGGGGTGTTCTGGTTCGGGTGAGTGTTGTTTTTAATAATGTTATATTACTCAGGTATGACTGGGTGTTCTGTCCAGGTGGTGTTGTTGTTTTTAATAATGTTGATATTTCCAGTATGACTGGGTGTTTCTGGTCAGGTGGTGTTGATTTTTAATAACGTATATTTCCAGGTATGACTGGGTGTTTCTGGTTCCAGGTGGCGTTGTTCTTATAGTTATATTTTTCCAGGTATGACTGGGTTTCGGTCCAGGTGGCGTTGTTTTTAATAACGTCATATTTCCACAGGTTATGACTGGTGTTTCTGGGCCAGGTGGACGTTGTTTAATAACGTTATAATTTTCCATGGTTGAATGGAGTGTTCTTGGTCCAGGTGGCGATTGTTTTAATAACGTTTATTTACAGGTATCGACTGGGTGTTCTAGGTCCAGGTGTTGTTGTTTTTAATAACGTTATATTTCCAGCGTATGACTGGGTGTTCTGGTCCAGGTGGTGTTGTTTTTTACATAACATATAATATTTCCAGGTATGACTGGGTGTTCTGGTCCAGGTGGTTTGTTTTTATTAATTTCATTCATTCATTCAATTTTCTTCCACTCTGTCTGTTGCGGGTCGTGGGGGGGCAGCCGCCGGAGCTGCCCAATCACATGCACCAGCCCCTGGCTCCTTCTGCAGGTGGTGGGTTCACGGAAGGACGGGCCTCACGGTCAAACCGGCCTGTTGGTCTCTTCTAAGAGGGCTACCAGTGTAAGCAGACACTGGAGGGCAATTGTGGGTTGAAGTGCCTTTCGCCCAAGGACACAAACGACAATGACTGCACGTCAGGAGGCGGGATTCGAACCACAACCTAAACCTTCCGATCATGAGACGCCCGCTCTACCATCTGCGCCACTGATCGCGCCCACTGGTTTGTTATTTAATAAACGCTTATTTTCCAGGTTGACTGGGGTGCTTCTGGGTCCAGTGTTGTTTTTTAATTAACGTTATATATTCTCAGTATGACTGGGGTGTTTCTGGTCCAGTGGTTTGTTTTTAATAACGTTATTACTTTCTCACGTATGACTTGGGTAGTTTGGTCCAGGTTGCTTGTTGTTTTTAATAACGTTATATTTCAGGTATGACTGAGGTGTTCTGCGTCCAGTGGCGTTGTTTTTTCAATAACGTTATATTTCCAGGTATGACTGGGTATGTTCTGGTCCGGTTGTGGCGTTGTTTTAATAACGTTATATCGAGGTATGTGGTGTGTCGCGTCCAGGTGTTGTTGTTTTTAATAACGTTATATTTCCAGGTATGAACTGGGTGTTCTGGTCGTGTTGCGTTGTTTTATAACGTTATATTATCCAAGGTAATGACTGTGTCGTTCTGGTCCGTTGTGGCTGTTGTTTTTTAATAATGTTATATTTCCAGGTAATGACTGGGTGTTTCTGCGTCCGTGTGGCGATTGTTTTATTAATTAACGTTATATTTCCAGTATGATGGGTGTTGTCCAGGTGGTGTTGTTTTTAATAACGTGTATATTTTCTAGGTATGACTGGGTGTTCTCGTCCAGGGTGTTGTTGTTTTATAATAACGTTATTTTCCAGGTATGACTGGGTAGTCTGGATCCAGGTGCGTCGTTGTTTTTAATATGTTATATTTCCAGGTATGACTGGGATTGTTTCTGTTCAGGTGGGTGATTGTTTTTAATAAACGTTATATTTCTTCAGGTATTGACTGGGCGTGTTCTGGTCATGTGGTTGCTGTTTTTAATAACGTTATTTTTCCAGGTATGAATGGGTGTCCTGGTCCAGGTGGTGTTGTTTTTAATATGTTATATTTCAAGCGTTGGACTTGGGTTTGGTCATGGTGGCGTTGTTTTAATAACGTCATATTTACCAGGTATACTGGGTGTCTGGTTCCAGGTGGTGTTGTTTAATAACGTTATATTTCCAGGTATGATGGGTGATTCTGGATTCCAGGTGGTGTTGTTTTTAATAACGTTATATTTACAGGTATGGACTGGGTGTTCTGGTCCAGGTGGCGTTGTTTTTAATACGTTTATTTCCAGGTGATGACTGGGTGTTCTGGTCCAGGTGGTTTGTTTTTTAATACGCTTATATTTCCAGGTATGACTGAGTGTTCTGTCCAGGTGGTTTGTTTTTATAACGTTATATTTCTCAGGTATGACTGGCGGTGTTCTGGTCCAGGTTGGTGTGTTAATAACGTATATATTTCCAGGTATGACTGGGTGTTCTGGTCCAGGCTGGTTTGTTTTTATAATAACGTTATATTTCCAGGTATTTGACTGGGTGTTCTGCCAGGTGGTTTGTTTTTAAATAAAACGTTATATTTCCAGTATGACTGGGATGTTCTGGTTCCAGGTGGTTTGTTTTAATAACGTATATATTCCAGGTATGACTGGGGTGGTTTCTGGTTCCAGGTGGTTTTTGTTTTTAATTAACGTTATATTTCCAGGTATGACTGGGTGTTCTGGGTCCAGGTTGGTGTTGTTTTTAATAATGTTATATTTCCAGGTATGACTGAGGTGTTCTGGTCCAGGTGGTGTTGTTTTTAATAGATTATATTTCTAGGTATGCGACTGGGTGTTCTGGTCCAGAGTCGGGTGTTGTTTTTAATAACGTATAATTTCCAGGTATGACTGGGTTGTTTGGTCCAGATGTTTCGTTGTTTTTAATAACGGTATATTTCCAAGTATGACTGGGTTTCTATCCAGGTGGTGTTGTTTTTAATAAACGTTATATTTCCCAGGACTTATGACTGGGTGTTCTGGTCCAGGTGGTGTTGTTTTTAATAATGTTATATTTTCTCAGGTATATGATGGGATGTGTTTCTGGTCCAGGTTGTGCTGTTTTTAATAATGTTATATTTCCGGTATGACTGGGTGTTCTGATCCAGGTGGGGTTGTTTTTAATAACGTTATATTTCCAGTATGCTGGGTGTTCTGGTTCAGTGGCGTTGTTTTTAATACATTATATTTCTAGGTATGATGGGTGTCTGGTTCCAGGTGGGTTGTTGTTTTAATAATGTTAATTCCAGGTATGACTGGGTGTTCTGGTTCCAGTTGCTGTTGTTTAATACAGTTATATTTCTCAGGTATTGACTGGGTGTTCTGGTCCAGGTGTGTGTTGTTTTAATAACGTTATATTCCATGTTATGACTGGGTGTTCTTGGTCAGGTGTGTGTTTTAATAACGATTATATTTCCAGGTATGACTGGGTGTTCTGGTCCAGGTGGTGTTGTTTTAATAACGTTTCATTTCTCATGGTATGACTGTGGTGTTCTGGTCCAGACGTGGTGTGTTAAATAACGTTTATATTTCTCAGTATGACTGGGGTTCTGGTCCAGGTGCGTAGTTGTTTTAATACGTTATATTTCGTCAGGTTATGATGGGTGTTTCTGCGTCCTGGGCTGGTGTTGTTTTAATAATGTTATATTCCGGTATTACTGGGTTTTCTGGTCCAGGTGTTGTTGTTTTAATAACGTTATATTTCCACGGTATGACTGGGTGTTCCTGTCCAGGTGGTGTTGTTTTAATAACGTTATATTTCCAGGATATGACTGGGTGTTCTGGTCCAGTTTGGTGTTGGTTTTAATAACGTTATATTTCTCAGGTTGACTGGTATGTTTCTGGTCCAGTGGTGTATGTTTTAATAACGTTATATTTTCTCAGGGTATGACTGGGTGTTCTGGTCCCGGTGGTGTTGTTTTTAATATTACGTTATATTTCCAGTATGACTGGGTTTTCTGGTCCAAGGCTGGTGTTGTTTAATAAACGTTATATTTCTCAGGTATGACTGGGTGTTCGGTCCAGTGCGCGTGTTGTTTAATACCGTTATATTTCCAGGTATGACTGGGTGTTCTGCGTTTCAGGTGTATGTTCGTTTTTAATAACGTTATATTTCCAGGTATGATGGGGTGTTCTGATCCATGGTGGTGTTGTTTTTAAATACGTTATATTTCCAGGTATTGACTGCGGTGTTCTGTCCAGGTTGGTGTTGTTTTTAATAATGTTATTATTTCTCAGGTATGACTGGGTGTTCCTGTCCAGGTGTGCTGTTTTTAATAATGTTATATTTCCAGGTATGACTGGGTGTTCTGAATCAGGGGTGTTTTTATAACGTGATATTTCCGTATGACTGGGTGTTCTGGTCCAGGTGGGGTTGTTTTTAATAACGTTATATTTCCAGGTGATGACTGGGTTTCTGCGTCCAGGTGTGTTGTTTTTTAATAACGTTATTTCTCAGGTATGACTGGGTGTCTGGTCGGGTGGTGTTGTCTTTAATAACAGTTATATTTCTCAGGTATGACTGGGTGTTTCTGGTCCAGGTCGGTGTTGTTTTAATTAACGTTATAATTCAGGTATGACTGGGTGTTCTGGTTTCCAAGGTGGTGTTGTTTAATAATAGTTATATTTCTCAGTAATGACTGGGATGTCTGGTCCAGGTGTTGTTGTTTTTTAAATAACGTTATATTTTCTCCAGGTATGACTGGGTGTTCTGGTCCAGGATGGTGTTGTTTTAATAATGTTATATTTCCAGGTTATGGACTGTTGTTCTGGTCCAGGTGGTGTTGTTTTAATAACGTTATATTTCAGTTGACTGGGTGTTCTGGTCCGTTTAGGCTGTTGTTTTTAATACCGTATATTTCCAGGTATGACATGGGTGTTCTGGTCCAAGAGTGGTGTTGTTTTTAATAATGTTATATTTCTCAGGTATGACTGGGCTGTTCTGTTACCAGGTTGTGCTGTTTTAATAATGTTATATTTCCAGGCATATGACTGGGTGTTCTGATCCAGGTGGGTGTTTTTAATAACGTTATATTTCCAGGGTATGACTGGGTGTTCTGGTCCGAGGTGGTGTTGTTTTTAATAATTGTTATATTTCCTCAGAGGTATGGACTGGGTGTTCTGGTCCAGGTTGGCGTTGTTTTAATAACGTATATATTTACAGGTTATGACTGGGTTGGTCTGGCTCCAGGTGTTGTTGTTTTTAATAACGTTATATTTCTCAGGTATGACTGGGTGTTCTGTCAGTGGTGTCTGTTTATTATAATGTTATAGTTCCATGTATTGACTGAGGTGTTCTGTTGTCCAGGTGGTGTTGTTTTAATAACGTTATATTTCCAGTCTGACTGGGTGTTCTGCGTCCAGTGTGGCGTTGTTTTCTTTTAATGACCGTTTATCAATTTCCAGGTATGACTGGGTGTTCTAGGTCCAGGTGGTGTTGTTTTTTAATAATGTATATTTCTCAGGTTATGACTGGGTGTTCTGGTCCCAGAGTGTGCCTGTTTTTAATTCAGTTATATTCCAGGTATGACTGGAGATGTGTTTCTGTTAAGGTGGGGTTGTTTTTATACGTGTATATTTCCAGGTATATGGATGGGTGTTCCTGTCCAGGTGGCGTTATGTTTTTAATAACATTAATATTCTCAGGGTATGACTGGGTGTTCTGTCCAGGTTGTGTTGTTTTTAATAATGTTATATTCCAGGTATGACTGGGTTTTCTGTCCAGGTGGTTGTTGTTTTTAATAACGTTGATTTTCTCAGGTATGACTGGGTGTTCTGGTCCAGGTGGGGTTGTTTTAATAACGTTATATTTTCCAGGTATGACTGGGTGTTCTGGTCCAGGTGGTGTTGTTTTTATAAACGTTTATTTTCCAGGTATGACTGGGTGTTGCTGGTCCAGGTGAGTTTGTTTTTATAACGTTATATTTCCAGGTATGACTGGGTGTTCTGGTCCAGGTGTTTGTTTTAAAATACGTTATATTTCCAGGTATGACTGGGTGTTCTGGTCCAGGGTGTTGTTGTTTTTTTAATAACGTTATATTCTCAGGTATTGCTGAGGTTTTCTCGTTCCAAGGTGATTGTTGTTTTAATAACATTATATTTCCAGGTATGACTGCGGTGTTTGATCAGGTGGTGTTTTTTTAATGAACGTCTATTAGTTCTTCAGGTATGACTGGGTGTTCTGGTCAGGTGTGTTCTGTTTATTAATAACGTTATATTTTCCAGGTCGACTGGCGTGTCTTGTCCAGGTGGTGTTGTTTATTAATAACGTTATATTTCCAGTAATGACTGGGTGTTCTGGTCCACGGTGGTGTTGTTTTTAATAACGTTTTATTTATCACAGGTATGACTGGGTGTTCTTGTCCAGGTGTTGTGTTGTTTAATCACGTATATAGTTTCTCAGGTGTATGACTGGGTGTTCTGGTCGTGCGCGTCTTACCAAGTCTACCCAACGGGCTGCGTGAGTTCCACGGCCTGAAGGGGAAAAAACCACTCTGGGTGCCAGTGCCTCGGAACGAGCATCTGCCGTGGTGGTGTCCTACAGCTCGTGTCGCGGAGCCCGTGGAACCGCGGCCGTGTGGAAGCAGCTGGTGTCGGGGCAGAGAAAAGCGGTCGGTGGAGGCCACGGCGGAGCTGCTCTTCAAGGAGGCTGCCCGGAGACTGACGCGGTCCACACCATCAAGACCACGGAGGCTGCCATGGAGTCCAACTTCAGCCCCGAGACGCCTGTACTGGGAAGCATGGAAGATGTACGTGTGTGTGCACTCCGCCTGAAGGGGGCTTGCTGGGACTTTCACATAATCACTATCGCTCCAAGGTTTTAGGCGCAGTTTTATGATGATTCTGATTTTACTATAGCTATGGAACATCTGTCTTGCAATAGGTTGTGTTCACGTTTAACGATACCAGTATAGCATCAGGAAAACAGATTGGATAAGATAGGCCTTCATTGTTTCCAGATCATTCATCAGAACTTACAATTTTCCACATCCCACGCAATTTACTATCAGCGTTAAAAAAGCCAAGATGACTGCCTCATCAACACAGAGAGGTTATACATAATTACAGCAAAGGAAGGAAGATGGACATTATCCCCAAAAGGCTTAAAGTGCAGTAACTATTTACTGGTCCCGGCCCTTAAACTATAAAGTTTCTATTGCACATCTTTTCTATTTGCATGAACAAAGAGCAGTTAGTATTGCACGGTTGTCCTGCCTGGCCTTTAAGTGCAATTACACAACCTTCTGTTACAATAGTATAGTTTTGTTCATCATTAAGAGTTATAACAGATCTCAGCACAGATGAACTAAGGTCACATGACAGAGTGAATGAATAAGATGAATGTTCAGGTTTTGAATCCAGTCACTTCCAAATAAAGATCAGGTCAAACATTCTGCGACTTTTCTTTCCAAACTGATGTTGTATCGGCCCCTGCTCCAACTCACATGAATCACATGACTTTCCTTTAATGCCGTCAAACAACCTTTTGAGTAAAGTAAACTTAAAACATAAAGCAGGAAAACTGTTTTTCAAGCTCTCTTATTAAATGTTATAATGTTTTTATAAGAAGTTATCCTTTCTGTATTCTCCTGTAATTTCATGCTTCTCTCTGATAACTTTAGGAACAGCTGCACATTCTTTATGTTTGTTTACGTGTAAATAACTGTAATAAAGTGACTGAACGGTCGTTTGTCTTGTCTTAGAAATATTTCTGATTTGGAAACACACGGAAGGAGATCCACGAAATCTAAATAACAGACAGAGCCAGGTTTAAATGTGTTTTATTTTGTGACATATTAGTGAATAAACTGTTCATCTGCATCAGTTTATCCTGAAGGGTCAAGATTTAGAGCCAGTTTTCTCCTTCAATCAATCAGTTTATTTCTGTAGCATTTCACAACAACACCAGGAAGACCAAAGTGCTTCACAGAAAGATAAAAAACTATTTTAAAACACAAAATTATTGCATCCTTAAGTAGAAGTTTTAATGAGACCGTGGCTCAAATCTGCAGATGTGTTGGTCCTAAAAACAGATAAAAAGGAACCAAACTGCAGCGACACAAGCCTCATGTTATTTAAGTCACTGCTAAAGGAACATCTGACCTGGAAACATCTGCAGGAACATCTGCCCATCAGCAGATCAGGGTCAGGGTGTGGTCCAGAGGAGACACCAAGATGAGAGTGTTACCGTGGAAGTATATATAAACAGTTTGACACATTTATTTTAGTGTTTTCTGTGTGAGAAAGAAAGAAAGAAAGAAGAAAGAAAGAAAGAAAGAAAGAAAGAAAGAAAGAAAGAGTCAGAGCAGCCAAGAGCGTTTAGTTTGAGTGTGTCTCCCTCTGCTGGACACGTCCTACATTACAGCAGACTTTACTGACAGACAGAGGGAGGTGCAGAGGATTTGTTTGTTTCCAGGTGAGAGTTTGTGTAACATTTAACATCGGCGACCTCTTCACCCCGTCCTGAGCGAGCAGTTTCTACAGTTGGATTTACCCAAATGTAAAGCTTCTTTAAAAGTGTCAAAATGTGACGAAAACAAGGATGAAAAAGCAGCAAAAGAGTAATAGAAAATGTAAAAAAGTGACGCGGCAACAGAAGAGGAAAAAAGATCTGTTTTGATTAGTTTTGTAGGCCTTAGCTTTCAAATGTTACTCTGGCCCAGGGAGTGTTGGGGAGAATACTTTGAAATTGTAATTAGTTACTGAATACTTGCCTTAAAATGTTACATTTTGTAACATATTCCGTTACTTTGTCTCATAAGAGTACTGTGTTCTGAATACTTTGATACTTTGATACTTTCACGTTGTCATAATATTTATGAATAAATATATGTTACACCGTAGACTCCATCAGCACATTCTGCACTAAAGATCTGTTCATCCCACATAGTCCTCAGTTAAACTTCTCCTGTAATGTTATGGTCAGACCTTCTGGGTCTTGTACTGTATTTTGAATGTGTGTTTTTTATGCTGCCTGTAAGGTACACAATGTATTATTAAAGAAGTTTACATTCTGCACTGAATTTTGCCAGAGTGAACATTTGCAGATACCAAAGTAAATAAACTAACTATTCTTATTTGCAGTTATATGTGTTTCACGAAACGAGGCCCACCCCTGAATAAAAATACGTTAATACTGTGGTGGATCCACTGTTTGGAACATTATTTTTTAACGCTGATGTAAATTGTATGGATGTGAAAAAATGTAAGTTCTGATGATGATCTGGAAACAATGACGGCTTATCTTATCTAATCTGTTTTCCTGATGCTATACTGGTATCGTTAAACGTGAACACAACCTATTGCAAGACAGACGTTCCATAGCTATAGTAAAATCAGAATCATCATAAAACTGCCCCTAACCTTGAGCGATAGTGATTATGTGTAAAGTCCCAGCACGCCCCCTTCAGGCAGAGTGCACACACACGTACATTTCCCATGCTTCTCCCAGTACAGCGCCTCGGGGCTGAAGTTGGACTCCATGGCAGCTCCCTGGTCTTGATGGTGTGGACCGCGCAGTCTCCGGGCAGCTCCTTGAAGAGCAGCTCCGCCGTGGCCTCCACCGACCGCTTCTTCTGCCCCGACATCAGCTGCTCCACACGGCCGCGGTCCACGGGCTCCGGCGACGAGCTGTAGGACACCACCACGTGCAGATGCTCGTCCGAGCACGGCACCAGGAAACGGTTCTTCCCATTCAGCAGTGGAACTCTTTTATCGATGGCAGCAGCTGGAGCAGCCAAGTGTCCAGCGCATCCATTGCAGCAAGGTGGAAGACTTGAAGACGCGACGGACCAGAAAACCCAGTCTACCTGGAAATATAACGTTATTAAAACAACCCCACCTGGACCAGAACACCCAGTCATACCTGGAAATATAACGTTATTAAAACAACCCCACCTGGACCAGAACACCCAGTCATACCTGGAAATATAACGTTATTAAAAACAACCCCACCTGGACTAGAACACCCAGTCATACCTGAGAAATATAACGTTATTAAAACAACCCCACCTGGACCAGAACAACCCAGTCATACCTGGAAATATAACGTTATTAAAAACAACAACACCTGGACCAGAACACCCAGTCATACCTGGAAATATAACGTTATTAAAACAACCCCACCTGGACCAGAACACCAGTCATACCTGGAAATATAACGTTATTAAAAACAAACCCCACCTGGACTAGAACACCCAGTCATACCTGGAAATATAACGTTATTAAAAACAACAACACCTGGACCAGAACACCCAGTCATACCTGGAAATATAACGTTATTAAAAACAACGCCACCTGGACCAGAACACCCAGTCATACCTGGAAATATAACGTTATTAAAAACAACACCACCTGGACCAGAACACCCAGTCATACTGAGAAATATACGTTATTAAAAACAACACCACCTGGACCAGAACACCCAGTCATACCTGGAAATATAACGTTATTAAAAACAACACAACCTGGACCAGAACACCCAGTCATACCTGAGAAATATAACGTTATTAAAAACAACACCACCTGGACCAGAACACCCAGTCATACCTGGAAATATAACGTTATTAAAAACAACCCCACCTGGACCAGAACACCCAGTATACCT
Source organism: Neogobius melanostomus (assembly GCA_007210695.1). Taxonomy (NCBI): domain Eukaryota; kingdom Metazoa; phylum Chordata; class Actinopteri; order Gobiiformes; family Gobiidae; genus Neogobius; species Neogobius melanostomus. Next base: position 130,574 of record VHKM01001193.1, read on the forward strand.
GAGAATATAACGTTATTAAAAACAACACCACCTGGACCAGAACACCAGTCATACCTGGAAATATAACGTTATAAAAACAACACCACCTGGACCAGAACACCCAGTCATACCTGGAAATATAACGTTATTAAAAAAACAAACAACCACCTGGACCAGAACACCCAGTCATACCTGGAAATATAACGTTATTAAAAACAACACCACCTGGACCAGAACACCCAGTCATACCTGAATATAACGTTATTAAAAACACACACCTGACAGAACACCCAGTCATACCTGGAAATATAACGTTATTAAAAACAACACCACCTGGACCAGAACACCCAGTCATACCTGGAAATATAACGTTATTAAAAACAACAACACCTGGACCAGAACACCCAGTCATACCTAGAAATATAAGTTATTAAACAACACCACCTGGACCAAACACCCAGTCATACCTGAAATAAGTTATTAAAAACAACAACACCTGGACCAGAACACCCAGTCATACCTGAGAAATATAACGTTATTAAAAACAACACCACCTGGACCAGAACACCCAGTCATACCTGAGAATATAACGTTATTAAAACAACAACAACACCTGGACCAGAACACCCAGTCATACCTGGAAATACAGTCAGGTCCATAAATGTTTGGACATCGACTAAATTCTTGCGTTTTTGCTTTTGGCTCTATAAACCACCACAATCAAACAATAAAGATGTACTTAAACTGCAGACTTTCAGCTTTAATTTGAGATTATTTACATCCAAATCAGATCACGGTGTCGGAATTACATGAGCCTCACACTTTTTAAGGGACCAAAAGTGTTACAATTACAAGTAGTACAAGTGGTTGCTCAGCTGTTCCATGGCCAGGTGTCTACTATTCCCTCATTATACTTTACTTTACTTTATTTGTCTACACATCAAGACACCACAAAAACATTATCCTATTCGTAAGGAACAGATGAGACGTCCAGAGTGTGATATTTGCATTTTGGTTACTGTTGCGGTTAATTATCAATATGAGATCCAAAGAGCTGTCACTATCAATGAGCAAGCCATTATTAGGCTGAGAAATCAAAAGAAACCATAATAGAGATAGCAAATATGTAAGCGTGACTAAATCAACAGTTTGGAACATTATTAAAAAGAAAGAACACACGGTGAGCTGAACAACACCAAAAGACCTGGATGACCAATGTGGTGGATGACCAAATAATTCTTTCCCTGGTGAAGAAAACCCCTTCACAACAACAGGTCAGATCAAAAACCGTCTCCAGGAGGTGGTGTATGTTTGTCAAAGTCAACAATCAAAAGAAGACGATTAACCACAAAGTTTAAACCACAGGTGAGCCTCAAAAACAGGAGGCAAAACACATCTAAAAAAAGCCATTACAGTTCTGAAACAACATCCTAGGACAGATGAGACAAAGATCAACTTGTACCAGAGTGATGGAAGAGAAGAGTCTGGAGAAAGAAAGGAAACATCCACCTCCCCAGCGAAACATGGTGGTGCAGCATCATGGCATGGGCTTGTATGTGTAACCCGCATTTAGTATAGCCTTTTATTTTTGCGGGCCCACTTCCTGGACACTCCAAACTCCCAACTTCCTCAAAGTTACGGGTCACGGGGTTCACTACCTCTCCGTCTCCACTGTGGCTGTGGCATGGTCTGTTCGGCGTCACCAAACAGACCCAACAAAACGCTCCAACCTTAGGGATTCAAGCTCTGAATCCTTGGTAAGTCTTTTGCCGTCTGCTACTCAACTATAGTATGTCACGTTCTGCCGTGTGATCGCTCACTGAAGCGTTACTTTAACTGTAGTTGCTGCCGCTTCCCAACCAGATTCCCTGTCTGATTCGCTCTACTTAGACGTCGGGCCGCGCCTGGAGACTCCGCGTTAGTCATTCCAGACTCAAAGGTAATTGTTTTACCTTGTCTATTGTAGAAGCCGAATTGTAGCCACCGATTTAAACTGTTAGCATGTCGGCTAAATTAGAGAATTATTTCTGTTGTGTGCGTGTTTTGTCACTTTCGTGACTACCGCTGAAATGGTTACATGTTTTGGTGGCCATTGAAGCCCATTGATTTTAACGTAGCTACATATTTCCCCTTATGAATATTGTGCATTATTCGACTACTTTTGTTTATTGAAATTTGAAGGTGCACTTTGTATTATTTTCTTCAATGTTGACTGAGTTATGTTGTGATTCGGAAACAACTACATTTAGATGAAATTCAACGTATGGTGATACACCATAGCACATGGTAATAGTTGCTTTACTTTATTATGCTTATTGCATATGTGGCTGAGGTCTAATGGACCCTGTGTTGTGTAATTTCTTGTGTACAATTACTGATGGACCCAGGTCACATTTGGAGGGAACAACGCTCCCACTCCATTTATTATCTGGCAGACAAATAAAACGGCGTTAGCCAATCAGCAACCTGCCCCAACATATATGTGGTTTATGGACAAAAAAGGACATCTACACGTACAGTAAGTAACTAATATAAACATATATTACGACAAAACAATAAACAACATGAAAGACAGGTTAAAATCATGATAAGGTGGATTTTAACAAAAAGATGTCAAGAGATATAATAAGAACCTCACCTCTTCCACCGGAGAGATATTAAAAGGGAAGAGGAACAGGAGGAGCCAACTTATATACAGTACTCCTCATAGACAGGACATGACATACAGGGGGCAGACAATCAAATAAAATACAATTTACACGGGCTAACAATACAAACACTGCCAGGCAAAAACAAAGTACAGTAACAACATAATAATTGGGACAAACAACATAATTCCCGATTATTCTTTACTGTACGTGCAACTCCACGCTCCGCCAGACGATGGCACCTCAACCCAATTTGCCAGGATTAACTGGTCTATAATAACCCTGTTACACATATACTGTAAGTATATGAATATTATTTCATGATACAGTTAAATGTGTTTTTAACTTTATGATCATTATTTGGTATTATCCTCGTTATATTAAGAATACTTCTTATTTGTTGTTATGCATTTGCATTCAGCATGTACTGTATGTTTATGCATACATGCGTCTGAACTTTTCCGGAATCGGATTATTATTGCCCAACCCGGGATTAACTGACGTCTCACTGAACTCTCTCGACCGTGGGACACATTGTGTCGGGGTTTTGTTTTGTACGTGTCATTGAAGGCACTCGTGTTTATGTTTGTCAAGTACGGAATACACACTAAAACTGTAACCTATGACTACGGTGTATTCATTCACAACCCAGGCTCCGTGACGAACCATCTTCTGTGCGTCTTAGCATCCGCAGCCAACCACCTAGCCTTTATGTGTTACATATGGGCCAACTGAACTGGCTTCCTTGTATTTATTGTTGATGTGACTGTTGACAAAAGCAGCAGGATGAATTCTGAAGTGTTTCGGGCGATATTATGAGCTCATATTCAGCCAAGCTTTTTAAGGCAAAGGAGTGGAATGTTATTCAGTGGCCAAGTGAATCACCTGACATTAATCCAGCTGAGAAGCATTTCACTTGCTGAAGACCAAACTGAAGGGAAAATGCTCCAAGAACAAGCAGGAACTGAAGACATTAGAGGCCTGGCAGAGCATCACCAGGATGAAACCCAGAGTCTGGTGAAGTCTATGCCTTCAACACGTCAGGCTGTAACTGACTCCAAAGGATTTGCAACCAAATATTAAAATGGAAGACTTTGATTTATAATTGTTACTTTGTCCCATTACTTTTGGTCCCTTGAAAAGTGGGAGGCTCACATACAAACGTTGTAATTTCTGCACCGTTCATCCGATTTGGAAGAAATACTCTCAAATTAAAGCTGAAAGTCTGAAGAATTGAGTCGATATTTATGGACCTGACTGTACAAAGGTATTAGGCGAGGCGCTGCAGGTGAATATGGAATAAAATAAAAGTAGAGATATCGAGTGAAAGTTTTGCTGTAGATTACTGACATACAGTAAATATGGGGGAAAATGCATTACAAGTTTTAGGCTGTTGTTTGCTCTCACCGAGTTCAAACTAAGAGATTAGTATCATACCTGCGCGTGAGCTTCTGGAGCACGGCCTTTGCCAGCGGCTCGACTCCGAGCCCGGGATTGTCCTTCACCACTTGTTGCGCGTCCTTCTCCGCCTGTTCGGGGAAGCTGTTGATGCACTCCTGGATCACGGCATCCATCCTCTTCTGCACCTCGGCCATCTTGTCGCCCCACTCCTTCAGCAGCTGCTCCTCGTCTCCGTAGTCCTTCAGCACGGCGTGGCCCAGCAGCGCGATCAGTCCCACGCAGAACAGCTGTTTCAGCCTCGCGCAGAACTCCTCCACTGCCCGACGGTCCTTCTCCACGTAGTCCATGGTGATCTTCAGGACCGACTCACGGCTGAAGTCCCCCATGACTGCAGAGAACAGCGTGTGCAGGTTCTGGTCTCCTCCAGTTGCGTCGAAGTGATCGAGGAACTCCTCCTTATAGGCCTCCCTGTAATTGGGCTCGGCGTTGAGGTGCCCACGTACTTCCTGAAATGGTTGATGATGTTTTCCTCCACCGTGGAGTAGGTGACGTCCATGAAGCTCTTGTTGATCTGTTTCTTGATGCGCTGCATCTGCTCGGACGCCTCGTCCAGCCGCTCACGCACCTGAAGAGAAGAATAAACTTTAATGTCTCCTGAGGAAAGTTGTCTGTGTAGGCTCTCAGTTGCACAGGAGTTTTCCATCTTCAATGAAGGGTCTTGAGTCGTTTCCCTCAGGAGAATCTGTAAACAAATCTCCCGAGGAAAACTCTCCATCTGGGGGCTGTTTTCCAATGTTAAATAAAATCATTTACACTTTATGGACTCAACATCCATCGAGGCCCTTTCCATTTGGGTCCCCCATACAATTTCAAAGTCTTTTGACCCAGAAGGCAATTAAGTGTCCTGATGGTCAACTGACCGGTCCAATTGGTGTCATGAGATTTCCACTTTGGAAATTGACCATGTGCCACACTCATTTGGACCCAAGGTGGCGCAATCCCCAAATATTTGGTTCAAATCAAATCAAACTTATTTATAAAGCGCTTTTCATACAAAATGTAACACAAAGTGCTTTACAGTGCTTAAAAAAATCATTAAAATAGTCCCCACCAGCAAATATACATAAATAACAACTACCCCCACCTTCCCTCTACCCCACCCGCACACACAGACACACAGACACATACATACAGACAGCCCAGTTGTTAAAAGTCTTACTGTACGTATAAATGGACATAAAGTGTGGTACATAAGGCTGAGTACAGATGAACTGAAAGAGGAAACACCATCCAAGGAGCCGTCTGCACCAGGAGCAGCCCATCGGCCACAGCCACAGAGCACCAACACAGGGCGCCCGGAGGAGGTGTAGGATAGACGTCCAACCTCCATCCAGGCACCCACAGGAGAGCGCCCGCACGGCCACAGCCAACCAGCACTCCCGGGGCAGAGGGCTCCCTCAGAGGAAACACTGGGAGAACATAAAAATAAAAGATAAATTAAAAACAGCTAAAACTCGGCTAAAAGTGTGGATAGCACAAGATAAAATAAAATCCTGAAACACACGGGGAGCCAATGCAGCGACTCTAAAACCGGTGTAATGTGGTCCCGCCTCCTGGTCTTTGTCAGGACACGAGCTGCTGAATTTGTAAAAGTTGTAAACCTGAGATACTCTTTTTGGGAAGACCAGAGAGCAGGGCATTACAGTAGTCGATACGACTGGTGATAAAAGCATGCATTAGCGTCTCCGTGTTGGTCCGAGAGAGAATGGGGCGGACTCTGGCTATGTTCTTTAGATGGTAAAAACCTATCTTTGTGATATTCTTAATGTGTGGAATTAAGTCAGCTCAGAGTCAAGAATCACACCCAGGTTCTTCACCTGTGGGGAAGGATTAAAGACAATGACTGTAGTTTGGGTAAAAGTTTCTCTCTCTGGGCCTTAGGACCGATGACTAAAACTTCAGTTTTGTCCTGGTTAAGCTGGAGAAAGTTTTCTGCCATCCAGGATTTGATCTAAAATGCAGTTAAAAAGTGCGTCCATTGGCCTGGTGTCATCAGGAGACATGGAGATGTACAACTGTGTATCATCAGCATAACTATGAAAGTTGACTCCATGTCTCCTGATGACATCACCAAGAGGGAGCATATACAGGTTAAATAGCACTGGGCCTAAAATCGAACCCTGGGGCACGCCACAAGTAATTCTATGGACCTTAGAGGAGCAGGTATCCACATTTACCATGAAGGTTGCCCCGCCCCTGCAACTTAGCACCGCCCATTCCATTTGGCTGAACTATTTTTCCAGTCGGTGTCAAAACTGTATTAGTCACATTTCCTTGCCACTTAGCCTTGTAGACCTTTCCACATGGAGGTAATAATTTTCCATTATGAGTCATTTGCCTCAAGGATTTTTTTTTTCACATTTGTTGTTGGAAGCTGACTACTCCTGAGCCCCTCTTGACCCTTTGCTTTTGAATATGCACAAATTCACACTGGTCACTTAACTCAACACTTGTTCAAAATGAGCATACTGAATTTTGAGCCTTGTATCATAAGCCAATTTTAAACTATGGAGCATAAAAGATTATTCATAGAGGTCAGTTAGCAGACTGTGTGGATTTGGTCTCAGACATGAGATTTCCAGTAGAGGCACTTTTCCAAAATGCTGAAGTACCCCACATGAAATTTAAGGCAACCTTTTCCTGAGTTTTGATTAAAGCCAAGGTCACACAAACTTGCAGCTTTGGCTCAAGATGAAACATGCCCGTGAGATGTACATACTGTAAAATTAGATCCCTACCTATAGTAATTTGAATTTATGGGCAAAAAGCAATGACAAGTTCCCGAAGGTAACATAAAATACCCCAACAAGAAATCTGACCAGTCTTTTTCCCAATTTGACCCCTTTAACCTGAGAGTTTGACTAATTCACTGATATCATCACACTCAGCACCCTCTCCTGATGAACATACTACATTTTCAGCCTCCTAGCTTGAAGCAAAATGTATTGTTTAAGCCCAAAAGTTGTTAGAAAATCTCTTATGGGTCAAATAATTCTGATAAGGACCCTTTCTAAAAAAAAAGAAATACGTTTTGGCCACTGTGCCTTGACCTTTGACCCTAGGGCTACCCAATTTGGTACAGAGAATGTCATAAGGGCCCTGTACCATAATCCAGTGTTTAATTTTACCCAGGACCCCCAGGAGAGTTAATTGGCTGTCTCAAAATCAGACTTTCAAAAGGGGTCAGGGTCCAGGCCTCTGACACCATCTTCATAATTAATTTGACAATAGTGATGATATTTTGTTCTACGTGTTTTTGAAAGCCGTCTTCAAATTATGTTGTTAAGGGTCATGAGACGGGTCCAACGATATAGGTGTCTGTCAGGCTTAAGGTGGAGCTTCAAAGATACGCCATTTTCATGATTTCATTGTCAATTAAAAGGTCGAATTAAGTCAAACTAACGACACAGTAGTACAGTGGTTAGCGCTCGTGCTTCACAGCTAGAAGGTCAGGTTCGATTCCCACCAAGGCCGGGGCCTTTCTGTGTGGAGTTTGCATGTTCTCCCCGTGTCTGCGTAGGTTTCCTCTACCACTAAAAACATGTACAATAGGCCAGGATGAATGAGCGTGTGCATGGCGGACGATGGATGGAAATTAGCCCAAGGCTACAATCCGGTGTGGCTTGTTCATTAACTTGCACTGTCCCAACCAAATAAACATAAAATGACATGCAATTCAGCATATCCCCTTCTAAATAGGTCTTGAATAGGATTTTAAAGTTTAAAGTCCAACAAATGAAAATTTAGCCCCAGGCCCCTTTCAAAGATGTGGGCAAAAATTTTGAGAGGCAAAAATCCAAAATGGTCGCCATCAACAATTCTAAAACATCTCTATCTCTTGGTTTCACCTATAATGACATACAGTACAGTATGTGAATTCTTCATCTTTTTGGATTGAGAAATTCATTGTTGAAGTCAGATTATTGATTTGACCGACTTTTGACCTTCAAATCCAAAATGGCGGCTGATCAATGACTGCAATATTAAAGCCATCACAAAACGTAGAACAGAGGTCACTAAACGGCGGACCTCGGTCCAGATCCGGACCCCTGCGGCAGCCCACCTGGACCAGAACCTTGGATCCGAACTTTGGACCAGACCCTGAACCCCTCAGACTGCTGCAGTCGACTACAGCCCAGATGAACAGAGTCCTCTGAGCTCCATGATACTTTTAGGATTTTTAGAAACGGCTTTGGAATGACTGAATTACGCCTCGCTAAAAATAACGCAGTGGACGCCCTAATTAAATATGAACGCGCGATTGTAATGCGCAAATTAGCGCGGCTGTTTCCCGACCGGCTGCGAGCAGGTCTGAACCAGGACGAGCCTGGCCTTAGCCATCCATAAACTCTGGTCAATGATCATTTCCCTACATGTACGTCAGGGTCTGACCTCAGTGGCTGCGTTACATCGGTTAAATTTCAACCATTCAGCGAGCGGGGGAGGCGGGCTTGTAGGTGCTGGTGGTAGCTTGGTAATGGCAGCGGATACGAAAGTAAAGGAAGCTCTTCAATCCGTTCTGGCTCGGCTCCAAAATATCCAGAAATTGAAATTGAAGCCTTGGAATGTGCAAGGAATGCTCCAAGAGTTATGATAGAGTTATGAGTTATGATAGAGCTAAGATAGGGTTATGACAGAGTTATGATAGAGTTTTGATAGAGCTATGATAGAGCTATGATAGAGCTATGATAGAGCTATGATAGAGTTATGATAGAGTATGATAGAGTTATGATAGAGTTATGATAGAGCTATGATAGAGCTATGATAGAGCTATGATAGAGTTATGATAGATATGATAGAGCTATGATAGATCTATGATAGAGTTATGATAGAGCTATGATAGAGCTATGATAGTTAGATAGAGCTATGATAGAGCTATGATAGAGCTGAGAGTTATGATAGGTTATGATAGAGTTATGATAGACTATGATAGAGTATGATAGTTATGATAGAGTTATAAGAGCTATGAGAGTTATGATAGTAATGATAGAGTTATGAAAGACTATGATAGAGCATGATAGAGTGATCCATGATAGAGCTATGATAGAGCTAAGCTAGGTTATGATAGAGTAATATAGATATGATAGAGGTATGATAGAGCTATGATAGTGTTATGATAGAGCTATGATAGAGGATGATAGAGTTATGATAGAGCTATGATAGAGCTATGAGAGTTATGATAGAGCTATGCTAGAGTTATGATAGAGTTATGATAGTTATGATAGAGTTATGATAGAGCTATAGAGTTATGATAGTTATGGTAGAGTTATGAAAGAGCTATGATAGCATGTAGAACTATGATAGAGTTATGATAGAGTTATGATAGAGTTATGATAGAGTTATGATAGAGCTATGATAGAGCTATGATAGAGCTATGATAGAGTTATGATAGAGCTGATAGCTAATAGAGCTATGATAGAGTTATGATAGAGTTATGCAGTTATGATAGTTATAGAGTTATGATAGAGTTATGATAGAGTTATGATAGATTATGATAGAGTTATGATAGAGTTATGATAGAGCTATGATAGAGCTATGATAGAGCTATGATAGAGCTATGATAGAGCTGAGAGTTATGATAGTTATGATAGAGTTATGATAGAGCTATGATAGAGCTATGATAGAGCTATGATAGAGTTATGATAGAGCTATAAGAGCTATGATAGAGCTATGATAGAGCTATGATAGAGTTATGATAGAGTTATGATAGAGGTATGATAGAGTATGATAGAGCTATGATAGAGTTATGATAGAGCTATGATAGAGCTATGATAGAGTTATGATAGAGTTATGATAGAGATATGATAGAGCTATGATAGATCTATGATAGAGTTATGATAGAGTTATGATAGAGTTATGATAGAGCTATGATAGAGCTATGATAGAGCTATGATAGAGTTATGATAGAGCTATGATAGAGCTATGATAGAGCTATGCTAGGTTATGATAGAGTATGATAGAGTATGATAGAGTATGATAGAGCTATGAAGTTTATGATAGAGCTATGATAGAGCTATGATAGAGTTATGATAGAGCTATGATAGAGCTAGAAGAATGAAGAGTTATGATAGAGCTATGCATAGAGTTATGATAGAGTTATGATAGTTATGATAGAGTTATGATAGAGCTATGAAGTTATGATAGTTATGGTAAGAGTTATGAAAGAGTATGATAGAGCTATGATAGAACTATGATAGAGTTATGATAGAGTTATGAATAGAGTTATGATAGAGTTATGATAGAGCTATGATAGAGCTATGATAGAGCTATGATAGAGTTATGATAGAGCTATGATAGAGCTATGATAGAGCTATGATAGAGTTATGATAGAGTTATGACAGTTATGATAGAGTTATGATAGAGTTATGATAGAGTTATGATAGAGTATGATAGTTATATAATTAGATAGTTATATGGATGATAGAGTATGATAGAGCTATGATAGAGCTATGATAGAGCTGAGAGTATGATAGTATGATAAGTATGATAGAGCTATGATAGAGTATAAAGAGTTATGATAGTATGATAGAGTATGATAGAGTTATGATAGAGCTATGATAGAGCTATGATAAGTAGTTATGATAGAGCTATGATAGAGCTATGATAGAGTTATGATAGAGTTATGATAGAGTTATGATAGAGCTATGATAGAGCTATATAGTATGATAGATTTATGATAGAGTTATGATAGAGATATGATAGAGCTATGATAGATTATGATAGAGTTTATGATAGAGTTATAGATAGAGCTATGATAGAGCTATGATAGAGCTATGATAGAGCTATGATAGAGATAAGATAGTTATGATAGAGCTATGATAGAGCTATGATAGAGTTATGATAGAGCTATGATAGAGTTTATGATAGAGTTATGATAGAGCTATGATAGAGCTATGATAGAGCTATGATAGACTTATGATAGAGTTATGATAGAGATATGATAGAGCTATGATAGATCTATGATAAAGAGTTATGATAGAGTTATGATAGAGTTATGATAGAGCTATGATAGAGTTATGATAGAGCTATGATAGAGCTATGATAGAGTTATGATAGAGATAGATAGAGATATGATGAGCTAATGATAGTATGATAGAGTTTATGATGAGCTATGAATACGAGTTATGATAGATTATATAGAGCTATGATGAGTATGATAGGCTATGATAGATTATGATAGAGTTATGATAGACGTATGAATGAGCTATGATAGAGCTAGAATAGTGCCTGAGAGTTATGATAGTTATGAAGAGTTATGATAGTAGCTATGATAAGAGATATGATAGGCTATGAAGAGCTATGATAGAGCTGAGAGTTATAAGTTATGATAGATTATGATAGAAGATAGAGTTATCTAGAGCTATTTGGATATAGATATGATAGAAGGCTATTTGATAGAGCTATTGATAGGTTTATGACTAGAGTAATGATAGAGCTTATTGAAAGAGCTATGCATAGAGCTATGATAGAGTTATGATAAGAGCTATGATAGCAGTTTATGATTAGCGCTATTGATAGAGCTATGATAGAGCTATGATAGAGCTATGATAGAGCCTACAGCTAGGGTTATGATAGGAGTTAATAATAGAGTTTATATAAGAGGCTATGATTAGAGCTCCCATGATAGAGCCTATGACTTAGAGTTATGATAGAGCTATGGATAGAGCTATGAGCAGTTCATGATAGCGTTATGATAGAGCTATGATAGAGATATGATAAGAGCTCATGTAGAGTTATCGCATAGAGCCTATTGAGAGTTATGATCTTAGAGTTTATGATAGCGCTATGAAATAGAGCTATGATAGAGCTAAGCTAGGGTTATGATAGAGGTAATAATTTAGAGTTATGACTACGGGATATGATTAGAGCTATGATTAGCAGCTATGATTAGGCAGTTATGATAGAGCTATGATACGAGCTATGAGAGTTATGATAGAGTTATGATAGAGCTCATGATAGACGGATGATGATAGAGCTATGGCCTTTAGAGTTCTTGGATTAGAGCTATGAGAGTTATGATCTAGAGTTATATTCCCTATGATAGGAGCTTATGATCAGTATGCTAAGCTACGGGTTATGATAGAGTAATTAATAGAGTTATGATTAGCAGGCTATGATAGAGCTATGAAAGTAGCTATGAGAGGTTTATCGATAGAGTTATTGAAGAGCCTATGAATAGAGATATGATTAGAGCTATGGATAGAGCTCATCGACCAGAGCTTATGAAGAGCTATGCATTAGAGCTATCGATAGAGTTGAGCAGTTATGATAGTTATGATAGAGTAATGACTTAAGAGCTATCGATAGAGCTACTGATAGCAGTTATAGAAAGTAGCCGCTATGATCGAGCTATGACTAGAGCCTCAAGCTTCAGGGTTTATGATAGTAGTAACTAAATCAGAGTTATGATAGACGTTATCATAGCAGCTATGATAGATGCAGCTTATGATAGAGTTATGACTAGAGCTATGACTAGAGCGCTAATGAAGAGTTATTGAGTAGAGTTACTGATCACGAGCTATGATAGAGATATGATTAGTCCACGCATATGGGGCGAGAGTTATATAAGAAAAGCTCAGGAGTTATGATAGAGTTCACATGATAGCGCCCCTATGATAGAATAGCTACTGATAGACAAAGCCTAGGTAGTGCTATGAATAGAGCTATGATAGAGCTACGTATGATAGAGCTAGATAGAGCTATGATAGGCTATGATAGTGCTATTGATAGTGCTATGATAGTGCTATGATAAGCGAGACAGAGCTAGATACAGGAGCAAAGAGCAATGATTAGAGTGAAATGATAGTAGATCAGAAAGAATGAACTTATGACAGTTTCTGTGGAGAGTTATGATTAGAGTAAATATGATAGAACCTATGCATAGAGTTATGATGAGCTAATGATAGAGCTATGATAGAGTAATATAGGTTATGATAGAGCTATGATAGAGTATGAAGAGTTATGAAAGAGCTAACTGAAGAGCTATGATAGAGTTATGATAGCTAGAAGCTATGATTAGAGCTATGGATAGAGCTATGATAGAGTTAATGATAGAGCCATTGAATTATAAGCTACATGCATTAGCAGCATATGATTAGAGCTTATGATTTAGAGCTATTGATAGAGTTATGAACAGCTTATGATAGAGTTTATCGACAGAGTTATGATCAGTTATGATTAGGAGTTTATCGCATAGAGGTTATATAGAGCTATGATAGAGTTATGATAGAAGTTATGATAGAAGCCATGATAGAGCTATTGATAGAGCCTATGATAAGTTATGATAGTTAATTGATAGAGTTATGATAGAGTATGCATAGAGGTTATGATAGACTATATAGAGCTATGATAGAGTTCATGCATAGAGTTATGATAGTAGTTATGATAGCTTATGATTAGTTTATGATAGAGTTATATAGAGCTATGAGAGTTATGATCAGTTATGTAGAGTTTATGATAGAGTTATGATAGAGTTATGATAGAGTTATGATAGAGCTATGATAGAGTTATGATAGTTATGATAGAGTTATGATAGACGCTTATGATAGAGTTATGATAGAGCTATGCATAGCAGCATATGATAGAGCTATGACTAGGAGCTTATTGATAGAGCTATGATAGAGCTATGATTAGAGTTATTGATAGGATTATGACAGTCTACCCTATTTAGATAGAGTTATTATGATAGAGTTATTGCATAGAGTTATGATTAGTTTGATAGAGTTATGCAGTTATGCTAGGAGCCTATTGAATAGAGTTATGCATTAGAGCCATGATTAGAGCTATTGATAGAGCTATGCATAGAGTTATCGATAGCTTATGAAATAGCAGTTATGATGCAGTTATGATAGTTATTGATAGTTATTGATAGTTATTCGATAGAGCTTCATGATAGAGCTATGAGAGTTATGATAGTATGTAGAGTTATGAAAGAGCTATGATTAGAGCTATGATTAGGAGTTTATTGATAGAGCTATGATAGAGATCATGATAGAGTTTATGATTAGAGCCTATGATAGAGCTATGATAGAGCTTTGATAGAGCTATGATAGAAGCTATGACTAGAGTTTATGACAGTTCATTGATTAGAGTTATGATTAAGTTATGATAGAGTTATGCATAGTTTACTGCATAGGAGTTTATGATAGAGTTATGATAGAGCTATTGATAGAGCTATGCATAGAGCTATGATTTAGAGCTTTGATAGAGCTATGATAGAGCTATGATAGAGTTATGACAGTTATGATAGGAGTTATTGATAGAGTTATGATAGAGTTATGAATAGTTATGATAGAGTTATGATAGAGCTATGATAAGCAGTTATGACAGTTATTGATTAGAGTTATGATACGCGAGTTATGATTTTAGATGACTATTGATTAGAGCTATGATCAGAAGCTTATGATAGCAGCCTATCGCATAGAGCTATTGATAGAGCTATGGATAGACTATTCGATAGAGCTCATGATAGAGCTTATTGATAGAGTTATGATAGAAGGTTATGACAGTTATGATTAGAGCTTATGATAGAGTTATGATTAGCAGTTTATTGCCATAGAGTTTATGATAGAGTTATAGTCTATGCTAGAGGCTATGATAGATTATGAACTAGAGTTATGATAGCAGCCATGGATAGAAGCTATGATTAAGAGCTTCATAGAGTTATTGCATAGTTATGATAGAGTTATTGATAGAGTTTATGCATAGTTATGATAGTTTATGCATAGTTCATTGATAGGTTTATGATAGACTATGAGAGTTATGATAGTTATGGTTAGAGTTTTATGAAAGAGCTATTGATAGCAGCTATGATAGATTATGATAGAGCTATGAAGAGATATGATAGCAGTTATGATAGGCTAATGCATAAGAGCCTATGATAGAGCTTGAATTTAGAGCTATGATAGAGCTATGATAGAGTTATTGACAGTTATGCGATAGCCAGTTATGATTAGAGTTATGATACGAGTTATGATAGTTATGATAGAGTTATGATAGAGTTATGCATAGAGACTATGATAGAGCTTATGAATTAGAGCTTGAATAGAGCTTGATAGCAGCTATGGATAGAAGCTATGACTAGAGTTTATGGCACAGTCTCTGATAGAGTTATGATTAGAGTTTATGATTAAGACCCGTTTTATGATAGTTATGATAGAGTTTATGATAGAGCTATGATAGATTATGAACAGTTATTTGATAGAGTTATGACTAGAGTTATGATAGAGCCTATGATAGAGCCTTATGATAGAGCTATGATAGAGCTTTGATAGAGCTATGATTAGAGACTACTGATAGCAGTCTATGACAGTTATGATAGTTATGACTAGAAGTTATGATAGACGTATATTGATAGTTATGATAGAGTTATGAGTTCATGATTAGAGTTTATGACTAGAGTTATGATAGAGCGGGATGATCAGAGCTTATGATAGAGCCCTATGATAGAGCTTTTCTGATTAGAGCTATGATAGAGCTATTTGATTAGCAGTTTATGACAGTTATGATAGAGGTTATGATATAGAGCTATTGATACGAGTTATGATAGAGTTTATGATAGAGGTATGATAGAGCTGAGAGTTATGATAGATATGATAGAGTCTATGATAGAGCTATGACTTAGAGTTTTATGGATTAGAGTTATCAAAGAGTTATGATAGAGCCCTATGATTTAGAGCTATTTGATAGAGTTTATATAGAGCCTTCTATAACAGAGCTATGATAGAGTTATGAATAGAGCTATGATAGAGCTATTGATAGAGTTTATGATAAGTTATGATAGAGCGATGATAGATTTATGATAGAGCATGATAGAGTTATGATAGTTATGATAGAGACATATGATAGAAAGCTTATGATAGATGTATGATATGGGATTAAGAAGTTATGATAGAGTTATGATAGAGTTATGATACGAGCTATGTATTAGAGCATGATTAAGCTATGATAGACTATTGATAGAGCTGAGAGTATGCATTGTCTATGCATTAGAGTTATGATTAGAGCTATGAATAGAGATATGACTAGGATCATGATAGAGCTTATGATCTTAGGAGTAGAAAGTATATGGATTAAGAGCTCCTTTAGAGTTATACAAGGATCAGTTATGATAGGTTTATGATCAGCCGCATGATAGAGCTATGGATAGAGCTATGATAGAGCTATGATAGAGTTATGATAGAGTTATGATAAGAGCTATGATAGAGTTTAATGATAGAGCTTTATGACAGTAGAGCTATGATAGAGCTATGAATAGAGGGCTTATTGAGAGTTATGGATCCTTTAGAAGTTATTGATAAGAGCCTACTGCATAGAGATCATGATAAGCTATGATAGAGTTATGCTAGAGTCTATAGATAGTCATGATACGTTATGCACTAGAAGCTATTGATAGGCAGACATGACCTTAGAGATCATGCACAGAGATATCGATAGAAGTTATGATAGAGCTATGCATTAGAGCTATTCGAGGAGTTTATCAATTTATGAATCTAGAGCTATGCATAGAGCTATGATTTAGAGTTATGATAGAGCTTGATAGGCTATGATAGAGTTATGATTAGAGCTTATGATAGAGCTATGATAGAGCTATATAGAGCTATGATAGAGTTATGATAGAGCTATGCATAGAAGTGGAGAGAGTCTATCGATAGTTTGATTAGAAGTATGATAGAGCTATAGATAGAGCTATGATAGGAGCCTAATGCCATAGCAGTTATGGTGATAGCAGTTATGATTAGAGTTATGATAGCAGCTATCGATAGAGTCATGATAGCCAGCTATGATAGAGCTATGATCTAGAGCTATACTACGAGGCCTATGGATAGAGCTATGAATTTAGCAGTTATGAATAGAGTTCATGACAGTCATGATAGAGTTATGATTAAGTTATGATAGTTTACTTAGATAGAAAGCTTCATGATCTTAGACTAGTTTTTATGAAGAGCTTATGATAGTAGAGCTATTGATAGAGTTTATGATAGTTATGATAGAGCCATGATTAGAGCTAATGCATAGAGCCTATCGATAGAGCTATGATTATAGAGTCTATATGCATAGCTTATGATAGAGGTTCATGATACGAGGTATGATTAGAGTATTCGATAGAGCCTATGATTTAGAGCTGAGAGTTATGATAGTTATTGATTGAAGTATGATAGAGCTGTGATAGAGATATGATAGAGCCCTGACCTAGAGCAGCTATGCATAGTTTTATGATTAGAGTTATGATAGAGCTATGAGAGTCTATGATAGTTATGCATAGGAGATATGAGAGTCATGATAGCGCTATGATAGAGCTATGATAGAGTTATGATGAGTTATGATAGAGTTTATGATAGAGCTATGATAGAGTTATGACAGAGTATGATAGAGCTATGATAGAGCTATGATAGAGCTATGACAGAGTTATGACAGAGTCTTATCGGATAGAGGTATGATAGGTAGAGCTATGATAGAGCTAATGGAGAGTTTAGGGTAAAGTTATGGGATAGTAGCTATGATAGAGCCTATGATAGACGCTATGATAGAGATCATGATAGAGATCATGATATAGAGCTATGATATGAGCTTTGACTTTAGAGGCTATCGGCATAGAACCGCTATGATAAGAGATATGCATAGAGATATGGATAGAGCTCTATGCAGGTTATGAGTTATGATAGAGTTTATGATAATAGCTACTGACTAGAGTTTATGATAGACTCGCTACTGATAGAGTATGATAGAGCTATGATAGAGTTAGATAGAGCTATTGATAGAGCTATGATAGAGGTTATGATAGAGCTATGAAGAGTTATGATAGAAGCCTATCATAGACGATATGATAGAGCTATGATTCACGAGCTATTGATTAGAGCTACGATAGTTATGATAGTTATTGAATAAGCAGCTATGAGAGTTTATGATAGTTATGATTAGAGTTATGAAAGAGCCTAATTGACTAGAGCTACTGATAGAGCTATGATAAGCCTCATGATAGAGTTATGAATAGAGTTATGATAAGTTATGATAGAGTTATGTCAGAGCTATTGATTAAAGATATGATAGAGCTATGATAGAGCTATGATAGAGCTATGAGAGTTAGATAAGTTATGAATAGTTATGATAGAAGGCTATCAAAAGAAGTTCATGATAGAAGCTATGATAGAGTTTATGATAGAGCTATGGACCAGAGTCAATGATAGAGTTAGTGGATAGAAGGCTATGATAGCAGCCTATGATAGAGGCTATGATAGAGCTATGAGAGTCATGGCTAGAGTTATGATAAGAGCTATGATAGAGTTATGCCTACGACGTTAATGTGCAGAGCTATGATCAAAGAATATGATAGAGGCTATGATAGAGCTATGACCCTAGAGCTATGAAAGTTAAGATACGAGTTATAATGAGTATATCGATTAGAGTCCTGATGACCTAAGCAGATAAGTTCATGATAGAAAAGTTCATGATAGAGTATGATCAGAGCTATATAGCAGCTCACTGCATAGAGTTATTGATAGTTATGATAGAGCCCTATGATAAGCTATGACTAGAGCTGATGATTAGTAGAGCAATAATGACTAGATCATGATAGTTATGAATAGAGTTATGCTAGAGTTATGGACTAGAGTTATGATATGAGCTCGTATGCATTAGAGATATGATAGAGCTATGATTAGAGCTATTGATAGAGGCTGAGAGTCAGAGTTATGATAGTTATGATAGAGATGTATTGATAAGAGCTGTGATAGAAGCTATGATAGCAGCTAAGCTAGCGGTTATGATAGAGTAAGATAGAGTTATGATAGACGGTATGATAGAGCTATGATCTCAGAGCTATGAAAGCTATCGATAGAGCTTATGATAGAGCTATGATAAGAGCTATTGATAGAGCTACTGATAAGAGATATGATAGAGCTATGATAGAGCTATTGATATAGTTATGATTAGAGTATTGATAGAGCTATGATAGAGCTATGAAAGAGCTATCCGATAGAGCTATGATAGAGTTATGATTAGAGCTATGATAGAGTTATATAGAGCTATGATAGAGCTATGATAGAGTTATGATAGAGCTATGATAGCAGCTATGATAGAGTTATGATAGAGCTATGATAGAGTTATGCATAGAGTTATGATAGAGCTGCATAGACTAGAGTTATGATAGAGCTATGACAGAGCTATGCATAGAAGCTATGCATAGGAGCTTGAGAGTTATGATAGGTTATGATACAGTTATGATAGAGCTAGCATAGCAGAGATATGATAGAGCCTATCGACTAGATGCTATGATAGAGCCTACGATAGTTATGATTAGTTATGATAGAGCTATGAGAGTTATTTGATAGTCACTGATAGAGTTATGGAAGAGGCTATGATAGAGCTATGGATAGAGCCTATGATAGAGCCTATGTATAGAGCGTTATGATAGAGTTATGATAGAGTTATGATAGAGTTATGATTTAGAGCTATGATAGGCTATTGATAGAGCTATGATAGAGTTATGATAGAGCTATGATAGAGTATAGAGTTATGACTCCATCTGAGTATTTGATAGGACGGTATCAAAGAAGTTATGATAGAGCTATGATAAGTAGTTATGATTAGAGCTATGACAGAGTCCATGATAGAGTTATGATAGAGCTTTATGAGTAATAGCTATGATAGGAGCCCTTATGATAGAGCTATTGCAGACTTATGTAAGTTATGATAGAGTCCTATGAAGGAAGGCTAATGCAGTAGAGCTATGATGAGAGTTTATGATAGAGCTATGATAGTGTTATGATAGAGTTATGATAGAGCTATGAATAGAGTCTATGATAGATTATTGAGTAGACGTATGATAGAGTATCATATACCGATTATGATAGAGCTATGATAGAGCCCTATTGATAGAGCTTACGATGGATTATCATAGTTATGATAGAAAGCTATGAGAGTCTATGGATAGTTTTATGATAGAGTATGAAAGAGCTCATATAGAGCTATTGATTCAGAGCTATGATGCAGTTATGGATAGAGCTATGACGAGCTATGATAGAGTTATGTGCCATAGAGTTATGATTAGCACGCTATTGAGAGTTATGATAGAGTTATGATTAGACGGTATTAAGAGTTATGACTAGAGCTATTGATAGAGTTATGATAAGCTATGACAAACTATTGATAGAGTTATCGATAGAGCCTATGATTAGAGCATGATAGAGCTTATGATAGAGCTATGAGAGTTGATGGATAGACAGTTATGCAATAGAGTTATGATAGTTATTGATAGAGTTATTGATAGAGCCTATGATAGCAAGATATGATAGAGCTATTGATGAGCTTATGATAGAGCTTATGATTAGAGCTATGAGCAGTTATGGTAGAGTTATGATAGAGCTATGATAGAGCTATGATAGAGAGCTATGATAG